>CM046861.1:8048887-8413870 GCA_025617745.1 Heliocidaris erythrogramma
AGTATTATGAAAAAGTCAATACTGTATAGCTTTTCAATGCTCTGCCTTCGAATAATACGTTAATTTGATAATACGTTTCATGTGAACAATAATTTCAGTTAAAGTGTTTAGGTATATCCGAAATATTAGATGAAAGACAGTAAAGAAAAATGATTGTATGGTGTGTAAGTAAAGCTACAAAGCTGCAATACCAGAAAATGGGCAAACATATCATAATCATGCGAAAGAATGTGGTATGTAATTTCTGTGACATATTGTAATATAATGAATTCTCCCACAAACGGTTTTACACATCACCGACGGGGGGAGTTGCTGAAATTACAGCAGACGTGTCGGCCGTGGGGAGCACCATGGACACACACCCTGCTTTCTTTCTCGGCAGACATGTAAGAATGTTCCAGTGGATTTATCACGATCACAACCTCTTTATTGCTCCATTTATCTTGAGAGTAAGTACCAAGGAGTCGAGGACAACAAACCCCTGTAACTAGGTGCTATCCATTCACCTCATGCTGCTCATGTGATGTTATGTTGGTGAAAATACAAAACAAAGGTTGAAGAGACAGAGAGGGAAAAAAGAAATAAATGAAGAAAGAAAGAGAGGAGAGGAGACAACACACACACACACACACACAGAGGAAGGAAGAAAGAGAGAGAGAGAGAGAGAGGAGAGGGTTGAAGAGGGGGTGACAGAGGGAGTCTAGAAAGCGCGGGAACATTATGAATTTACGCAGAAGGACGCGTTAGTGTCTGCGTATACATCATCAGCATTAATTCCTCCGCCATAATGTGTTTCGAAGCTGCACCTGTCCTCTTTATTTTTATGCCTTTTGAAAGAAAAGCGTCCACACTGGTCACTCCTCCACTCCTATCGTAACCCTTGACCTGCTAAGTCCATTCGTATGCAAAACCCAGTCAACAATAGATGCAACATGCTCGTCATATCGCTTCGTAAACCAATATGGTGAAAGTGGTGGCAGTCCCGCAGGAAACACCGCACATAATAATTTTTCGGCGGGGCTCTTTGATGAAGAGGTAAGGATAAATATTAACTATCGTCGCGTCTTTGAGATTTGGTTTAGAGCTTTTTTGTGTTGTTTATGACGGAGGGTCCTCGTTGGTGGCCAATGTGCCTACTAAAATAACAATTTGGATAAAGGTAATGCCGATACAAGGTTGCGAGGTGTCGCGACTCGGTATTATAAGCATTACATAACGATACGAGCCCAAATTTATCACCCTCCAAGTGTTATTGCTTTACCATAAGGTCAAATGCATACAGTTTCTGCTCAAGTATAAGGAAGTGAGTGAACAAACACGTTTCGGCGTAGTTTCGGAATATGCTTTCATATTTTCAAATTAAAAAAAATATCAAAAAATGTAGGCACAGATTAAACGTAGCTAGTTCATTTTACATAAAATGTCTCCAGTCTAAAAATATTATCAAATTATACTGAATACACATTCTACTATATATAATGCCTTAACGCCAGCAAAACTCGAAAAGACAAGGGAATGCATTCAGCTAATGCGATAGGATCGAAAACATGCTTTGTAAAATGCTTCATGAAACATGATGGTCAAGTTATAATTCATTATATCTTTGAGAAGCGTAGGCGAAAATTAAACTTAGCACGTTCCTTTTTAACAACTGTACATTTCTTATGGTGATACATCTTGCTAGGAATAGTTTTACCTAATATTCGTTATATTTCCCTGAGCCCTGACGCCAAATCGAAACATTCCTCGCATGGATGTGTTAAGGTCATAAGTATGTTGTTTACATCTCGTTATATATACTTGTAGATGAATGATGATGCTTCCCATAATCTACTTCGTGTATGTAACCTACTTTTTCACCTCAATCCGCCATTCAATCAGTATATATATTAAAGAGAAGAATGGGTTCTAGCGAAGCTGAAAAATAGTATTATGCTTTTTCATTTTTTGTGGCCACGTAGAAGAATATCATAGAAGCTATGTCCCATGAATATGGTTGTTCTCGACATACTTGAAGTGCGCTCTTTCGTAGTTAGAAATAGTTTACAACTTTGGGATAAAACCTGATGCCAAATGTTAGTGTCGTCCCATCTATACACATATTTGTGTCCAGTGCTTTTTATTGTCATTGTGTAAATTTATTGATAATCTTGGTGATTATAATACCTCTTAATACACGATTGTTTCTATGTACCACATAAATAACCATTCAGAATAGTTTCGTTCACAATGCAATGGTATGTTCAGTACTCAACTTCATCTTTAAAGAATAACTGAAAACAGGCGAAAATAAATGATGCTACAAATTGGACCGACAAGCCGAACAGCGACGCCTTCGATGCATTCATAAATCACCAAACTTTAAGAGCCAAGAAGAACATTTTCACATCACAACATCCAACTGGTGTATGAAATATGCGGTCATCTATGGGTTAGATAGGGGGTATAAAGGCTCACGTAGTGAACGTAGCCTTTCGGCATAATGAATTCATGTATTTAATCATGCGTTGCATTTTTTATTTGTCTGTTTGTTAAACCGAAGGATTACGGTGCAAGGGTCTATCACATTGACGGGTAAACAAATATTTTGAAATGAAAGAAACAAGACCAATTTTGAAAACGAAAATCGAAATGAATAACAGTCAAGAAAGAATAGCATAATAATATTTCATAAGTTTTTTTCATTGAGAATATATGTTTTTTCATAACGATGTGATTGCAATCTATATTTTTTATTTTATTTTTTTTTTAAATTATCTTTTATTGATTTAAACTGATTGATAAATTAGTTTATATATCCTTTGATTATTACACTTACAATATAAAGATCCATTTTACCAGGCTTTTGAACTCAAGCAAGCTTTAGGGGTTATTGTCTTGCCGTTAAATTTATTTCAGGTTTATAAATTTGTTATCGAGCAATAAGTATGTTAATTTCACTTGAATTAATAAAATACATCTGAACTACAAAACCCCTTCTATTGAATTTCTTGTCACGATCAATCATGACCAATTGAAATCAACGTAAATAATTCATCATTAAGAATTATCTTGGTATAGAAGACTTCTTCATATGACTTGTGTGGCAGCGTCTGATTATGATACACATGCATGCAATTATGTAACTACGTTGAGAGGGGAAAAGAATAGATGTATCATTTTGATGTATTCTTTATGAATGTTTTTGTATTGCAGTACATGTCCCATTTGATAAAAACTAAAAACAGATAATAACAGATGATAACATGACAATGGTGATTCAATTGGACATTATCAAATGTCATAATGTCAAAAAATATGAAACTTTTCTCTATGTTGCCTATATCAAGTTGTGTCATCGCTGCGTATTCGAAACCTTTCCGATTTAATCCCCTATTTTGGTTCAGTGAAATGATTCCTCTTTCGGGTACCCTTGTAAGTGGGGCAGCGGTCCTGGGGGATAAATTTGGGATTAATTCGATGCAGATGTTATATATGAAATATTGGACTCTGGTTACCTAGGCCTAAATGGTGACGGCGACACAAGGTATTGTAGACCTCCGAGCTTGCCGGCGTGACATTCCCAACCACGATGAAACATAGGGTATCGTGTTTTATACCGTGACAACTCGAAAAAGAAAGAGAACGTGAAATGGAATAGAATAGAATAGAATAGAATAGAATATTTATTACCAAGAATACAACGAATATACAGTGCATAAATACAGATCGAAATACTTTGGTAAAATGAGCTAACAAAATAGCATAATGCTAATCGAGGTCAGCCCATTATCACTATTATACATATTAATCATTTTACATTCAAACATATTTACAATTTACAATTGATACATATATTTACAATTTACAATATTTACATGAAAAAGCATTAATACTAATTACTTTTTTATTATTCATATATAGTTGAAATTCATTGACAGAGGATTATCTTTTTTAATTGTCTACTAAATGATCTTCTGGAATTTATACTTCTTAAACCTGTTGGCAGCTGATTCCAAGTAATAGGGCCTGAATATGAAATAGATTGTTTCCCCACATTTGTTCTAATTTTTATTACTTTGAGGTTACAATTTTCCCTACATCGTGTTTGATAAGAATGATTGATAAATGAAAAATAATCTGAAAATTTATGAGGCAGTCGATCATTTATGAGATCAAATATAAGCATTCCGATTACATATCTATATTGTTTAAATATATCTAGAATCTGTAAATTAATGAATAACTGAGCTGTGTGGTGCCATAAACCTTTGAAAGATATCATTCGTACAATTCGTTTTTGAAGGACCAATAAAGGATTTAAAAATGTTTTGTTTGCAGCTCCCCAAACTTCTAATCCATAAATAATGTGAGGCAGAATAAAAGCATTATATAACATTGTTAATATTTTCTTTGAAACAAAATGGCGTATCCTATATAATATTCCAATTTTCTTGCTTATCGTTTTGCAGACGTTGCTTATGTGCTTTTTCCAATCTAGGTTTTGGTCAATGCAAATTCCAATAAAGGATGCAGAATCAACAGAAAAAAAGGAAATCAGAGATAGGGGAAGGGGAAGAGACAGTTAGATAGACACAGAGATGGAGGTGAGAGAAGGATGGAGAGAGAGAGAGACAGGGGAAAAGAAATGGGTGAGAAGGGGAGGGGAATAAGTAGAGGGAGAAAGAGAGAGAGAGAGGGGGGAGGGGGGCTATAAGGGTGGGGATTAGAAGTATGAAAGTATAGAAATCTCAAAGATATTTTTCTGCTCGTCATTATATTTTTTTTGTCATGCTCTGTTTAAATCTTTCCCTAATTATGACAAAATTCCTATATACATCGCAAATCACTTGTAACAAGTTAATGTTACATCAAGATGTTATATATAATTTCTCGGGAGATTATGCACTTCATTCCCTAAATTAGAATGATGGAATATATCAGGGCCTAATTTCGTTGTTGTCTATTTCTTTGTCGACATCTTAAACTCATTGATTACATATACAAAAAGTTAAAGATACATGTACATATATAGCTAGCTAGTTGTGTCTACAAAACAGACATGCTTTTACTACAATAAAACCGATCTAACTCTTATCAAATTACGGTATTATGTACTGAAAATAAATCACGTTGAAGTCATTGAACCCATACATTACGTTCATTGAGCTATTGATCTATCGATCAAAGGTCCCAGCTAATCACTGCTAATTGATTTTTCAACACTTATTCGTTAAACACAAAGCCCAACAACCATATCCAACGAGCAATAAGCGATCATTATCTTAAGATAACACCATTGAGAGTACGCGTCTTTTGCTTTTAATCGTTTTCCAGACACAATACCATTGATTGATCAAATAATACACGAACTAAATACACATACGTGATATTTCATCCTATACACATAACTCCTATAATAGACGACTTGAAAACGTAAAAAAGTTTATATTTTGATAGCAGTTTACTAGCATTTGTTGTGTAAATTAAGTTAAAAAACAATTATTCTTTCGTTATTATTTCAAGAAATGTAGGAATATGAAAATCCATCTCCTTAATCATGTGAATAAACGTTATTAGGACATTCTCTATTCAGGGTTATAGGAAGTTATTCTATCGTTTATAATTTGCTGTAAACTATTGTGAACACCAGTAGCAGGAATAGTAATTAGTAAATATGAGATTTTGATGGCAATGATAATAATTTATCCTTGTAATGTTTGTAGTGACTATTATGCTAGAAGAGGATTACAAGTCTGGAAGTGGAAATGGAATATATTTCACATTATGCCATGTTTACTCTTATATTTCAATTCTTGTTTATATGACTATTCAAGATTATTTTTTTACGATAATCAGGAACATAATGTGCCTAGTCTATTCATTTTTTTTACATCATAATCGTAAACACTGGTGTGATCGAAGGACATTTTTTCCCTTCAAGTTCTTTTTCATCAATCAGAATTATGTATTGAACTTCTGTCACCACACTATGATATAGGCCGCCATTCCTGCACTGAGACCACGGTGGTCAGGTTATTATACCATATTATGACTAGGTCAGGTGAAAAAGATGGCATGGTTCTTCATCATAAGGAAATTGATTGGCAAGAAAATTTGTTGGGAGCCTGCGCAAATGCTGTCGTCTGCTTGTAAGCGAGAGCCCTTTGACCTTTGGTCCAGATATCTTTGTATCTACTCTAGATTTCACAGGAGGGCGATGAGTAAGTGCCGTTGTTCTCTCTTTCTCTCCTGTCCCAATATCGTTATTATTCTCTCTCTCTCTCTCTCTTTATCTCTCTCTCTCTTTCTTCCACTTACCCTGTCTCCTTCTTTCTCTCTCTCTCTCTCTCTCTCTCTCTCTCGTTCACTTAATCTCTCTCGTATCGTCTCCCCTCCATATATCTCCTCTTTCCCGCTGTATCCCCCCTTTCTTTATTTCACACACACGCGCACACACACCCACACATGTTAACAACCACACACATCAACCCACACTCCCTTTTCCCCCTCTCTCTCTTTCTGTTCTACATATTAAGCAAAACTATCTTCCATTATTGTTTGCGCCTCAGATCTCCCACACACGTATCCACAATACCACATTTAAGCATGTTTTGTTTCTCTATACACTATCTACTAAGCAGCTAACCCAATCCATTGTTAGGAAATGTGAAATCGCGCAATTCTGTTTACCAACTCAAAATTTCACCATCTCAAAAAAATTGAAATGTGCAAATTAGATGTGGAAAAAAATGAATGCATTCAAGATATACATGTAGGCTAACTTCAAACTTTATTCGATGCTATCTGATGGGCGAATAAGCTGTTGGATTTCCATGCATTTGATTGCTTCGATAATTATTAAAAAGTGGAATACATCGTTTCATTAATAATAATAATAATAATAATATATAAAATTTATATAGCGCCAAATCCATTTTGATTAAATGCTCAGGGCGCTTACAAAAAGAATGATTGAAAGAAAGATATGACAGAATACAAACATACAAAAATTCTACACAATTACAAAAGATCATAACGATAATCAATCAAATAATGTCTTTGGCAAGTTATGGCATCTCAAATAGATAAGTTTTAGTGTTGGACTTAAACAATTCACTGGAAGTTAAGTCACTTAGTCCCTGTGGAAGAGAATTCCACAGGGATGGCCCAGCATGAGCAAAGGCACGTTCACCCCATGATTTTTTTAAATTCGGAATTTGTAATAGCCCCAAGTTAGAAGAGCGTAAAGAGCGGATAGGTGTATAATTGTGTTAAATAGAAATGTTACATTGTGGGGCAGTACCATGTACACAGTGAAATACCAAAAGAAGAATTTTGAAAATAATGCGCTGTTTTACCGGTAACCAATGTAAATTTTGCAAAATATGAGTAATATGGCAATGCTTGGGTGTGAGGGTGACAATTCGTGCAGCTGCATTTTGAAGTTTTTGAAGTTTGGATATTTGGCATTTGGTATATTGTACAAAAGGGAATTTCCAAAATCAATGCGAGAAGAGATAAGTGCATCACGTCTCATTGTTGTATTTTACTACTAACTCTGTTGATCTAGCCAAATTAGTTAATCAAGGTTAATGAACTTTCAGGTCATCGTACTTAAATCACCTGAATCACCTGGAAAAATATCTTTGACAGAAAGGAACAGAAAGAAAATATTGAAGTTGGATTTAGCCTGAGATGTACGTAGGTAAGGAAGAATGTAATATTCTTATCAAACAACATGCCCCCAGGCTAGAACTAGGATGAAGCCTCGGCAAATACAGACCAAATATCAACTGTACAGACACACACATAGAAAAATGAATTTAGAAACTCAGCTAATGACTTCCATGTTCTGTCCACACTGTCAGCAATCAGTGTTTTCATGTTGTCGCTCAGACCAATAAAAAGCATTGTATCGTCCACTATCCGTAGTGTTCAAGGCCGTACGCAGCGGGGGGCAGGGGGGGGGGGGCAGTTGCCCCCCCAGAAATTTCAAAATCATACTTTTTTAAATTGGGTTTTAGACTTCAAGTTATGGGTTCCTTTGAAAGCGATCATCTTGCCCCCCCCCCCCAGGAAAAAATTTCTGCGTACGGCCTTGGTAGTGTTCAATGTTTATGACGAGATTACTGGAAAATTGGCATGAATCTGTGAGAAAAAAAAAAGTTGTGCGAATTAAGAAAGTGATTTAAATCTCGATATAACTGACATTGTCTTTTGATTGTCTAAATTATCAGAGTTAAATAACAATTTTTCGACTTTTCATTTCTTTCCAGTAGACTGGAGGGGCAATGCGAACTAACCCAGTTGCAGAGAATGCGTGGGACTCGAGGCATCACTCAGCAGACTAACTACCCGGAGGTTAGGGCTAAGAAACAACTTGTTTGCCGTCCAGTCGCATACGAGCATAATCCCGAAGCCTATGCGTCTCCCTTCTTTTCATCGTAGTGGGTAACAAGTTCTGAGATCAGGTAGGATAAAACCGCAGTCTCGCCGGGAGAACGACTTCGGAGGCTCAGAAAGTACTTTAGCTGGTCAGATGGCGTCTTCAGATAGTAACCATGTTAATGATTTCAAACTGCAAACATATCATATGAAAAAAAACGATCACCATAAATGTGGAGAATACCATTTTATTTCCTCTCAGTTTTGAGCAAAAAAGACCGACAGTCTCCATATTTATTCTAATTTAGTCGCTTTAGGTGACGATTCTCCCTAGAACGTGACTTTTCTTCCACCAAATCATCTAAAATATCATTGGAACACAGCTGTTAGAAAAATTTTCACACTTGATATTACATATTCCTTCTTTATTTAATATCTTAGTTTTTAAGATATCAAGAAGCAATATTTTTCCTAGTCATTGCTTTTAAGATTTTCATGAATAGATGCATCAAGGGCTACACATGTGCAAATAAAGTGCTAGTGAGTGGTAGGCTGTAATTATTGGATTTGCTGTTGTAATTAACTAGTTACTCAAAATGCATGTACATTCTTCTTTTGAAGCAAGAAGATGAAAGTGATCAAATGTGAACATGGTCGGTAGCTGGTATTTGGGTGTAAGGATTAAGGTGGGGATAAAGTTGGAATGAGATTCGCACGTGCGTTCACCCCAATCCCTCCCCTCACTTTCGCCACCACTGACGCCTGGTTAAGGCCCTCCTAAAGACCCCCTCTGATCCCCCCTGATCACACTCTCATCATACTTAACGTAAGAGACGAAAACATCCACCTACAATCACCACCACTACCCTCAATAGCCTTATATCTGCCACCATCGAACTAGATGTTTTCAACCAATATTTGATGATGTCATAATTGTATTCATATCTATATGTCAAGCTAAACAGCTAAAATACCAGACGCACAGAATTCAATAAATGCTGTTGTCGCCTACTCTGCTGATTCTAGTCTTTTTCCTTTATGTTCCATTTTCATCGTAATTTCACCTTCTATATGCCCCTTATTTCTTTGCTCCATTACCTACATTGAAGGGGAATGAGAGAAAAAGATAAGTAAAAGTTTGAGCGAAATCCGACAAGATATAAGGAAGTTATGAATTTTCGAAGTTGTAATCAATCAAGCACAAATTGGCAACTTGGTGATGTATCATGCGAGCTCCTCTCCCATTTGGTCTGTACAGAAAATTTCATAAATTTTCATTTTCTTACCTGTTGCTGGAGGAATATACATGTATTTGCTTCATACAAGTTTTGTGTGAAAACATATGCACAATGATTATATCTAGGTTGCATGTGTGATTAAATATTTTCTTAGGATCTAGCAAGATACGTCACCGAGTTGCCAATTTTGTTTGATTGATTACAACTTCAAAAATTTATAACTTTCTTATATTTTCGTATGGGAATTTGATCAAACTTTCACTGATTTGTTTCTTTTCATTTTCTCCTTCTTATAAAACCAACTCGATATCAGGGAGGACTTCCCCTTTAATGTAGTTAATGTAGTTAATAGTGCTAGCTTCATTAATGTCTTGCCACAGAACACTCGTCCCATGGCAGGCACTTGAACCGCGAGCCATTTGATCCACATGCCACTGGACCATGAACAAACAAAGAGTCCTGCTCAAATTCATTTTTTATCTCCATCTAAAATGGAAATATCTTTAATATGGCTCGCACCATCCGTGACATCCAAAATGGCGGTGGAGATATAGGGAAGGTAGCGAAGGTGTGTGAGGAGATTTGGAAGATAGGTGCCACTCTGTCAGAGAGAGTTGTTTGTTGGACTTGTCTACGCTAGGGATGCGTTTAGTGATGAGATAAGACTTGAGCCGCTCTGTGGGGGTGTCTCTCTCTCTCTCTCTCTCTCCACCCAGATACATTTTTCTTCCTACAATATCTTTTGCATTTTTCAAATATTTTCTTTCCTGATTCGCTAACATATTTTTCAAAACACTTAACGAAATCAGCAACAGGATCATCATCCTCACATCCTGCAAGAAGATATATCTAACCCGTTTCCGTCATGTTTCATTCATTCAAGCAGTGCCTACGATTGATTATAAAAAATGAATGCATAACCACTGTTTGTTTCATATTAACATCACTTGCCTAAACCGTGAAAGTACAGTCACCAATGCGTTATTACTTTTTGACCTTCTAACTTTCTATCAAAACACCCTGCCCAAAATAAGCGGCTCAACGTGGACGATCATCCTGATCCCTTGGATTTGGATGTTGTTGATAAACACCTCCACCCCAAGGTGCTACGAGTAGAGATGAAGGGCTTAAAGGAGGAGGGAGGCGGGGGCAGGGATGCACCCCTCTAGACTTTAGCTATGCTGGTATAGATACGAGAAGAGGTGCAGGAGTGAAGCGAATGCTTATGCTGATAGAAATCGTGTTGTGTACTTAGTGACGATGTAAAAATGTATGCAAGTAAATGGGGCATAAGTGAAAAATGCACATGTACATATATACAACTTCCTCACGAAGATACATTGAGGGGTGCAATGACGCCCCTCTGTTGACTCCTAAGAAAGATTACCAATGACACGCCCATGATGGAATGCACAAACTATGCACAAACTATCATGCATTCGACATTCCTTTTGGCGACCAGGGATGATAGCCGCCACGTTTGAGAAGATGTTGGTGGATTAGCTGTTCATATTGCATTCGGACCTTCACAAGGAGGTTACTTTTGCGCATGACATACACTCTACAGTGTTGGTTTTACGCTAACCATAGAGATCCATGCGTTACATCGCGGCGCCCCTTTCCCGACGATGTTTTCTCTCCCAAATCAAAGGTGGCGCTATGTCACATTATTATGTAAACAATAGTCAATATTCTCCGCCTGGAAAACATTGACAACATGTTAAACATTTTGTTACAAGTTAACACCCAAATAAAATGAATGGTTTGAATATATCACTATAAATAAAAAGTATCAACCTGACTGATCCTGAGGAGTGAATGCGTACACTTTTTATGATTGAAACGACTTGGTTGTGTTGATAAATTATATTCCAGTGTTTTGATTTGAGGTCAAAAGTGGTCAAAAATTTCTTCCGCGGGTCAGTCGGAGGTGTTTGGCCTTTCACTAAATGCCTGCTTTTTCTCACTTGACTTGGTAAATCAGAATTCATCCTCATAAATCATACTTTCATATCCAATCAGTTTGTCTAACGAACACCCTCGTAATTTCATTTTTTTTCCTATCACAGTATTCTCACCTCCAGTTATGACAAGAAAGAACCATAAAATTTGGAACTATGAAGGGCAGGCGAAGGTTCACTGACCAGTCGGTGGACAAATGGGTCTCTAAAGAGACTTGGACTTTCACGAGTCTAACCTTCACCTTCAAGAGTTGGTGGTACGTTGAAGGTTGATACCTAGTAAATAAAATATTCAGTGAATGATTTTAGATCTAGTCTACTGTTACATGTTAAAAATGAAATGATATGAAATACATTTAGTAAATTTTAAATCGTAGATAAGTCATTTTGATAATATTATGACATAATTATATTTTGTACTTTATTGAAACTGGCGCCATACCGGTACGCATTCTGACAAAGATGTCTGCACCATGCACAGGCATCGAAACTGCTATAGGTACAAATATTCTGGATATGCCATTAAACTAATTCCTGAAAGATGATTGCAGGAGTGGTAAATAAAATGTAAAAATGCTATCACAATGGGCCCCTTTGTCGAGCAGTTTTTATAACTGAAAGGGCTACCCGGATAAAATAAATAAATAAATAAAAATGTATTCTCATAATAATAATAATAATTATGTTTTATTTACCCAGGGGAGCCACTTCAGTTATCAAACTGCTCTTCCAGCGGGCCCTGCGTAACATAATATGTTATTATTACCCTTCTCCATTCTAATATGCCGAGCGCCTGGCTAGGAGGCAGAAGGTCCCATTTTTGAAGTCTTTGGTATGACTCGGCCGGGGTTCGAACCCACGACCTCCCGTTCATGAGGCGGGCGCTCTAACCAACTGAGCCAACATGCCCGGTTAGGTGGTTGTAACTTTTCGGGCAGACCACCAATGTTTGAATTCTATACATGTGGTATGTCTATGAAAAATTCATATGAACGTTGAAATTGTATCAAAGAAACACATCGTTTTAATGCAGGGAACATCAGATAGCAGATTTGCAATCATCTTACTGGCAGAGTTGTGGATTTGTGATAGAAATGGTTTCGTGTTCACTTAAAGCTCCAGTCCAAATTTCTTCTGAAAAGCTATAGAGTGAATTTACCGATGTTTCTAACTAATGATAGCATCAATCTACAAACCATAAACATATGCATTGTTCTGTGATCGAAGCTACTAATTTTGAGAAAATTTATGAAGTTCGTCTTTCGATTTTGTTATTTGTTTATTTGACAGCTATTCATGTTTCATTCAAAATGTTTCAAAATGTTTACCCTGAAAAGAACTCACACCAAGTTGAATAAGACACTTGAGAAGAAAGCGTTCCTCTGTGACTAGCTTTGGTAGTGCCCTTTCCCTACACCAATCTGGTCACCTCTAATATGAAACCAATCAAAAGTGATTATCAGAAGCGAAAATGAAATTGTCGTATTTATTAAATTTTATTCGATGCAGGTGTATCCAGTAGCAAATTTACGACTCGTCGCAACTTCTCTTCTGATTACAGTGTAAATGTGTCAGCGAAAATCGACAGAACTGAAAATTAGGCCTCTGACCCTTAAACGCCTTTTGGGAGCCAAAGGTCAAGTTGGCAACAGTCAGGGTGCAACGCCGGTAAAGTGCGTGCTAGGTTCAATCGTCCTATGGTAACTCTCGTCCGCGGAATTAATCGCTATAAATTATCCCCGACTATCAATTTTGAAGCTGAACTTAGCAATCAAGAATGCGACAATTCTTCTTTATCGCCTACGTCTGCCGAGCATCACCTCAATCGTTTGATTTAACGAGGTCTGTCTACCCATGACAATTATTGCTTTGGTTTTCATTTTCAGAATTAATTTTATGAGATTCTGGAGGTATCAGAAAACAAAATGGCCCCACGTGGTAGTACGAAGCTGGGTCATCAATCTTGTCAGCTTGCCCTCATTCTTTTGTGTTTTATTTTCTTTCCAAAATGATAAGTTTGGCCTTGAACAAGTGTGGCATAGTCGAATCTTTGTGAATAAAAGAAAACGACAATAACAAGTATGTATCTCAAATGATTGAGATGTTGGTTTGGTGCTTACCATAATTATTTCACATCGACCTTCTTTGTATCTGGTTTTCCTTTAAATCTTACAAACAGTACATATTGTCTTATACACTTGTTAGTCATAACATATATAAATCAGGGGCAAAACCAAGAATTTGTAGTAGAAGGGGTACATTTTTAATAAGGAAAGTTACGATAATCCATGATTTGCACGCAATTTTTGTTTCCATTATTATAGAAAGTTTTCATGCAAGTGTGATGAGCACCCGTATGTTCACAGCAGAAAGAATTTGAGCGCCATTTTGTTTTTCAAAAAATACCCCGGACGCCCATGCGAATGTATATTTTCCTTTGCCGGGTAAGCGATGATTCTCATTTTCATTGAAAAGAGGAGCACGTGCTCATCATCATAGCGTTTAATAACATACAAAGTATTTGAATTTTAGCACACGGTTTCAAATTGGAGCGTACATGATGAATATATACATTGTATTTCTAGTCAGTTTGAATTTGAGATCGGCATCGAAATACAACAGATGGCATAAAGCTGTAGGTGACAAGTCATCTTCTCCATATCATGGTGCATTAATCCAAAATTGTTCCTATTGAACGTCATGAAAGGAACTTAAAATTCATTCAAATTCATATGTACAGACTGATAATATATTTGATTGCAAATAACTCCAATAATGAGGTACAAACTTCTTTTAAAACTGAAACTAAAATGAGAGACCAGCCTAAGTAATACTCGTGTTCTAGCTTCCATGAGGGTTAAAGTTAGGGTTTTTTGGAATCCCAAACAGCCTTGATAAATATCACACTTATTTTTTAGTTCAGTTGTATCGTGCTAAAAAAATAATGCCTTATGTTGGACCTGACACTTCAGCTCGTAAATTAGCTATAAGAAACTTACCAAATAACCCAATGAGACGGGGAATGGTCAAATGTGAAATTATGGTTATAGTTATATCAGGAGAAGTGTAATAAAACAAAATCAAAACATATAAGCAAGAGAACCAAAATAGTTGTTATTTCCCAAAGGAGAAATTAAAAGATTTTGCCCTTGACCAGAGTGAGAGAGAATCGGATTCAAGTTATGATTGCTTTTGTTTTTCAGCTAGACAAATCAGGTTATTGGGTTATGGAGAAACCTAGCTTTGATTGTGGGTTATCTTGTGCGTTAGGGTTTGTGTGTGTGTGTGTGTGTGTGTGTGTAAGCGTGTTTTGGTGCGGGTTGTTTGGTGTGGGTGCGTTAGGTGCGTACTCGCGCTCGCGTGTGTGTGTGTGTGTGTGCGTGTAGGTTGGCTGAAGGTAGAAGGTACATTGATGATTGAATGAAGTCATTCAAGACATTCCAAAAATTTAGATTAACCCGTTGACTACTTAATACTTTAACTCTCATAGGCTTAATACAGGAACTACCCGGTTCCCGTAGTCTATGGGTTAAAAAAAAGAAGAAGCAAACTATTAAAAAAAAAAATTATTTGAATACAAAATTTCAACTGAAAGCTAACGTAGACTTCGGGTAAGACTTCAGTTTCTATTTTGTTATTTGCCACTCTTGACCCAGGTGTAGAAATTGAGGACCCGAAAAGAAAACAGAAATTCCATGAAATTTTGAGCGTTTTGTCGATATAACTACCCTGAAGTCGATCGAGCAGTGATAAACTTCAGCGATTTGTCAATATCAGTGTCATTATTGTTATTGTTGTCATTTACATGAGCAAAACGACAATTCTATTTGTGAGATTCGTTTTTCTTCTTATCTCATCGTTTCACTTTATATGCGTTTTATAATTCTCGTAGTATGTCACCCTCTCTCTCTCTCTCTCTATAAAAATGAATTTACTTATCTATCATTTCTTATGTATATTTTCGTCTGCTAACGAAAAGTGACAATGAAGTTAAATCACTCCAATTTAGTTGAATATATATTTTTTAAAAATATAATTAAATAATTAATCAGTACTATTATAAATGCAGTGTGTTTTTCTACCCAATGATGCAAACGAAATGCACTTTCCCCCCATTTTTTTATATCAGTGAACTTGCCTTAAAGATACCATTAATGGTGACGCCATAATAGGTTGTTCCACCTACAGTCAGTTACATACGTAGACAGAGATGTCAATCATACACTCAACTGATTACCTCGAGAGTAAGGCACACATTGCACCGGAAGTGCAAAAGGGGACGCACACCGGGTCAACATTTGTCCAGCGTTGTTCAAGTGTCCCTTGACTTGTCCGAACTTGGTGGCTCTGCCCGCGCTCCCCTCACCAAGAAGCTTTCGCTATTTCTTTATTTTCATCTCGATTATATTGACAATCCATTAGACAAGAATGCTTAGCTCCGCATCTACGATGTTTAGAAAGATTACGGGAGAGATCGCGTCTTTGTTGCTCTTGAAATTGGCAATGACGACTCGAGATATCGCGGCGTATCGTCTGGCAGGCAATTATGCTATCGTCCGTCAATCGAAGCGCGAATTGGGGGCTATTTTCATTCTGGACGTCTCCATTACGAAATTGAGGACGTATTTATCGTTACATCGTGTTCAGAATTATTAACGACGTTCCGAATCTTATCTTTTTAGGAATAATTTCTGAAGAATCTTACTCAGAACATTTGTTAAAGTACAAAGTACTGGGTCTGACTCAAAGAAAATACGAAATAGTGTTAAACAGTATTTGTAACTCCGGAATTGCAAGCCATTCTTTTTTCATTTATTTATATATTTATTATTTATTTATTTGCCAAGTAAATCTGTAACACTTTGAAAAGAAATTGCTATACATATAATTGAATTTTGTAAATGGCTGTTCGTATTGTATTTAGAATGGCCAAGATTATCATTTAGGAATTCTGAATGTATATATATCCTTTCTTGTATATTTTTATGTATGATATTTTTTTAATAACGGAACCCTGTGGAAGGGCTAAAAAGAAAGAAAAAAGAATCTTTTTTTTTTATTGTACCTTATAATTTTCAACTTTTTAACATACCTAATATCTTCTTGTGGAAACGTTGCCTAGAATATGTATCTACAATCGTACTCCTTATTCATGGCATTCGTGGTTCAGTAAATACCCTTGCCTTTTGGAAGAACCAATAGGTATAAATAAAATAAATCAGATACAATAAATAAATAAATAGATGAAAGTATACGCATATATTTGAATTAATTTTACATACAAAAATAGCAGAAACTGTCATATCTCGGAGAGTACGATACTAATGCAATAATGTTGTTTCATACTTCAAAGACGTGCGAAATTTTGAATTGGAAGAAGCCATCAAAACTTTTGTAAACTGACGTTACGATCTGTAATATTCATCTAAAAATCATTTCAAAATTTGAATATTATGTATTGGTAATCCAAACTATAAACGAGAAAATGGGAGGAATGCCACCTAAAGTTGTGAGACTGATTGATATTCTAAGCGCAGTGTCGTATTTCATCTTGTAGATTCCATCTCAAGATGAGAGAGGGCGGTGTGGAGTGGCTATCATCCGGTGTTTCTACCTCATAAAATAGACCATCCTACTTCTACATCTCCTATCTTTTCTCCCTTCTTCAACCACAGTCGAGTAAGAAGACAAGTGTCGTCGAGGGATGGGCGGATTCGAGGTTTGGGTACTTCATTTTTTTAGCGTCATTGGTGCGAGAAAGCTCGCCTGGTTAGTTAAATATCAGCTCTCTAATAACAGTCTCCTTGATACTATACTATACATCTTCTTTGAAGCTCCGTGTAAACAGACGACGATGACAGTCAAGATGGCTACTCGGGACGATATAAAGCCAGTAAAAGTCCACATTCTAGTGCTCAGAAGGGGAGATGAGAATAAAGTCGACCAAAAAAAAAAAAAGAAGATAACAAATGGAGGAAAAGAGAGTTGAGTCCATTATTATCTGTTTGTTATTTGATCATCAGAACGCAATGAAAGAAATATTACTTTCAATATCTCTGAGTGAAATTATTCTACCGTTTTGTCTTATTTTGTGTAATGCTGCTTGTCCATTTGCATCTTAAAGAGAAGGTTGAGTTCTAGGAAAGGTGAAAACATATAATTTTTGACCTTTCTTATTCCTTAGTTTTATGTCAGTTTAGAAGGAAATTAAAGTAGAAACGTTCCCTGAAAAGGATTGCTCTTCACATGCCCTCATATTCGAACTATGACAGGAAGTAGCTAAAGTGTTCGCGCCGAACATTCATGCCACATGTGTATATGCAGTCCCATATACCCATTTCTGTGTGCAGTGCATTGTGCTTTTCAGCGTGATGATGTCAATTTCTTATCCTTTTAATGATTTCAAAACCTCACAATATACACCAATTTTCATGTAGACATGGGGAGCGTTTCATGAAAGGAATTTGTCGGATATTTTATCCGACAACTGTTATAAGCTATTGAATTGGCTGAGAGCAAATTTGTCGGATAAAATATCTGGCAAGTCCTTTCATGAAACGGCCTCCTGATCAATCTTTCCCAATTGCTTTGAGTTTCTTTCACAATGTAATCGCTAAATCACATGACCAGAACTCAACTTTATCTTTTAATTCTATAATGTATTTCTAACACGATAAAAACTACTTTCGAAAAATAAACTCAAGACAATTTCAATAGCCCTGTCTATCACCTTTAGAAATGTGCGAATATTACAATGGTGTATTACATAATCTGAACCTGATTTCTATGGGCAGTACAATAGGCCTTTGAAATTGCCCTAGAGTTTATTTTTCGAAAGTAGTTCTTATCGTGTTTTCTATCGTTCTTTGTATCAGTAGTCACATTGGTAATCGAAGTTATCTGAATGGAGTTGTAATAGAAATAAATAACTATAGAATATGATATGTCATATTGTCAAAAACATGACTGAACTAAACTTCGAAAAAAGCGAATATCAATGGAAATACAAAGTTGAATAAAAACAATGACTTTTGACTTTCTTGTCTCCAATAGACGAACTCAAATGTGTAACACAAGTGCGGCGTATACTGTAGGACGCCCCCGTAGGACACGTAGGGGAAAAAAAGAAACTGTAACAAACATTTCTTAGCTTCTGCTTCTTTCGTTAATCGCGACAGGCTGGCAGCAGATATTTCTGTCAATTCGGACCTCTTTTCAAGCACCAGTTCTTTGAAGCGATGCCTTGTTTTGAAGCCCGATTTAGGCCAAGCATACGAATGAAAGTAAGGCGACACAGATCATTGGGTTTAGATATATACAGCCGGTCCCAGGTGAGATGCGAACCCTCCGCCGGTCCTGCCCGTCACGCCCGCGGTGAAAACTCACGCGTTCCGCCTCAAAATATCCGCGATATCATCTCCGGCACAAGAAACTTTTTTCTCTTTCTTTTCTTTTAAAAGCTATTTCTAATCTTCCTAGGCCTCATAACTCCATTCCTCTCATCTCTCACTCTCCGTCTTTTTCATGGTGATATGACTGTTTTCCGAAAAGTGCTTGTCATGCTCATTTTGAAATTGTAATTTTCTAGTCATTTCTTAATGAATGAACCTTTCTACTCATTGAGAGAGATGGACGCAAGTACATTGATGTAGACTGGGACCATTTTAAAACCAAAACAATTCAATAAATCATCTCGTATTATAGGCCCCTTTTGCACTTAACAATATCCATTAATTTCAAGAAACTAGTTCATGAAAAGAGGGACGAACTTATGTTCTTCAATACGAAGTTTTTAAAATACGACTAGGGCTTTTTATTTCTTGAGGCATCTTTGAAAGAAACATGAAAGAAAAGATGGCGGTCATGGGGGTACATGTACGGTCATAAGCTGTCGCTTGAGGCATCCATTAGTCAGTACAGAACCTACCTGACTAGGTGCGTCCGGCTATCTATATTAAGTGAAGAATAAATCAGCACCTGTACAGACCCCCATCTCCTGTTATCAAAGGAATACGAGAACACCTTTCTCATGCTAGGCTTCTGTCAGAGACCCTTTTCTAGCTATACCGACCAACTGGAACTGACCACAGTTACCAAGAACAGTGTTTTCAATGAGTTCAGACGATATTACACCCCCACAAAACATAAACGCAATAGCTCTGACATTGTATTTGGATGGCCCACCTTTGACTTTGGAATGAAATTGGAAATTTTCAAAACAAATAAAGTGTACGTGGTCTGAATACCTGCAATTTTTAGACTAACTTAATAACAGGCTCCTATTGGTGAAGAGTTTTCGCTGGAAAGAGAAGGCGAACGTGGTGACGTCCTCCAAAATAGATTATTTCCGAAACGGGTCAAGCGAATAATGGCTGGTTTATGGACTCGAATTGGCGTGTCTCCCTTGTCCGCCGGAGACCACTGAAAACAGAATCATTAGGAGTTTGAGGATGGGGTGGGGTTTTTTTTGAATAGGAATTGAGTTGGTAATGGACAAAGATGATGCAAATTCAAGAGGAAAGAGATAAGTATGTCTTGTTAGACCTATACAGAAGTAAGCCCGGTAATATTCGAAGAATGCTATTTTTCCCCGAATAATGCATGCGTGTGGCACATTATAGCAGTCTGATACCAAAAACCGATATATCTCACCGTATTCTTTATGTTGGAAAAAAAATCATCCAGGAAAGCATAACTTTGCAAAACAAATTATTAATGCGCCTTGTCGATGATGTTTGATGATAAAGACGAATATATATACTCCAAGATAATACTATAACTTTATAAAAAAAAAAATGTAGAGATCAACGAGGACGTCAAGAAGATTTGCAATAAAAATATGGGGATGATAAGTCTGCATGCAAGAAATGGAATTGTGAAGGTAAAACGCAACTAAAATAACAACGAGAGGAGAGAGAAACGTGATGAAGAAAGGTTACTAGATGTAGATGATGCTGATACTGATGACGATGAAAAAGTGAAACTATAGCACTTCGAAATGTGAGAGGCAGTGACAAGGTACGATAGTTAAAGTCATGCCAAGTAGTGACAGGAGCCAAGAGGGATTTAATCTTGTCCATCTAATCTCAATATTCGAAAAATTACTGATTTCGAAGTCATTAAGCCCCGATACCATTGTGTCAGTCAAGTTTGGCGCGAGAATGTGCTTTTTAAAATAATGCATATGGCGCCAAATAAAGCAGCAGTGTGAAACGATTCAACTTTCAATCAAATGAAAGATATATTCAATACATTTAATAGATATCTATAGACATGAGGGAAAGTTAAGAACAGATATGAAAGTCAAGAAGAAACTTTGAAAAATGTCAAATGACTTGTCATTTCGACGAGTCAATGACCTCGTCTGTACTCTCATCTCACGTGTGGTGTATTCGTTAAAAAGCAGTTTTGTTGTGCTATCGAATTTCTTGTCAACATACAAGTTGACTCTGCTACATCACTAGACCAAGGTGGGTCCCATTTTCTGCTCGGATGAGAACGAGGTGGAACAATCAGGCCTACCTTTTCACCCCGTGCCCCCCTTTTCATGGGCGTATCCATGCAGTCTTGCCATGGCGTAGTTGAGGGCTCATATGAGTATGGTGAGTGCTGATATACAGAACATAACGATGAATTCATTTAAAAGGGGCTTTGCTTTTTAAAGTAGAAAATGCATATTTACGAGAGGGAAATGGAAACGAAATGATAATTGTTAGGTGCGAGAGTTGCATTTTGCAATGAAATGTGCTATCGTTTATTTCTCTCTATCTTTCTTATATGAGTCCTTCTCCGTATTTAAGCGTTTATAATTATGTTCCCCTCTCTCTCTCTCTCTCTCTCTCTCTCTCTCATTCTCTCACTCGACTTCTTCCCCTCTCACCTCCCATTTCTCTAGCTCTCCCTATTAATTCATCTCTCTCCCTCTGCTTCTCAAACCACAATTCCGCTTTTCACCAAGCTGAAGTATCAATTTTTGGATTACCCGTTGAAGTTCAACGTCCTGTTTTTCTTTGGCGTCTTATTAACCTTATTTCTTCATGGTGAAGTATAGTAATAATGCTTAGGTGTATCACGAGCCATGTCACTCATCAGGCCAAGCCGGGCCCGCCAACCTCCTTCTCTCTGTCAGCCTCACCTTGCTCGCAGACGAACGGCACCTTTACCTGTCATTGGCAGGGAGACGATCTCTCGAGTATACTTCACGAGGATGAGAGGGAGAGAGAGATTTGCCGAGAGGGAGGAGGAGGAGGAGGAAGAAGGAAGTGGAGGTGATGGAGAGAGAGAGAGGGAGGGGGAGGGGGTAGAAGAAAATACCGTGTTTTTAATGGATATCAAGGATGATTATAAATGGTTGAAATAAATATAAAAAGTAAAGCAGAAATAAAGAAAGAATGGAAAAGATACAGAAAAGGAGAGAGAGAGAGAGAGGCGGGGGAGGGGGGGGGGGTGAATTTTACAGCCGAAAATAATAATGGTCTAGCAATCATGAACCAAAAAAATTTAAAAACATATTGGCAATATCGGAAAAAGGTCGCATGCATACCCCAAAAGAAACAACAACCAACATCAAAAGAACTGACAATAATACTAAGAGAAATAGGTAATGTGAAGAAGAAAACAAAATCATGATAGGTTCTTAAAAGGATTTTCGATAAAAAAAATTGCACACACTGAGTATCTATCATATCTATATGTTCTTAATATGTTTGATTTGTGTGTGTGTATGTGTGTGCGTTTGTTTAGCATTATGTCCGAGGACATTTTCGGACAGAGAACAAAAAAAAAAATCATGACAACAATGGTCCTCGGAAGGCGGACAATAGTCCTCGAACGTCGAACAATGAATTTATGCCTTATTCCGTCGACTGTCCGAGGACGAGTAACAATAGAGGAACAATAGTTGTCCTCGGAAGTAAAGCCATGTAAACGTGTGTGTGTGTGTGTGTGTGTGTCGAACTGTTACCAATGTTTCGTATTGTGTTTAACAAAACCTTTTTACAAAGTCAGGAGAACAAATGCATTTAGAATGTCATTCTAAAAGCAATTACTTCATTCCCCTTGTTTTCACCCTTTACCATAAATCTAAGAATCACTTCTTTACTTCAGATATAATATTTTTTTAATATGATTGCTCAGGAATAAAAGCTAGAATTGACAATATTTGAAGCAACGAATATCACTGCAACGTCATACATGAGATTAGTTCAGCAAAGTTAAAAAAACGCAAAATATAATAAAAAAATAAAAAATAAAATGAAGGTAATATGATTAAAATAACAGTGTAGAAATCCAGTATTTGACGATGTAATTATGCATGTCCGTTGGGGTTTTTATTTTTAGTATGCCTCAGATTTCAGAAAAAGGGTCGAATATTTAAAATTATTCGGGAGAACATTTCCCCAGAACCCCTATTGCTGAAATGATAAGGCACATAGATCATGTAGATTTTCTCGCCTCCCCAATTTTCGCTTTATGGATAAGCTGTACCATGTATATATACTGCATCGGGACAGACAGGTCGGTTAAAAAGATATAACAAATATACCTTCATCAAGAAGAGAAATATTTAGCTATGAAAAGCTGAAAATATATAAAATATTTAAAATGGTGACTGAGGGAGTTAATAGAAAAAACGGGTTATCACAAGTTCAAAGTCTAATTGGCAGTCCAAGTCATTTTTTAGCCCTTGACCAAGGGTAATAGCCTCAATCAACAAGCTAACACGTTTCTCTCTTTGTAATCAAGCTTCAATTCTTTCACATCTGTATCAAGAAATTAAACGGCCCCCTCGAGTATTAATTGGATCAACAAAATACCAATAAAATAAAATCGCACCTTTCAGTAAAGCCATAAAATAAAAATATATCACATTCACAAACAGGTTTGAACCCGAGCTTTATGATAAATATAAAAGAGAAATATTTGTGAAACTGGATCAAGAACAATTAAATGTTAATTGAAAGAAGATGGTGAAATATGAGTTTTGGCGCTAAAATGATAAGAGAATAACAGTTATTTTATGAGTGTAAACAAGTGAGATTGAAGCTGAGAAGGAACGGAAGCGATGATATATTGATTCTCCAGTAGTGGGCAGGGTACCCAAAGGAGGGCGGTAGCGGGTAGACTGCGGGGGAAGATTTCTCTCTTAATATTTCATCGACTTTGGAAGGTGAGTATTCGTCAACAACTTTACATTAGAAAGACAAAGAAAGACACATCGAAATAAATCAAAATTGTGAGATAATACTTGCGAAATGGTGTCAGAGATAGTATATCTTGTTCAAGCAAACATGGACATTTCCTGAAACGTGGGTAAGACAAAACTACGAACTGACAAACTAAAAAAAGCCCATATCATGGTACTGGATACTAAGAGCATCTAGTTGTAATTGCGCTTTTGAATTACACGTTTTTGCCGCGACATTAGCGAATAGAACACAGTTTCAGACTAAAGTATACATACCTTTCATAAATATTTTAGATATAAATGCTTTAACAATTCATTATCAGAACTCGATATTCTCTTTAAAATGGTTTTGATTTGTCCTTTTTACTCCATTCTATAACAATATTAACCCGTTGGCTACTGACTCCTCCGTGGGTGTCGATCCCGGTGGGATGAGAGTATATACCCCCCCAAAAAAATAAAAAATAAAAAATAAAAAAATAAAAAAATAAAATGAGGTTGGGAGATGACCTGTGTTATTATTCCCCCATATATTTTTGGATAAATAAATAAGAATATGATCCATTAACTTAAAACTAATAATTATCCAAACTCATTATGTTTGATCTTGAAATACCATCACATTCTTTAATGATTAGAAGTAAGGAAATAAGAAATGCCATAATTTCAGTGCGAAAATATCAAAGAAAATTCATTCGCTCGCATTCTTATTCTCAATTAGGGGGTTCTGTCCATTTTCCACACAAAACCTTTTTGGATGCTCTAAAATGCAAGTTTTATAGACAGATTTTTGAAATCTCCCCCGCTCAGTCGCTTCGCTCCCTCGCCGGTCATCCCCCAATCATGAACACGGTTCGACACCCCTGGACTCCTCTTATTCGAATGGGATTAATATAGGGATCATCCGTAAGCAACGGGTTAAGATGTGTCCATGTTCTTTTGTACTGTGATTTGAATTGATTGGATGTTCATTTATTTCCTTATACATCATCATAACTTCAAAAATTCAAAACATGTTCACCTAAAATCATACATAGAAAAAGGTGTTGTCATAAAAGCACAACTTGAGCTGACGCCCTCATCACAAATAAAATGATCATACAATGAAATACAATCATATGCAATCAATGCATTTTCAATTGAGTATATGATTTGAAATAAATCAATGAAATAATTAACCTTTCATCAATGAGAATGGAACAATATGATAATTGATGCTTTTTAAAATCATTTTTGTTTAGGTATACTTTCGGAGGCATGTTGGTCTCGCAAGAATAGATCAATATAGTTATACTACCCCAGTTACAGTAGTTAGAGCGAATGTTGCTTTCATGCAGTGTTTCAGCTTATTAGCCAATGAAGATAACGTATGTGAAGCAAGTGGAACATTTTCACGGTAAACACCGTAATCCTGATGGAATATGTACATAACCTGAAGACACATCGACAAAAACAAAGGCATTAAGCTGCCCTCTTCGTTATCATGAGACCACTGTCGAAAATGTGAGAATCATGGGCGTGTTCACTTTAACACGCTCCTGCAATATCGATCGAATGTACTGCTTGGTCGCCCTCGGTATGAACTTTTTGTTTTACATGGTATTCATTGTTCCTTCATTTCAAAAGTGGTATGCATAGTCGAGCATTTAACACTCAACTGACAAACAAATACACAAACAGACAAACAAACATGAACATCATGCTATATCGTTTGTAGAACGATAACAGGTGTTTTAAGCTGATCTTCTGACGTGTGAACACCCCGGCGGAGACATCAGAAAACATGGGTGACAAATGAATTTGGTGCACTGCGACGACGGCGGAACATATTTTTCTTTTGTTAATATATTTATCCGGCGTTTTGCTTTCCCGAGACAGCAGCATTTTGGGGCCGAACGTGTAACCCCGGCGAGGCACGCAGTAGGGGGCTTAGTATGTCTAATCCCACTACATAAGTTGAGTGGCCGTAAGTGCCCCTACCCCCACCCACCCACACCTCCCTCCTTCTCGGGTTGCATGGAGTTAAGATATCTTCGGGGGTACTTCAGCAGTGAACTTGTAGAGAAAGCTAACGGTTTTTGGTTACATTGTCGACTTCAGGACTAACCGCAATGAAAACGGATACCACCCCACAATATTCCGGATCCCCAAGCTAGTCGTAGGCGTAGGCGTTCATGATTAATCATATTTATTTAAACATAGACGGAACATGATGTTTTTTAATGTAATGACATGATGGATATAATAAAATCATGACATTTCAGTTCACGATGAAAATATTGCCTTTTACAGATAACAAGACACTAATCATTTGAAGATCATTTTCTTATCTTTTTTAAAAATCAGTTGAGGCTTTAATAAAAAACGTGTTCTTCTTTTAAAATCAACATTGTCATTCAATATTTACTTGCATCGGATGCAATGTGATAATAACTTTGTTTCAATAAATTCATTTATTTTTTCAACACTTTATTACTAAACAAAAACAAAAAAACCTTTTCGTCAGATTAAAAAAAAATATATTTTTAATGAATAGCACCCGTTCTTTTGCCGTGAGCTTTAATAGGTGTTGACGTGGTTGATCGATAGCCTCGATTTTGATTTTTTATTAGATATTTACAGTTTATGGCAACCATATTTAGTGCAATTTTAATGTCACTCTTGCTACCAGTGTACTATACATTTACTTTGACTTTTGCAATAAGTAAATAGAGTTGATTTTTGTTTTGTTGGTGGTGGCCCATACTAATTTGCATTATGTTATATAATCAATGAATTATAAAGCATAATGAGCGTTTTACAAGGGACAAATCTCTTTACTTTATAACGTATACCAACATTCCTAGAAATAGAAGTAGTTATATGACGTATATGTTCGTAACATACCTGGTACTGGTATAGTTGGAAATGAGACAACCATCCAACACATGACCAACATATCATTCCGAGGAGACTGATGTTTCTACTAATTTTGCATTTTGAATAAAATAGTGAACTTTTACTGCACGGCTTTGGATGTCTTTCAAGGCTTGTGATGTACACACAGGTGCATAAAGCATTGCTAAGAGAGATACGATGCTCAAAAAATACCACGTCTATAATTATGCGACAACTTAATACCGGGTCACTTTCAACGGCTCAAAGATTGACAGAATTAGACGTATGCTATTTCGTTTGAGATCTAGATCTCCCTGTCGTATAAAAAGAAGATCAACTATGAAATGAGGGGAAAGAAAATGTATGTTATATAGGAAAGAATGGGAAGAACTTATGGAACGGCCTGAATATTAATCAGTGTGAAAGAGAGAATAGAAAAGAATGGGATACCTGGATAAAAGCTAGAGAGAAAGAGAGGGGAAGAGAGAAGGAGAGAGTCGGGATTTAGGGAGAAAGAGAGATAGAGAGAGAGAGAGAGAGAGAGAGAGAGAGATAGGGGGATAAACGAGAGAAGGGATTAGTCCTAACATAGAATTTCGTTTCTGGGGAGGGGAGGGGGCTCTGACATAGATATCATGTTATACTGGCAAAACAGTTTACTAACCATTACCAGATTACAAACCCTGTATACATTCTACCTCAAATACATTTGTAAAATTGAGTCGAGTTCACTCTAAATTGGAATTGGGAGATCATGGTGAATATAGGAATATGATATTGACACGGCAGGTGGTATATAGTCGCGCCTCGATCATCTCACACCTTTTATCCCCCACTAATCCACATATATACCCCATCTAATCCCATCAACATTCCCCATCATTATAAATGGATGTATATGATTTGAATGTATACGCGGCGCTTAAAACCTAGACTCCTCCAAGGAGATCTCACAAATCCTTATCCGTCGAATGATTTCAATAATAATTATGTTATGAATAATACAAAATCACCCATATCTTTCTCGTACACTTTTTACTATTTCGACCTGAGATTATCTGATCTCAATTAATAAAGACTCATAACAGCTGTCACCAGGTTTTTACTTTAAACATCGTTTTCTTTTAATAGGAAATTGGAAGATTTCCGTGTTTTGAAGAAGGCTCATGTCTTCGAACATCATTACAGCTTACGATTGCCCCTTATCTAGAATATTCCTGCAGTTAGTTTTGCATTGAGGATTAATCATTCAATATCATGTCACATAGTTCGATAGTTCTGGTTTCGGCGTTTTGCCTCCACAGTCATGAATGTATTTATGATAAAGAATTTCCCGTAAATGCATACAGTTAATAATAAAACAAAACGTGTATTATACTTGTTTTTTCTTGATTGTTGTCATTCTTATTTCATGTATGTCGATACCTTTATCTGTTTAGTATAATAAAGAAAACCTTCAACCTTTCTATAGTGAAATATGATGAATATTTTTATGAAACTCATCATTTTTCTCTCCTTTTTCAAAATATGTTTTTTAAATGCTGTTTTTCATGATTCAGATCAAACATTTCCGATGATATTTGCTATGAGTAAACCTTGACAAGATGGGAATTAGAAGGTGACGTTACCTGCCAGTGGTGATGAAATCAAGTGGTATTTTAGGACACCATCTTAAAATCTCCGCATCTTCTTTCAACCATATCAAGTGTTATTGCAAGCAATTCTCATAAGGGTTTTTGAGTATTTCCGATGGTTATGCCTTCTTCTTCTTCTTCTTCTTTTTTCCCCTCTCTCTCTCTCTCTCTCTTTGTTTGATGTTGACTGTTCATCAACTCGAGCGTCACATTTCGTAAACATCATCTCGGCCTTCGTATGTTGTTTTTTTTCCGTGCTTAAAACATTCCCCTGGGCATGCATCCTATAGGAGGCGTAAAAGAAAGGCCCGAACACTTTCAGGGGCTGGCGTTTTAAAGCTGTTAAATAGGGACGCGTCTATTCAAAGCTGCTTTTCATGTCCCGTCGAAAGCAAATAAGGAAGCGGTTGTCCTTCTTCCTTAGAAAAAGAATTCATAAAAGACCGCCATCTATCTCTCCCCTTCTCTCCCTCTTTCATCCACTCTCAATGCCTGTCACTCTATCTCTCTTTCTAACTCTTACTCCTTCCCCTTTTTCTATCATGTTTATCTTTCTCAACTCTCTCTCTCTCTCTCTCCCTGATTTTCGTCTCTCTATCTCGGCTCTTTCTTTTTTTCTTTAGTTTTTTATTTATGCACGTTATTCTTTTATTATTCTTTTGAATTGAAAATAACTTGCCATCATCAGTTACCAGTTAATGAACTGAAAACAAAACAGAGACAAAAAAAACCCAGGTATAATTATTTGAGAGAAGGACATTGGGAGGGGTATAAAACGATATGGAAAGGCGTGAAACTGTCTTTGTTGTGTGTGAAGAAAACATATTTTGATAGTTTGGCTTATGCGTTTTGTGGTTTAAAACGGATAGCGTGAAAATTACAAATTCTAAAGAATATTTAGGCTCAATGATGATCCAAATTTTGCAGGTGCATGACACCCTATTCTGGAACAAAAAGATAGGTAAATAAAAGTGTATTTCTGAAATAAGATAGTGGTAAAATGGAGGAGGTTATTTTTAATTAGCTTCGTTTTTATACATTTTAATAAAATTTCATTCCCCCTAAAACAAAACCAAATAAAACAACCGGTTCATAGAATTGGGGCAGTGAACTCCATGTTGACTTCTCTATCCTTACCTTCACGCCTGTTCTGCAATCAGGAAACAGTTTTCTTTGTTTCTCCTTTTCTTCATTGAAGTCTTCCTCTTTGCCTTTGAAGTCGGGCACCCAAGTATCACACCTCAGGAATGGGTCTAGAAGAGACTAACCACTTAGTAACCAGCGTGTATTATACTGTGTCTACTCTTAATCTTCCATGATATTAATTGCGAAATCTCGTGATTCAAACCATATACGTGTTTAGCATCATGGAAAATGTGCACTTCAGGCAAGACGAATAGCTACGATTTAATCTGTCACCTGTATGTACATTACGTTTTTACATACAGGTAAATGACATTCATTAATGCAAATTATTATTGCATGAAGAATAGCAGTTCCTAATATTACAGCGTTGTATGATTAAATACATTATCAATGACATTCAAAGTGACATGTACACCTAAAGTATACAAACCTAGACTTTTATGTATATATATATATATATATATTTCATGAGGAATAACAGTTCTTAATGAAGAATAAACGAAAGCGCTTGTGGAAAAATCATCTCTGCTCGCTCTGTGTATTTTCTCTCCGTGTTACCTATTTATTTTATATATATCTATATAATTATTAATTAGGGACTATTTTTAGTATTTTCATACGCATCATTTAATATTTATTCGTATTTTCTGGTTGTCCTATGAAGTTGAATGAAAATTTTAACAACTTTTTTCCCCAGGAGGACAAGCCAGTAAGAAGTAGTGTATATTATTTCACACCAAATTCGCTTTGAAGTAATGGCTATAAAAAGTGCGACTGGTTAAGTTAGACTAATGATGTCCGTGCGCACCTCAAACGGACACGCATGCGGTGCTCTGTCGACAGCAATCTGACAGGGCGCGAAATACAGAATCATGCTAAATTAGACGATGTCATGCTTTCAGTTATTTTTGTCAAACGTTCAAACCTTGTCCTCTAAACGTCCTTAATTTCCAGAAAATTTAGCGAGGAAGGGATTAATTGCCCTTGCACTGAACAAACAAAAAAGGTATCGAAGTAATGCATGTTAACGACATAGAAATTTCAACGCAATGAATAATATCATTTGGTTTATTTAATATGAATTGAACATGTCTTTTCATTTGTCACGTTTGTAAGAGTTGTGGTTATCTTGAAATCCTTAGTAAATCCCTTTCTTTTTGCAGATAATGATGCATATTTTTTATTAGTGCAAACTCAAATTTTAGAAATAATATACATAATTATTTCCTCTGCTATCAAAAGCTTGTTATAAAGTGCATTCTTTTGTACAGGGCTACAAGTTATATACGTATCACGTACATGGACGAAAAGATCAGGACCCTGTTTCATAAAACTTGTTATCAATAAGAAGTTGCAATAACTAAAATTCTCGAATCTGATTGGCTGAGAGCAAACTTGTAATAGAAATGTGGCCGTTGTCACTGATAACAAGTTTTATGAAACGGGGCCCAGAAATGATTAGGACAATATTTACCAGTAAATGTTCAAAATACAAATTCTGACGGAAGGTATTTTAGTGTGAAATTACTTCAAGTCGTATTTTAATTGTTAAATCGGAAATTAAATCCGATTTTTGTTCTTTAAAAGAATAGTAAGCACGAGTATGATATGCAATAAGAAATCATAAAAAAGGATTAAATTTCACTAGTTGGTGAGAGAGAAATAGACAGAGATAGAGAGGGAGGGTTTGTATACACAAGAATCATTGTTGGATGATGATAAAATGGTAAATATGTCGATTATTACCTTAAAAATTACAAGAGAACAGAAACTAAGGATGACGGGGCTATTGATCCAATACAACGTGTAGAAATTGTTCTTCTGTTTAAGACAAATAGCTCCCTCAGTTTGACCCTCAGCCCTTCGTTACTAACTTCATGGAAATCTATTTTGATTTAAAAACGTGAACTCGCACATCAAATAAAGAAGTAGAGGTAATATTTTTGGATTATTCAAACGGAAATAGAATTAACGGACACGCGAAAACATAAGGACAAAAATGCTTTATCTAGAAATTGTTCTTCTAATGTTTTTTACCTGTTCTTCACGTACATAAGACCTGCCAAGATGCAATATAGTTTAATTTCTACCTAATACGATGACTGAGGAGGAAGAAAACTTTATTAAGTAGCATCATTACTACTCACGAGAGGATAAACCAGTCTCTGAATTGACTGACTGACTGGAGAAGAAGAAGAAGATGACATGTGTATCAAATTGGGTCAGAGTAACAGGACTCCCCGCCCCTGGTTTCCCCCACCCCTTCCTCATCCCTATCTATATTCTTGTCCGCCTGGAAGTACCGTCATGTACTTGTCCTCATTTTCTATTCCGCTTGATTAGTGGATATAATACCTAGAAGAAAGAAACGAGAAGACAAGAATGATGATGAACTTGGAGATTATTCATAGACGTTCTTAATCAATTGCAAGCCGTGGGTATATTGCCGTATTGTCTCTGCCTCTGAGCTTGAATCAAACCTTCTCGTCGACTGAAGACAGATAGATTTGGTTGGACTTCTAACAGATACTTTTACAAATCAATCTAGATCAATGCAGTCATACTTATAACCTGGACTAGTATATCTTCTGGAAAACTTGCCGTGAACAGTCACTCTATACCCGAGGAAACTTATCCCGAACAATTGCCTGTCGAAAACAAATACCGGGCTAAAATAAACCCCTAGGACAAGTTGACCACAACCCAGGACAACTATCCAGGACTATTATTCCGGACAACTACGCTCTGAGCAATAATCGCTGAGCCACCAACCATGAACAACACTTATGCCTTACCACTAGGACACTCTCCGCCCCCCCCCCCCCCGATTATTGCCTCGGACAACTTCCCACTGCCTGGGAATTTGTTTCTGACAATATAATTATACGGACAATGATCCAAAATAATAAAACGTACAATATAGAAGAGATCCCCGGGCCATTACTCTCGGACAATTTCCATCTGGACAATAATCATAGGATAAGACTAGTAACTATTTATTTTATCCTCTAGGACAGTCGATCAGGCCAATCATGCCAGTAAAGTCATCAACTGATGGACTGCTATAACTGGCTATGGCTCTCTATCTCTTTCTTTAGCTTCCACTTTCTCTCTCTTTCTCTCTCTCTCTAGCTCCCTCTCTCTCTCTCTATCTATCTCCCTATCTCGCACCCCTCTCTCTTTCTCGCACCCCCTCTCTCTTTCCCTTTTTCATTCATTATTTTAGATAATGGAAGAAGGTTATCTATGTTATGCTAGTTTCTAAATTTGGTTAAAGGACAGTTAAAAATATTTATCTGACTGCACAATTATTCCTTTAAGAAAATATAAGGACATAGATAAAGCATTTTATGTTTTCCCGTGTCCGTTAATTCTATTCCCCTTTGAATATTTCAAAAATATTATATTTGATGTGCGAGTTCACGTTTTTAAATCAAAATAGATTTCCATGAAGTTAGTAACGAAGGGCTGAGGGTCAAACTGAGGGAGCTATTTGTCTTAAACAGAAGGTTTAGGTGAAAAATAATTTTGGGAGCTCTCTCTCTCTTTCTGACTATTCCCATTAATCTGGAAAATGATGTTCTTCTATTTCAAGCGTAACTAGAAATATTTGAAAACTGTATACATTTTTTTAATGTCCAAAACGAGCATGTATTTTTAAGTGTTTTTCACTGTTTCTTCTTTCAAGCAAGATTTAGTAAAAAAAATAATAATAATAATAATTAAGTTCCAGTGGTTCTATAACCCCATAATCCCCCAAAATTGTTATACATAGTCAATCATTTATTGTAAGTTCTTGACATTTTAATCTCAATGAAATTACATGACCGGCATCTTTAGACAGGTCAAACTGCATTATGAGTTATAATAGTACTATGGTCCTATTTACTCATGTAGCCTCTTTAGTATTAATCCGGTTTCTCCTGAAGTTATAATAACTCCAGGCTTGCCAGGTACCCATTTTATACACCTGGGTTGAGAGGGACAAATATGAGTAAAAGACCTTGTCGGAGGATGTAAGAACCGAACAAGAATCGAACCCAATACCTCTTGCATGAGAATCAAGAAACTTCACCAATATACCACAGCGCTCCCACTATGACAGTAGAGGAAGTTTTTTAGAGTCTGAGGTGTGGATACCTGCAGGTTAGATTCCAGCAGGTAGATTCCCTGCTAGGAACCCTTGACCTTTGACCTGGACTTGACCGAGACCTTTAAGTGGTTCATCTGTGTTCTCATTTAACCTAATTTCCATTCTGAACACGGCGACGACCCGGGGGTTCGGGGGTTTCTCAGTAGGGGCGTATCCAGTATTTATAAAAAAAGGGGGTGCATAATGCCGAAAATTACACAATAAAGTGGGTAAAATGTATGTGATGTGTACTTAAGGTATGCCAATGATGCTTCAAAATGGGGGTGGGGGCACGGACTGGTGTACCCCCTCCCCCTCTATCCGTAACTGGTTACCAGTAGTCAGTAGATTTATACTTTCCTATCGGTCGTACCCTCTCCTTAGTAGTTCCATGCTGGTAACATAGCCCAACAGGACCTAATCGCCAGATATCATTGCAAAATAATAATAACAGGGAGCTGCATTAGGGAGGGGTAGGAGAGGATGGAGGAGGGGCGATTTGATTTGATATGGGGTTGGTTAAGCACCTCTCGCTGTGCCCTTTCCATGTATAGGTCCACATGACATGCTATTGAGTTTAACTCACTTTTATGCACCGTTTGACCCGCTTTGTATACAGGAAGTGATTTGATAATCATCATGTTCAATTTTTCTTCCTCTAAATTTTCTTTTTGTCTTTCTCTGTTCTTCTTATTTTTCAATTTGATTTAATCTTACACATATTACCTCTGATTCATATCACATTTAATGATTTTGATGATTTCAATTATATTCACTCTTATAGTTCGTTGATTACAGTTTTCTTCTTTCCGACATATTTTTTTTCTTATCAAAACAGGGGGAGGCAAGCCCCTTTGGAAATCCCTAGATCTACCTACAATATACCAATTTAAGATATGACACATGTTCTATATAATTATATTATCTTATGGTTATGCTTGATTTATTTGCAAAAAGGTATGACTATGTTAACGGAAATATAGAATTATAACATAATGGTGGCACATGTGTCACCCTGCATGTGTTTGCCTTGAAATGTTTCCAAGGTATCAACGATTTTTTTTTTTTTCTGAAATTTGAGAAAGTCTGAAATTTCGGCTCCTGCTCGAGTCCATTCCAAGTAATCTCCAACTAACAATCAACATAGGATGGTGAATTTCTGATAGATTTGTATGATCACACATAGATTAATATCGATGCAAAATATGAGGCTGCAGATAAGTTGACCCTATAATTATGATTCTTCAAATGTCCAAAATTATATTTCGATGATCCGTAACATAATCATTATGATTATAATTACAATGATAATTAAAAAAAATTGTTATAATCATTATCCCTGGGTACAAGGAAAGTATTAGGAGGACATCTTAATGGTTCCTTTAAAAATTATAACTAATGGTAGGATATAACCTAACATGAAAACACATACTACTACTACTACAAGTAATACTACTACTACTACTAATAATAATAAAATAATAATAATTTTAATAAAAACAATAATATTTAGTAATAATAATGATAATAATAATAATAAAATAATAATAGTTTTAATAAAAACAATAATAATAATAATAATAATAATAATGATAATGATAGTATTAACTATAATAATAATAATAATAATAATAATGATAATAATAACAAATAATGATAACAATAATATTAAGAAAATAATTAAAGAAAAATACTAATACTAAACTTTAACCCTGGACCAAAATTATAGCCTTAGCCCTTTACCCTAAACCTAACCCTATCCTATATTTTTGACGAAATAAATCCCAGAGAATATATCTGGTCATCTGGGTGATTTGCCCTCATCAAATCCCTCCTTCCCTCAAAAATATAAAAGCAACACCCATAACATAAATACACAAGCAAACAAACAAATATTCATCCCCATATGGTTTAGTCGTTGTCCATAATTGCAGTATTTATATACCTGATTGTCCTTATCCGGTCAACAGCTCGAAGAACAGATAGGCCACTCGAGAAACATCTCATTCTTTAAAAGAAATTTGCAGAGAGGAGGCCCGCTCCCACAATATTCATATTTTTCTTGTATAAGACAGAGTCAGACGTACGTCTTCTTCGACAGCCTAACTGTAAAAAGTTTGGTAAGTGGCAGTAAGGTAAGACGGGAATGTTTTGAAAATAGCCGGCAAGCCGTGTTCTTTGCAAAAGACAAAAACAACAGTGAACAAATACGTGAATTTATGATTGTACAGATTGAATAGTTGTTATGTTTATTGGATTGTTTTAGAAAATGGGATGAAGATTCTCGTTTCAATGTAACTGGGTGTAATGCTATATAATAATAAATCATGATGTATAGAAAAACAAGCGTATCACGAATTATTATTTCGTCTTCTTGATTACTCCTCTGTCAATAAAGACTCTTTCATACAATAGGCATCAACTCTGTGCTATACATTCAGATGAATCAACAGTAAACAAATATGCATGCGTGAAAGCTCGATTCGAGGACCAGCCCTTCCTTGAGTGGACGTGCCGGGCTAGTAGCGGCCCACACCTATCGCGGAGATCCGCTATTTCAGTGTCGATATTCGCAGCATGCACCCCCTAACCGGACACACATAAAAGGCAATGAGCCGAACAAGCCCGTCAACTTCGAATGAAGATACAATCGAAAATGTCAATCTACATGTGTTCCATTCAAAACTAAAATATTAACCATTGGTTCTGGCTTCATTGTGCGGTTATACCCTTTTGTTCCTGTCATTTGTAAATGTTCAAAATAACATGCTTGTTCCCATTTTTTTTTGCCCTGGAAGTTTCGGAACAAATGTTACATCCAAATAACAGTGAAAGATAAAAACAATGACTTATTCACAGTTAGGACTTGTGGACTTTGTTAACATAAAACAAATGAAAACTTAAGCTGATATAGCTTCAAAAATCATTCTTTTGTCATATCAGGGTGTTTTTTTTAAATGTTTTAAACAAAATTGTTTCATTAATTTTATTATTCGTCAACTGAACATGCGAACATTTTGACGAGTGTAGTGTAGTATAACAACTAGTAAAATAAAAAATTATTTGTATAATTTTATTTTCATTCTGAATCTGTTGTCAGTCTTTCGATGAAATTTCGGTCAAGATGATTATCTTCATATTGATATTTGTTCATAGTATTTTCATCATTTTTTTTTTATTTTGTAACTCCCCCCCCCAAGATAAAAAAAATAAATAAAAAAAAATACTCCCTCCAATCAATCCCATATTTTATTTATTTTGAATATGAATTTTTAAATGGAGCAAAATTGATTCTCCCCAATAATTAATCAATGCTTCTTGTATTCGAATTTGTATTTTCTAGTGCTATGTTCATAATAATTCAAGTCAGTTGTTATTCTATGTCAATTTCAACTCACCGTTTTGACAGATAACTCGCAGCCTATTTCGGGAATAGCATTTTCATGATTCTCGTGAAGTTTTCTTTATGTTGCTTGCTCCCTCAAACAATTAAATTTGGATTGGGCAAGAGTATCATTCATCATTATAATTATTTATCATATTATATGAATATGAAATGAATATGTGTTCATTCAGAAAGTGATTCATTTAATAGATATACATAAATCTTCCAACACACATCGCAACAAGGCATGCACCCTTAGGCATCATGTATAAACTTGACTGCGTATTGACAAAGAAAAATCATTACCAATGATATTGTTATTGAAAGCAAAGTTTGCGTAAATATAAGAAAAAGTAATGATAATCACCATTTACTAAATAAATATCATTTCACACTTACCTTGAAAGATTCATGCTTCATTATGTAGTGTGGTTGAACGAACCGTGGTGAAATTTAAAAAAAATTGGACTTAGTTTGTTTTTCTCACGCGAGCTATAGTGCTGACGGAAAGTTCGATCAATTTGAGGGCTTTCGAAACGGAGCCAGTCGTCTGTTGAATGCACCCCCGGACTGCACCGACTGGATCAGTTGGCAAGACACCTCCTTCTCGCGTGTGAGTGAATTGTTTCGTAAGGGTATTGTTTGTAAAACTTTTTTTTCTGGATGATCAGTAACAGCACATGATTAAAAGAATGACCATATGAATAAATAAATAAATTTCAAAGTAGGTAAATAAATAAATAGAAAAATCAGTAAATAAATAAATAAACAAATCAGTAGATAAACATAAAGAAATTTTTCATCAAATCTTCACCAAAGAATTAAGCTTACGCAAAAACAAAAAAAAATAAGGAAAACCTGATCGATAAGAATTGCGTGGAGCTAAATAGCAATACAGTCTACAAGAAACACATGTATTTTCTATTCCTTTCATTTGTAAAATTATGGTCAGTGCGGTTGCTGAAATACTATTTCAAGATGTTCCAAGATTTGAAAACAACTTGTCATCATGACATCAAATAGGAATACAAGTATGGAGTACAAAAAGTACACGCATAGAATAAATATTGAAAACAAAATACAAACAAAGCAACAAAATTACAAAAAAATGAAAAACGAAAAAAAAAAAACAGATCAAAGAAACAAACGTGGCAAGCTGAATCACAAGTTTAAAATATGATTAATTAATACATGTATATTGAAACATTATTAAAAAGTGGAACCATGTATGGTTAATATTTTTTTTTTTATATAGAAACATAAAAGATAGAAGAAGCGAGAGTATAGAAAAAGAGATGGGGGGATAGGGATTGTGGAGGCTAGATGTGCTTGGATGGAGGTACATAATATGAGTCCTCACCATATTACTTTATTAAGAGTTTTCGAAATTGAAATAATGACCCCTTAAATTTTCTGCTATACGATGCAGTTGGTTCAAATATCTACATTTAAAACAAAAAATAGTATAGAGGACTTCGCATATGGTTTTTATTTCAAAAATATATTTGTTGTCATTGGCATAGGTCTATTGTTTACTTTACTTTGTTGTATTATTGATAGAAAATATAGCAGTAAAACAAGTGAATAAAACATATTAGTCATAAAATTTCTTATAAATGTGTCTCATCCTTATTGGAAACACATACAATTATGTGTGCCTGATATATATATATATATATATATATATGATGATAATACCTAGGCCGTGCCCCTAGCCCCCCAAAACAACAAAACTAAACTAAACTAAACAAAACAAGATGTAAATGTTTATTCTAAATGATCCAAAATATTTACTATGGTTTCCTTATAATTCCTTTATTCATGTGCATCCAGAATTAGATTATTTAGTTTATTGGGAAATAATTTCAAACGCCTTTCGCCTTTTCAGCATATGTCACACACACACACTCAATATCTCTCTCTCTCTATATATATATATGATACTGCTCACAATAAACCAAATTATATTGAACGGAGGTGTAAAATTAATAATTGCTGAAATGACTGGTCAAGATGAGCGTGGTTATTATCTTGCTCAAAGCGCTGTACCGCGGCAGTCCAGGCGTGTATTTATAATCTTCCCTGTAATCAATTCTAATCAATTAACAATCATCAGTGCAAGCAGCGGTGGCTCCAGCCTGTATCGGAAAGCAAACATCTTGCTTACATTTCACCACGGACCTTTTGTTTCTGCAGACATTAAATAAACGCAGGAGGAGAAGCTGAGTCGTAAACATCGATAATATCTATAGCCAACTGTTATTGTAAGCTGAGGAATTTTTTTTTCTTCATGTTATACAGCTTCCATCATTTTTATTTTATGACTTACTAATAATGACAATGATACGTTACATTTATATTACGCACTATAAGGTACTTTTTTGGTGGTTATTTACAATCATTAGATACGGTGATGAGTGTCTTATTTGGTGTTACAATAATAAGTGCATTGCTACTATTCCTAAATTGCTGGAATATTATCGTCATTAATGGTGGTGTTATCAATACAACAACTACACTTTTCATAGTATCATAACAGTATCATAATGTATAATAGATTATTATAATGCTATATTATATATAATATATAATACTATAATAGTACTATTGTAGTATTACCTCTAAAATATAACCATTTATCTTCATTTATCTCAATAACTTACATTATTTTATGATGAAATTTTCATTGGAAATACTTTTATAGATTTTATGTTGGTATTATTCCTGTCATCTTCTTCAGCATTTTAGTTCTTAAATGAAATCATTAAACAAGAATTTTAGATAATTATCACAACACCATGGTTATATAATTACAATCATTACAATTGACAGATATGATAATAATCATGATCATATCCATTGTTTTGATTGTAATCATTTCTTTTCATAACAATGATCATGCTGAGGACAATAATATATATTAAAATATCTTTCATTGCTTTCTCTTAGATAAAAAGAGTGTGGTTTTTTTTTAAATTTTGGTTTATGATTTTGTTTAATTTTCCATGGCCATCCTTTTATTTCACTCTTTAACATTCTTCTTTATTTTACCCTTCTTTTGGGGCATGTCATGGATGATTGTCCAGTCTAATTTCTATGCATTGCATTATTTAATTGTGACTATTACTATTACTTTTTCTTTTCTTACAACTCAAATGCCAATGCTCTTCATTATGCTTGCAATGATTGAAAATGTTTCTGCACTTAGTTTCGTTGTCAATTATTTTTACATTGTTAACTGCACAATTATGACTTTAAAAGATGAAAATGAAATGAGAAAAATACAATTAAAATTAAACTAAACAAATGATAAAACAGGATTACGCCCATGATACTTATGTCTATGGATAATACAGGCCAGGTTGAAACCATAAAAACGTAATTTGGTGTCAGTTTTGATAGCATAATAGGAGATAAAGAATTAAAAGAAAAGAGAAATAATTGACGAACAGGAAAAATACATTTTAAAGAGAAAAAAAATGATGGGTGGAACTTTTTCCATAAAAAATGCACTCCTTTAAGGGGGGTGAATGAAATTCGTCACAGACTGTTAAGAATTACGCTTGTGGTTAATGATTCAGAAGTACCAGCTAGTACAAGGCCTGAACATTTAATGAAGGGTAAATCAACTAAATGGTTACGAAGCAGTAATCATTGGCTACTTTGCATTTATGTTTTAATCAATACTGGTTTAGCATAACCCTGCTGTGCCCCAAATCCTACCAGGCGTTTCTCAATTTCAATCACTCTACTCTAGATACAAATAAAGCCGGCTTTATCGACAACATCCACAATCTTCCAGACGCTCCCTCAAATGTGGACAATTACGACATACTTGAAGCCATTTGGAATTTTCCGCAAATTATGTTCTGACGGATGCAAATATTTTGATTTTTGAATCTTTTTTGTGGAACGCCTCCAACAGAGCATGCTGTAGCGAATAAGTCGAGCGAACCTAATGTTGAAACTGTAGCCAATAAAAAGTGGTTCAATATTTTGGCGTTTGTTTATTCCAGGCAGGAAATTATGATTATTGCCGATGTTTTAGAGAGCGCGACCAAATAGCCACATGGTCGATAGCAATTACAGAAAGCCAAAGACCTGGATGGGGGCAAATGAAAACGATTTTTAGGTGGGTATTTATTAGGGGGTGGCTAAAGTAGGGAAACTTCAAGGTTACAAAGCGCCTATATTGGTGTTCTTTCAGTTGAGTGCTGTGCGATTGTTCTAGGATAAAAAGCGAATTTTCACTTTCCTGTCGAGAATGTGTAAAGAGCCGTGCGCGCGTAGACACAGTTTATGAAAAGCGTTTCGCGCCTCAGACGGACTCAGAACATGGGCCCATAAAACGTGCACGCAACGGAGCATGCGATGGGGTGGGTTTAGAGACGAGGAGTCTCGCCGCATCGCCCCGCTCGGCATGGCGTCTCGGCTAGTGGTGCCGAGTGGGACAATGGTAGCTCTGCTGCTCCGTTGCCTAACCTTCTGTATTGGACCATTCATCCATGCGTCCCCTGTCCAGCCCACAGAGTGTCTCTCTCGACTCCTTCAGCTCTTGCTCATTTTCATTAACCTTTGCACGTTCAGGGGAGATGCGTCGTAGACGTTTTCTGCCAGCTTGACCTTGGCCTTGCAGGCTTCTTGTCGTTGCTGAGGGATACCTGTAGTCTCCATATGCAGACACTTTATTGCTGATAAGAGACATAAATGGCTTGTATTTACATCAACAAAAAAGCACTTTAAGAGGATGTACATGCTTCGCTTATGATGGAGGCAGTGAATAAATGAATAAATGAATAAATCAATTTATCAATCAATCAATCAATCAATCAGATAAATATATAGATAAATAAATGAATAAATAAATTTATTAAAAATATGCATGAATGAATGAATAAAATTAAAGAAATAAATAGAAACAATAGCTCTGCGTATTTAGATTAGTGATCCCGAACCCCTCATGCTGGCAAGGCAGTTCTCGAATTCGAATCCAAGTCAACTGCGCTCGAACCACTGTGTAAATCGAATAAGGCCTAATTAATTAATAACCAACCAATCAATAATGAAATATGTCAATCAATAAGTCAAAAAACCATCCATTCAAACAATCATCGATCAATCAATAATCATATCAAAATCATCCAACTGTAGCTATGTCAATTAGCTGGACAACTATACTCACTCTTCTGTAATTATTTTAAAACTAATTCACTTAAAAACAGAGAGATTCGGGAATTCGAACTGTTGTCAGGATAGTTGTCCAGATAGTATGAACCCCAAATAGTATTTTTCAAATACTGTTAAAATATAGTGTCTAAATAGTATATACCAAAATCGAATTCTTCTTTTGCTATCATTATGTTTCTTCATATTTCATATAATATCATGCGTTATATAGTCATAGCAGTAGGTCTGATAAATCTTGTTTTGATTTGGCTTTATTTTCGGTAAAAACATTTCGAATACATTCATATAAAATATGTACGAATATGTTAATCGATATTGCAAATTAATATAATGCTTCTGTTGCTTCCTAGAGGACAAGCTAAGATCAAAAATACGTGCAGAAATATTTCAGATACAAGTTACCTCTATAGGAAGCTCCTATATTTACCAATTACCCTTACCAATTACCAATTACCAATTACCCTTACAATATTTCTGAATTCTGAAACAGTCAGATTTAAATAATATAGAACTTCTTTGAATTAAAAATCATTGTCTGCATTTACAGACTAATCATACCCCAATCAAGATACAGCGTTAACGCACATTAAAGGCCGTTATGGGATTCGGAGGGGCACAATGCTTCCCCCTTACACCAAAACCGACGGCTCTGGAGGACCTCTTGGCACCTCTCTCGGCGCCACGCAACCCTCCCCACTTGACGCTCTCCGGTGTGAAGAAGACAAAGTGGATATTTAAAAGTACTAAGCTTCATGGTGTCTCTCTCTGCCATATTCCCGCATCAGTAAAGCCTGGTATCGTCACCTCGGAGTTGAATGATACCAATACTTTGGGAAGAGGGCGTGGTCTTTTACACAATAAAGGGGTCAAAATCGAAGGAAACCTTCAGAGCTGTGGTATAAGCCTGGCAGATGCTCGTTTCTGGATGTTGACAAAAGCGAGAAACAAAGAGGATATATAGAAGAGACAAGAGAAAAGAGCAACGAATAGCTTGTCTTTAAACCTGTGTATAGTCAAGATGTCACATAAAAGGGCGAATGCTATTTTACAAAATAGTGCTTCCAACAAAGTTTAGTACGCTATTTTTTTTGTTTGGATAAGAGTTTATCGTAATAGAAACTTTCAATAACACATATAAAGAATATAGGCATTTGAGTGGCCAATATTTAATGTTATTTCCTGTTCATGAGATAGAAAAAACTATTTAATTTGGTGAAATTTTTCGATTCATCTCGGCTACTCCTTTTTGGATAGAACAGCTTCATTTCTCACTTAATGAAATAGTTTTACAATCTCTCTCTCATAAGCATTAATATTATTTGTATAGCAGTAGAGCCACTCGCCATGGTGGTGTTGTTCTCGCATCTATTTTGGTTTAAAATTACCTCAATCATAAAGATGTGAAAAATATTAAAATAGTAACTTTTCCACTTACATTTACACTTGTCTTTGTAAACAACGCAAAACAACCCTCATTGAAAAAAATTGATACAATCAGTCACTTTATCTAGAAATTGTAAATAAAAGACGTTTCACGTATTTAATGGAAATATTTGTCTACGTTTATTAATTAATTAATTAAATAGAATACTGTACTTATGAAAATCCTATGAATAGTGGAATTGAAATAAGAACTGTCTCTTCCAGACAACACGACATTTCCTTAAATTCTTTACCTTACTTCTTTTTTTCTTGATATTGTAAAAAGCTTTTTCATGCTTTTTCGTTTTTCTGACTGTAATAAATTTCATGATGACTATTTCGTTTAAAAGGGAAAGCTCAGACAGGGGTGGATCCATGATTTTGCAAAAAAGGGGACACAATTCTAAAAAAGATATCTGGCAAGCCAAAATTTAAAAAAATCAAAACAAAAACCTAAAGGTTGTCGAAATTTAAAGAGTCTTTTGGGTCCCTTTTTTTAAGGGGGCACATTTTTTTTTTGTATGTCAGTTAGGTGTAAAAGGGGATACAGACTTGTTGTGCCCCCACCCACCAAAAAACAAAACAAAAAAAACCCCGCTCAAACTGTAATGATTCGTATCCATATCTCTCTGACCTTCCGCTCTCTCCCTCGAAAATGAAAAAGAAAACAAAAACTTGTGAAGTTTTTGACCTCTAAACGGTGTGAATCGATCTCTGTCGGCCAGAAAAAACTGTGAACACTTCAAGCCTGTGTCGATGTCAGCCTTGTTTCTTTGCAGAGGACAAAATGCTGCTAGAATAACAAGAGAAGTGAGAAAGAAAAACCACAGTAGCTTGGCTAAGGTCTCGACTCTTCAACACTTATCTTCCCCGCGTTTTTTTTTTTCTTCTTCTGTTGTTTCATTCCCCCCCCCCTTTTTTTTAAATTATTAGTCTTGGCCTTTGCAGCTGACGGCTTGTAATGACGAAAAGCATTATTATCGGCAGCATGTGAACTACATTCGATGACAACATGGAAAGTCATTATGATAGCCGTCGTATTCCAAACGGAAACTATGTACATTTAATTTGATTTCGAACAAAGGGCTAGAGACTATACCGTTCCCCGATGATTATTCATTGCGAGCAACGAATTCATCTTTGAGAGACAAAGGAGCCGTGCTCAGAAAAAAGGGAATTCATATTTATCATCAAGAGTATGCAATTTGTGTTCATTGTATATCATTTTCTTAATATTTGTATGTCTCAATGATCAATTATTAATCTTCTTTCTTTTTATATATTTTTATCTGACCTTGAATATTCTACAACTCAGTCAATAGTTTTAACATAATTGGTCAGCGTGATTTCATTTTCAATGGATTACTTTAAGGGATAGTCAATGATTGATTTTTAATGTTTGTTTCTTGCAAATATGAATTCATTATCTGGTAAAGCATTTCAAACTTGAATTAGATATATTTGGATCATTGCAGATTTTTAAATTTGTTATAAAGTATGGAACAAAATATTCTTTTTCCTAACATATGTGAAAGATTAGTTGGAAATGCACATTTTGACTATACTTCTTTTTTTTTTACAATATTGCTTTAGAACCGTATAAATATTTATCTTTGAAATAATACAAAACGAGAAAGCGTGTAATCGAGAAAGGCGGCAGAGGAAATGTAAAATGGAATTAATTGGAAAGGTAAAATAGAAAAAGGAGTTATTTTATAGTAAGGGGATTATTGTACCAAAAGTGAAGAAAAAGATAAATGGAGGATTAAAACGCAATGTCGAGCAAGAGAGAGAGAGAGAGAGAGAGAGAGAACATGGCAAAAGGGGGGGGGGTGTGGATAGAAGAGATAAAGGAGGTCATATCATTATACTTTAGATTTGAGAAGGTATGCAAAGGGAAGCGAACTAAGCTATTAAAGCATGAGCTCAGCATTGCATATCTGGAATTACAATATTTCATGATCACATCATCTGGAAAACTATCCTATAGAACTGGAAGAACAGGGAAAATGAAATTTTGCAAAAAGAAAATCTAAATCAATATCGCTGGCAGATGACAGACTGTCGTGAGAGAAACACATGAATATAGTACATAATCATTCATTAAGTGATTATCGTAATAAGAGCCTGCTAGATTTCGAATCCGAATTCTAACAAAACCAATGCAATCGAAAATTATTCGATCAGGGGTTTTGAAAGGCACACGTGGGCGAATTTTCCGACCAGTCGACTCTTTAAATGAAGTGATTGTGCATGAATCTATAGATTACAAGGACATGATTCGAGTAATGAAAATACATGGAACGTAATTAGCTGAATTGTGAGCCAGCTTTGATTGTGCGAGGGGGATAATTACATCGAGGAGAATAATGCTATCGACTGGACTTGCTAGGATGTGTCTCACATGATCCGATTCAACATGTAGTCAGGGAGAGGGAGAGAGAGGGAGAGAGAGGGGGAGGGGGTAGACAGAGACTAAGACAGATAAATGGACATAGACCGAAAGAAAGAGACTTTCATATATATATATATATATATATATATAAATATATATATATATATATAACTATATATTGGACTATGCACTACATAGAGTTTTACAGTTCTGTTTCGTAAGAGCCCAGTGTAGTAGGCCCTCACTCTTCGGAAACTAAATGTAGACTAAATGTAGATTCCATTTAGTTTCCGAAGAGTGAGGGCCTACTACACTGGGCTCTTACGAAACAGAACTGTAAAACTCTATGTAGTGCATAGTCCAATATATAGTTTCCTAAGCTCCTGTTCCCAGTCGAGCACTTTACCACTGGATGGTTTTACCTATATTTGGATATATATATATATATATATATATATATTATAGAGAGAGAGAAATAAGAGGGGGTGAAAGTTAAGTAGGTAGAGAGCGAAAGAGAGAGAAAGATATTCATTATATATGATGATGATGATGATGATAATAATAATTTAAAAAAAAAATAAAAAATAAAAAATAAAATAATAATAATAATAATAATAATAATATTGTAGCTTTGACTTTCTACATTTGGATAAAAACGTCATGAACACGTGGTTCGCACCCATGGAAACGAGACACAAATTCACTTGGACGATGATCAGTATCTTGTCTCATGCTCGTGAGTGCGTGTCTGCACACGGTTCACTGTTTATTAAAGAGAACAAACAAATAAACTTGCGTTAACATCAACAATTGGCATTGAATACAAACATCAGTTACACAGGTACAGCATATGCTCAACCACCAATGTATGATCCAAACATGTCCAGATAAACAATGTGCATGTTGTCACTTACATTGCATTACAGACACGTCCACACCATAATTGACCAATTGACCATATTAGCAGAAATTAATCAGTTACAATTTGCCTATACCAATCTAATCACTTGAGCCCATTGCCTCTTTAAAACACAAATGGAATTACATATCTTTAGCCTACACCACAGTATGCCTATCTCTGATAACAATCTAAATCAGGGTAATGCATTAACCATTGTCTTTAGTATATAATCATAAAAATTGAATACTGTAGTGCATCAACCATAAAGAAATATAAATTCAACACATAATTATAAGTGGGCCCCCAGCATGCAAATCGATATGTACTAGGAAACGATCAACATAATGCATCAGTAAAGGCCGACACACAGTTTGTCTATAATATAAGGCTTCTGCAATCCCCACATCATCCCATATACACCAGTATATTTGTGCACAGTGTACTGTTTCCACTAAACATCAATGTGTGCACACTCTTATACACATGTCCAATGGAATATCAACCATTTGAACAACTTGTAACAAGGCTATGCTTGCACTAATCTTTGGGGTCTATTCAAATGATTGTCATCCTATAAACAATATTCTCATCCCTTTTAGAACAATACCTGTATTTTGTATAACAAAATTAATATCCAAAAACATACATATCCTGAGTGGGATAATTAATAGCTTCTCTCGTGAGTTAAAAGGTGCAGTGAGCTCATTTACAAGCACAGAGCTATATCGTATGGCATACGTGTGCTGAATGATATTCACTAACAACATTACTGTTTTAGCATAACAAAATGTGCTTTAGATCACTCATTTTAGTCATATTATTAATATAAACATAGCTTGAATGTAAGAACCATCAATTTAACTTACCAACTGTTCGGCATCCTGTTCACCAAACTTTTACAACAATTATGCTGACAACTTCAGCAGCCATTCCTTACGGCTCTGTCTTAAGCACACATATAGAAGGAATCAACATTCCTCCAAAGTATAGGCGGTCAACTGTAAATGTGTGGGACCTCTCATACAGCTATACACTGTGCTTTAAGAAAGCATTACAACGTTATGCCTAGCGCACCTTTTGTCAGCATGTATTAGATCACACTCCAGTGACTTCATTGAAGCTGTGTATAGCACATGCCACCTTGTATACATATACATGAATATACATGGTTTCCAATAGTGGACCGAGCTATTCACAGCTTAGGGTATACCAATTATACAGGGATGTACATATTCAAATTAAATATAAGCACAATCATTAACTCGCCGCTACATTCCGGCCCCCAATGACCCGATTACAGGAAGGTCATTTCTTCTTTAACTTAATGCGGCATTCTTTGACCATTTTTTCAGTGCGTAAGTCATGCACAAACACACACAAATAACAAATATTTAAACTATTCCACTTCCCAATGGCACTCTAAATCGACGTTCAACAGAACTACTAACATTGCCATTGATTTACTTGTCACCAACGGCCTCCAGCATGCAGAGCTTGGAGATTGGTCTCTTAAAAAACCTACTTCCAACCTTGACCTCTGCTTGACGAACAAATCCGTCCTTCCCTGGGTACACCTCAACTACTTTACCCAGTGGCCACTTGCCTCTAGGGGCACTTTCGTCGGCTACAAGAACTAGGTCATTGACAGCAAGATTCCTTCGCGGAGACAGCCATTTTTGCCTCTCTTGTAGCAAAGGCAGATACTCTGTTTTCCATCGCCGCCAGAAAACAGACGCAAGATATTGTACTTGCCTCCATCTACGTCTTCCGTAGTTGTCATTCTTGTGGAACACGCCAGGTGGTAGACTTGGACATCCCTTTAAGAGCAGAAGATGATTCGGTGTCAAAGGCTCATCATCATTGGGATCAAGACTCAATTGAGTTAGCGGGCGTGCATTCAATATTGCTTCCACCTCGATCATGAAGGTAGAAAGCACCTCATCACATACCACTTGCTGGCCGAGTAGGCTTGTCAGAATTTTCTTTACTGATCTCACCATCCTCTCCCAAACGCCGCCCATATGACTTGCCCCTGGAGGGTTGAACTCCCATCCTATCTCTTGGTCCCCTAGGTAACCGACGACACGCCTTTGGTCCAGACTTGCAAGATTCTCTCGAAGTTCCCTATCTGCCCCTTTAAAGTTCGTTCCATTGTCGCTATATATTTTTACTGGTTTCCCTCGCCTAGCAATGAAACGACGCAGCGCGTTGATGAACGAGTCCGTCTCAAGTGTGTTGGAGATTTCGAGGTGAACAGCTCTGCTGTTGAGGCAGGTGAAGAGGCATCCGTAGCGTTTGATTGCACTCCGTCCCTGCTTCACCGTGAAGGGACCAAAATAATCAACACCAGTGTATGCAAACGGGGGCTTATCTGGTGTCACTCTGCTCGCTGGGAGTTCTGCCATAAACTGGTTCATCCTCTTCGCATTCCTCCGTTTACATAGGAAGCATTTCCCGATCACCCTCCGTACAGTTGCGCCTCCTTTCAACACCCAGTACTTCCTTCTTACGGATGTCCACGTCATACCGGCCCCCGAATGGCCAACCAGGTGGTGATGGTGCTCGATCAATAGTCTTGTCACGTGATGATGTGAAGGCAATACTATTGGGTGCTTGGTCTCGTCATCCATCTGGGAATTTTGCAGCCGGCCACCAACACGAACAATACCGTCAACAACAATAGGATTCAATTTTGACATAGGGACATTTTGTGCCATTTTTCCGTCCAAAACATCCTTGAACTCGTCACGTTGAACGAACCGGATTACCGATCTCTCTGCTTCCTCCAGTTCAATTGAAGACAGGACAATCTCCTTGAGGGAGTCAGGCACTTCCCCATTTGCCTTTGCTTGGAGGACTTTCTTGTACCGCAGTAGCCAGGCAGCAGATCTCTTCAACTTGTTCCATGAAGAGTACCTCTTCAGTAGGTCTCCCACTCCTGCCCGCATCATTGTCGCATACACAGGTACAGTCTTCTTGACCTCTGGGTCATCGATGGATGGCTCAACTGCATCTGGCATCACAGGCCAGCCATATTCCTTCCAGAGGAACTCGGGTCCACTCAACCAGCGTCGCTTGGCAATCATCTCAGAAGCCCTCAGACCACGTGATCCATCGTCAGCAGGATTTGACTTGGTATCCACGTGTCTCCACTGTGATGGTGTAGAGGCACCGTGGATCTTGGCTATACGGTTTGCGACGAATGTCTTGAACCTCTTAGACTCACTACGAATATAATGTAGAACAGAGGTGGAGTCTGTCCAGAAGGTGATGTCATCGACTTGAATTCCGAGTTCCGCCTTCAAAAACTGGTCGACGGTCACAGCAAGCACGGCTGCCATCAACTCGAGACGAGGTATTGACACGACCTTCAATGGTGCCAGTCTCGACTTCCCCAAGACAAAGGCACAATGAATCCTTCCCGTTTTGTCTGTCAGCCGTAAATAAGACACTGTTGCATAGCTCGTCTCTGATGCATCACAAAAGTGGTGCAGTGTCGCCGTCTCTACCTCCCGAAATCCATCTGGTTTGAAGCATCGTTCAATCTCCAGGTCAGTGAGGATTGGTAGGTCTTGTATCCATCTTTTCCACTCCTGCTTCTCCTCTTCGCTGATGGGGTCATCCCATCCCAGTTTACGCCTACAAAGTCGCTGCAGAAGCACTTTGGCATGGAGAACAAATGGAGCTACGAAACCTAAGGGATCGTACAGAGAACTCGCTACCGATAATATGCCTCGTCTGGTGAATGGTGTTTCCCGGACATGCACCTTGAAGCCAAACGAATCCGCCTTCATGTCCCACAGGATTCCTAATGTCCGTTGAACGGGCAAATCCTCAAGGTCAAGGTTCAGCACCGAATCAGCTCTCTCCGTTTCAGGTATTGAAGCAAGGACATCAAGATCATTACAGAGCCATTTCGTGAGTCTGAACCCTCCTTGTGCAAGAAGACACCTTAGATCCTTCGCCAGACACTTTGCATCTTCTTTCGATTTCATAGACTTCAGACAGTCATCGACGTAGAAATTATTGAGGACCGTGTCAATAACTTCCTTGTTGAATTGTCCATGGGCATCCTTGGCTGTCTTTCTAAGCGCGAACCCTGCACAACTTGGCGATGAGGTCGCACCAAAGAGATGGACTGTCATGCGATATTCTGTAGGCTCCCTTGTTAAATCACTATTCTTCCACCAGAGGAATCTCATCGCATCTCTGTCCTGGACTGGAACCTTGACCTGATGAAACATCCCCTGGACATCCGCAACAAAGGCAATTCGTTCCTGCCGAAACCTTGTGAGAACACCGGTCAGATTGTTGGTCAGATCTGGCCCTTGAAGGAGTTGATCGTTGAGTGCCGTTCCCCGATAGCGAGCTGCACAATCGAAGACCACTCTCACCTTTTCTGGCTTGTGAGGATGCACAACCGCATGATGAGGGAGGTACCACTTTGCTTCTATGGGATCCTTAAATGTCTGTTCTGCAACGTCCAAACTTGTCAATCCATGGCCAGAAGTCTTTGGCACCTCTTCTGCGTACCCATTCGATATATACTCGCTTATGGTCGTTGAATATTTTTCGCGGAGCACATCGTCCTTCTTCAACTTGCTTTTTAGATACCTCAGCCTGACTTCTGCAAGGTAACGATTGAACGGAAGCTCAGGTGGCCAGCATCGCCACGGTAGGCCAACTTCATGATGGTTACCAACTTTCCTTGAAGTATTCTCCATCATCTTCAAGGCTCTCTGGTCCTCGATTGACTTGCCTGCCTTCTCCTCCTGGAGATAGCCTCCAAAGTCTAGCTCCCAAAACTGTTCCAACTGGGCTTGAAGAGGATCTCTGTCGAGCCTAGCGAAGTTGATACTAGCGGACGGATACCTGCGCTTGGATGATGTGGGGCCTAACAGCGTCCATCCTAGCGGGGTTCGGATTGCGTAGGGTTCCTTTGGATTGCCTACCCTTTGCTCCAACATCCAGAAAGCTTCCGGAGTGTCACCTCCTATCAACAGATGCACTTCTGTTTCATCAATTGCATGGAGTATGACCCCGTCCAGGTGTGGCCATTCTTTCAGATCCCCTTGCTCTGGGAAACACTCAGTTGACACTGGAAGGGTGTTAATGGTCCAGACATGAGGAAGCTTTAACACCTCATCTTCGTGAACCCCCTTAACAGAAAGAGAAACTTCCATTCCTTGTTTATGGCTTCCCGGCTGGTCCACTGTAGTTAACTGGAATGTTGTCTTGATGCCAGCAAGGCCGAGTTCATTGACCAGGGTCTGTGTACAAAGTGAGACATCGCTGCCCTGGTCCAACAAAGCCCATGTTTGCAGCCAACGGCCATTTCCTTGTACTGTTACCGGGATTACTCTCAGACGTACCTTTCCTCTTGAAATGTTGGCACTGAACGCCTGTGCAGATTGATCTCGGTCTTTACTGCTTTGAGCTTGTGGGATAGACACTGCTGGTTCCGCAACATCTTTAGGCTTGCGAATCCCATCATTCTTCCCCTTGCTCCGTTTACGTGTATCAGAATTCTTCTTTTCCCAGTCATCAGAGTGAAGCAATGGGTCATGTCTCCTCCCGCATCCAGTCACATCACATTGAGGTTTGCTAAGACAACCAGCTGCAAAATGCAAATGACCAAGGCAATTAAAGCAAAGTTTTGTCCTTCTAGCAAAATCTCTTCTTTCATCCACTGACTTCAACTTGAAGGCGCCACACATCCTCAGTCGATGGGTTCCTTGGCAGCAGGGATATTTCTTCCCCTGGTCCACATTAGCATGGGTAGAGAAGCTAAATTTCCTTGACCCTGGTTTGGGCTTCGCACCATCAGCCCTGGATGTGTTGCCAATGTTCATACCGAAGATATTGCATGCTAACTGTGCTGCCTCCTCAACGAACCTTGTCATCATCTCAAAGTTTGGCACAACACCTCTTATCATCATCGAGTGCGCTCTCTTGGCCCATTCACTTTGGAGGTGCAAGGGTAGAAGACGTTGGGTGGACAGCAAAGTTTGTGAACTGTTCAGGTCCGCCATATACCCCATCTGAGCCAGTACCATCTGGCATCTTTGCATGTCCCGAGCAAGATCCCACAATCCGGCACTGTCGTTTGGTTTAAGTTGATGTCGTTTGATTACTTTGCCGATATGAGCGCTGGCGACGATATGGGGTTGACCGAATTGTTCCTGCAGGATCCGTTTTGCCTCTACATAGCCCTGGGTAGCTTCCATCAGGACACAGTTCTCGATGCTGCTACGTGCTTTGCCCTTACAATACTGGATTAGGTAAGTAAGCCTTGTTCTGTCATCACCTACTTTGGCTTCAATGTTAACTTCAAATGCGTTGATGAAGCTACGATACTCAACAGGAGTGCCATCAAAAAAGGCGAGATCTGGCTTAGGTAGGTTTACTGCCAGATTGATCGCTTGTACAATTTGAGCAAGTCCATCCATATCAGATCCGTGACCGTGACCACGTGGAAGCGAGGCATGGTTACTAGCGTTAACGAAGTGCTGCGGGATGTAAGGTGGCACGTGAGGATCAAGTTGATATGTCGGACGCACCTGAGGCTGCGGCGTCTGCCAGATCCATGGATGGTTCCCATACGGTGGTTCAGATAATGGTGCGTTACTAATACCATATGTTTGTGCAGTGTGATACTGGGGTAGCTGTTGTGTCCAAGAATGACTCAATTGCTGTGAGGGGGAAGATGTTAGGTCATTAACATTTGCATCAGACAATTGGGATTCTTTTACCTTTGGTACATTATCATGAACATTATCATTCGACAAAATATCCTTACCAACATGTGAAATTGGGACATTATCATGATTATCATTCAACGAAGTATCATTACCAACAAGTGAATTGTTACCACATACATTAACCTTCAAATCTGTATTGGGTAACCCTACACCAGAAACCTGTTGATCTACCTGCTCTAGTAACAGGGATGCTTCAATCTGAGCGTTCTCAATTTCATTGTCAATTTCTAAATTTGCTAACTTCCTTTGAACACTCCATTCCTGTTGCTTTAGTTCGTTCACCCGTTTTAACTGTTCCCGTTTCGCCTTGGCGAGTTCCAGTTTAATTTTCACTTCCTGCAGACGAGTAGCGCTCCCTAACGCAGATGAAACCGATGTCGCTATCGAAACCGTGTCATCGCCGTTTTCATCCGCCATACGGGCCTTCTCGTCCGAAGCCTTGATGTTCTCCTTCGGGTGTTGGACCTTACGCTCTGGGGCCTGGACTCCCCCAGCTGGTAGACCTTCCTTCGCAGAAGCACCTTGTTGTGACATCTCTGCAGCCTGAAGTCCCTCAAAACGATGCTTACAACCGCGTCAGCTGAAATGTCCGTTGTGAACTCAAATCCCTAGTTGTGAACTTGACCTTGCTGGCATCAAGACAACATTCCAGTTAACTACAATCATTAACTCGCCGCTACAAATAATAATAATAATAATAATAATAATAATAATAATCATCATCATCATCATCATCATCACCATCATCATCATAATTTTGTTTACCTTATAGCCTCATCAGCATTACCCCCAATTATTGCCAGGTCCCCATTTACACCTGAGTCGAGAAGGACAAATGAGGGTAAATCATCTTGCCCAAGGATGTAAGCACCCATGGACGATCGGATTCAGGACTTCTCGTATGAGAGTAAAGAGCCTTCACCAATATTCCACAGTACTTCTACTAATATACCACAGTGCTCCTACTAATATATCACAGTGCTCCAACTAATATACCACAGTGCTCCCACTAATATACCACAGTGCTCCCACTAATATACCACAGTGCCCCCACTAATATACCACAGTACTCCCACTAATATACACCAATGCCCCCACTAAAATACCACATTGCTCCAACTAATATATCACAGTGCTCCCATTAATATACACCAGTGCTCCCACTAATATATCACAGTGCCTCCACTAATATACAACAGTGCAACCAATAATATATCACAGTGCTCCTGCTAATATACACCAGTGCTCCCACTAATATACCACAGTGCTCCTACTAATATACCACAGTGCTCCCACTAATATACCACAGTGCTCCCACTAATATACCACAGTGCCCCCACTAATATACCACAGTACTCCCACTAATATACACCAATGCCCCCACTAAAATACCACATTGCTCCAACTAATATGTCACAGTGCTCCCATTAATATACACCAGTGCTCCCACTAATATACCACAGTGCTCCCACTAATATACCACAGTGCTCCCACTAATATATCTCAGTGCTCCCACTAATAAAACCAAAGTTCTCCCACTAATATACCCCAGTGCTCCCACTAATATACACCAGTGCCCCCACTAATATACCACAACTCTGTTCGATAGGCCATCAACTCTGAGGTTTTTAATTCCATTTCCTTTTTTTTACTTTCAATATTGGAAACAGACTTATCTTTCGGGGAAACAACTTTACATAGCATGTTTCCGTTTTTGTACATATTCCAGGTTGAAGAGCAAACACATTTTACATTATCTTTTTTTTTAAACTGGATATTGTAAATCTGGATTATAATTTTATTATTATTTATTATTTTTTCTATTTTTTTTTTTTTTTGGGGGGGGGGGGAGGAAGGGGGTGGCATTTAGGATGCATAAATACAACATTTTCTGATCAATTTCTAGGATCCGCCAATGCCACTGAAAGGGTTAACCTGTTTTTATGACATTAGGGCTTATGTTTCCCCTCATCCACAACTTCATTATTCGCCTTTTCTTTCTTTCCGCTGAGTGAGGGCGCTATTCTCAATACCAAGACAGAACCATAATCGTAGTTTAATATCAATTCAATTTAATTCAACGCAATAATGGTTTATTTGTATTAGGTATTCATGTACAGCAAATTTCATATGAAAGGCAGCAGGGCTGAATATATAATGTTTACATGCACAGTTGACATTGCAAATAAAAAAAAAAACCGGAATATTATTATAATATGTTGACACTTATTTAAAAACATTAAAAATGGTAATGACAGCAAACAAAATTAATTCACAGTAATAAAAATACAGTTGCAGTTATTATAATGAAATTGTATAGCATATAGTAATGTACTATAGAGAATAGAAAGAAAACTGTATATTACAAATGTAAAATGATGTTAATTACATCGAACTGGGAAAAACGTCGTGCATATCGTATGTATATATTCATTTACAAAATTAGAAATATACATTTTAGGCAAATTTCATAACGTATTTAAAAAGTGAAATGAAAATGAAATATTTTGCAGATGTTGTTTTTTTTTGCTTAAATTGGAAAATCATATGCAGCAATAGAGCAATATTTACAAAGCAATGACTCTAGTGGACAGATATAGATGAATGACTAAATGAATGAATAAATAACTGAATAAATGGATAAATAAATAAAACAATAAATAACTGAACACAATTCCTAATCCTATAAAGTACCGGTAATCATTTACTACAATAAGGATATATGTATAGATATATAATTGTAATGGAAGTTATGTAGACTGTATAAGCAAGGTACGAAGGGAATTGCAACAAAGAGTAATAGGTAACATTTTTTACAGGAACAAAATATAATTTTAATGTAGGTGAATTATTTTCAGGTTGCAGAGTATGTATGGCTTTATTTACGGTGGAAAATCTGAAGATGAAAAACATTTAATTGAGCTGTCTGAAAAAGATAACATATCACTTCAAATGCTATCGACAGATTGGTTTGGATTTTAATCTCTTAATCACAGGAGAACTGATTGTCGTTTAGGTTATGTATAAAGATGCACCGAAAATGTACATTGTCACCCAGTTTATAGTAATGACTAACGTGCACTATTATAAACGGTGGATAATAATTTGGAAATAACTTAACACCAAGAGATGAGGGACAGACAGATTGCTAGACTGATAGAAAGTTAGAAAGAAAGCAGGCGAAAAAGATAGATAGATAAGGATAGTACAGAAGAGAGTGATACGGATGAGTTTAGTCCTAATATAGATTTTTGATATGATATATTCTTTTGATTTTTTTTTTTCATTCGAGAAATTTTCATTTTGTAACAAGATAAGCCGATTAACTGATCTTAGGCACTAATGATTACCATACGTAATGTACGGGGTTAAAAAGAGGCAAGCAAAGTGAAAAACAACAAATAATGGTGGGGATAAAGAAACGAAGAAAATGTTCAGAACACATTACTTTTTCTATCTGGCCAGAAGTGAGATTGGCGACAAGACACCAGATGCCTACATACGAACTGAAGCTGCCAGCCATCCATTTCAAGTAGAGACTGTACGGAGAAAAAGTTTTACAATTTAACACAATAAGATAGAAAAGATGAAAAACGCATTCGAAAAATTGATGGATAAGGAAAATGGAAGAAAAAAATTATTGAGCAATGAAGGTGTAGAAAACGGCGCGTGCGACGGTACTTCTACTAATAACTCGTGTGAGCCGCGATGGAAAAACGCGTAAGGACTATTGTTGCCAATTTGAAAAGCTGACACAATAGCGATTCCCGATGAATGAAATTAGCGGAGATGCGGAGACGTATGATATGTGAGTGTCATTGTAAGTAGCCAGACATATGAATACATAAATAAGATCGATACAGGGCCATGAATATTTGGACAAATAATAAATGCGAATTGATGTCTTTTTATCACTTCTCCTCTCTTTTTTTTGGACTTGACTCCGATTCAAACATTCGGAAGAGGCTAGAGCGAGGGAAATGACGCTAAAGAAAACAACGACAGAGTGAGAGAGTCATTGGTGATATTGAATCTTTTCAAAAGAGCGAAATCAGCATGAGGTAATGAAAAAAAAAACCTTTAAGAATGAAAGTTGTATCTATAGGGAGGAATCATGGCTTAAAATGTGGAGACGCATGCCGTGATTTGTGGAGTCTTTATGGACAAGAAACGGAGAAAAGGAAGCGAGAGTGTTTCGTCGTGAAGGCAGCAAAATTTGATTGAAACTATACAACTTGAAGAGAGCTTAGTACAGCGATCGAACAATTTATTTTTTAAAAAAGGTTACAAAGTGAGATGAAATAGAAATAAAATGAAATTCTGAAAGTGCAGTGAAATGAGATGGACATAAAATAAAATCCTGGCGGAGAGGCAGTTAGTATTGACGATGAAGTGCCATCTAATTCACATTCCTTTGCTACAAAACAGAAGAAGAAGAAGAAGAAGAAAAGAAAAATAAATATTAATGATTTGTATTAAAGGTAGGTTTATGGATATGAAAATGTTAGATAGGAGTAACAAAGCAAATTATATACCGACTATAAAAACGGAGAGTAATCATAAGATTTTTTTCTGGTAAGATTCATTAGTTTATATCTCTTTTTATGTCAGTAAAGTAACTGAAAAAATAAAATTACAAGATTTCTTATGGACAAGATCATGATGATAAAAGAAGAAAAAGAACCAGAAACTAAAGGAGAGATTTACATATTAGTATAATAAACCTCAGACTTCCCTCATGTTTTTTAAAAATTGTTTACACCTTTGCTTTTCCTGCTGAAGTGTGATTACAAGCTTTATTCAATAATGATAATTGTTATCGAAGTAAAATTATCCTCAACTTTTCTTTTTTAAAATGTTTATTATCAAAAAACAACAAGCAGGCAATACATTGGCGCTTCAAATCATCCATCACCTCTTTATTCTTGTATTATTTTACTCTCTCTACAGTTTTATCTTTCACCTATCATTTTACCACAATTTCAGATTTAAGATTATATTGTATGATTTTATTGCATGAAATTCGGAATGTATTGAATTTTATTTCGTCCTAACTTTGATATTAAAGATAGCCCATCTCAAGATGCCCATTCTACAGTCATGAGATTTCTTCCAAATACTGTTTGAAGTAGTTCTGTAGGCGTTTATAATCATTTAGATTCTAAGAATCCTTTTTCTTCTCTCTCATTATTGTTGTCTAGGAAGTCAATAATTATATATTTTTTAATTAAAAACTGATTTTGTATTAACTAATTTTTTCTGAAATATTTTCTTCTCTGTTCGGAACTATTCGGAAAAAAAGAAATCTTATAATTAATTTCATTATCTCTATTGATGGAGTGTGCTAACCAGCACGCTTGGCATCTAGACGCGAGGATGATGGGGGAGAGGTATTAAAGGCCAACTCCGGCTAAACTCCGGCGTTGTGGCGTGCGCCTGTAATCCAGCTAACAATGGAGGTTATAAACTGATTCAGCGGACCCAGGTTCGAGACTGAGTCACGTCTTTCGGATGGTGACGTTAAAGGTCGGTCCCAGATGTAAATAATCATATCTGATTGATATGATACACGTCTGTAAAAACCCAATTACACACACACACACACTTGCTTTCAGTACAAGTATAAACTAGATGGACGAACAGATAAAAAGAAAATAGATCGAAAAAGAGAAATCAGACAATTTACAAGAGAGTTCGAGTACTTTTTAATGAAATTGATGTTAGCACATGTCATGGATGTATGATGTAATTCCCTTACGTTTTCCAATCGTTATGTACACACAGAAGACGCCTTGTAAAAAAAAAAACAGTTATTTTCCGAGTATAATCACATCATTTCAAACGGACTGTGGTAATTTGATAGAGAAGATGCGCTTGAAAACAACCAGGCAACGGGATAAAAATTACCAGATTTGTGTTTGCTGTGGAGCAATCCGGAACTCTGGTAAATTTTAACACTTTTTACTTTTTGTGTTAAAATTTTACACGGATTTTTTTTTCCTCCAGTGTGAGATACATATTTATGAGGTGTAGAAGACAAGTAAATGAAAGATTATGTGAGACTGAAAAGTTTTCAAATTTTCGGCCAGAGAGAGAGAGGGGGGGGGGGGGGATGACGTAAACAAGTCATAAAGAAACAAAGGAAAAAAGGAAAAATTGAAGCCCAATATATATATATATTGGGGAGGATCTAGTTGGTCATGGTGGTCTGGGCTCCCCTCCCCTTTAAATGCTTGTTTTTAATTGGGGGAGGGGATTGGACTAGTTTTTGATTGTCATAGTTATTTTTTTTGTTAATTGACCGTTCTTTTTTTAAATCTTCGATATTCTTTTGTTGTTGCTGCTGCTGCTGCTGATGTCGGGATGTTGTTGTTATTGTTGTTTTCAAACTTTTTTGAACCCCCTTCTTTAAAATCCTTTATCCGCCCCCTGCTTCTTACAATTATTTTCGAGTCGGAGATTTCCTTTAATCCTCTCCTCATCGTCAGCAATGGCAATAAGATGCCGTGGAAGGACAGAATAACATCTTTCTGCGTTGATGTGCAGTGGGAAATTGTGTTTACCTGGTCGCTTAATAAACACGGTACAAGCGCCTCGGCTTCGCGGAAATTCTGTTGCTAAACAAAATAGGCAGGCAGCTTACGCTCGGCTAATTCGTTTACGAATCGATCGGTAAAACCTTCCGATGTCAGATTTAGAGGGAATTATTAGACATGATATAAGAAGAGAAATTCAGAGCAAAATCTGCATTGATATATAATTTCATTATGCCTGGAAGGTCGATCTTAACGTAGGAAGCAAGTTGAACATCAGAGAGACGAGAAGAGAAAAGAAGAAGATGGAGAAAGGGGATGGAGTTGTTACGTGAGTAGCTTGGAGGTGGTGATGTTTCCCGCGTAAAAGTGACATGCGATAGTCAATATATTGGAATATCGATAATCAATAAATATTGGTTTTGCAGTTATTACATTACATTATAAACTTTAACGTAGGGTTCATGCCCTTCTGGTTCTCGACAGATGATTATTTTATTTCCTTTTAATCATATTTCAGAGGGAAAAAATATTATCAGTATATTTGATTAATCATTAATTTGTTATTGTTGATATCTGAATATATAATTTGTTTTGTTTATTATCTGTGTGTTATTGTAATGTTGTTGTACAAATCCCCCGAGCAGGATAGTGCCAGGATACTACTGATGGGGCTACCCTGATGACTAAATCAAACAGCAAATACATGAGACATAAATCAAAACAATATCCTTAAGATATGGGGGGGGGGACAAATATACATTTCGATATATATATATTTTTTAATATGATGAACATATCTATCAAAACAACTCGGTATATCACCGATCCGTTTTAAAGCGAGAAACTTGTTCACAAAAAGATGGTACTCTTCACAAGTTATCTTTTTCATAGTTTCTTATGATGCAATATAAAATCATTTTTGATAGAAGAGCAGGCAAACGCATCCCTTTGCAGATATTGTAATACTGTTTTCCTTGTCCCCCCTTTCTCTCTCTCCCTCTCTGCCCCAGCTCCCCCTCTCTCTCTCCTTCTCTCTGCCTCGCTCTCTGCTCCTCCCTCTCTCTCTCTCTCTCTCTCTCTCTCCCTCTCTCTCTTTCCCTTTCCCTTTGCCGGTCGGCACGGCTCCTTCCAATAATCATCTCATCTACTGCTTCATAGCCGCATAATGCTTAATCGCCAACCAGCTTGCGATGAGAGGCGAGGGATATCGCTGACGGTGCTCACACGGGGAGCCGTCGGCCTGGAGATGAGTGAGTAGGCGTCAGAGCCCTGCTGCTACCTGTCATCGAAGTTCCACTATTACCGCCTGGCCACCTAACACCGTTGCTCGTCGCTACACGATCTCGCCGCCCGTACTACAGAGAAATTCGCCGGGGTCGTGCCACCCCTATCTTTGAAAAGAGAGCTTAATCAAGTTGGAGAGGAGAAACCGAGAGAGGTTAAATTGTACCGCCATTAGAAGATGTATTGGGTTAACGGACATGTAAATGTACACCCTAGCAACCGTTTCAGGTCCGATTATATCAACACAACAAATTATGTTCTTTCCTTTACGGAGGGGTAAATATCAAATGATACAAGGTGATTGTGAGCTTAATAACTAATCTGAATATATACCATTTCATGGCGTTGAATATACTTTAAAAAAGAAGAAAACAACTGTGTTAAGATGGTTGTAGCTAATGGTACCAATAAATCAACACCCTCCTCTAATTTTTCTGCCTCATTCCTCCTCCTCTTCCACAGTTTCTGCCTATGTTTATCGTTCTGCTCCTACACCATTACGCCATTGTTATCATCACCATAATTACTACCATCATCATCATCATCATCATTCGTCACCATCATCACCACCACCACAACCAGCAACACAATGATTACGACCAGCATCTTCGTCATCATCATCATCATCATCACTATCATCATCAAATCAACATCATCATCATTATCGTTTTCACTATTTTCATCATCACTACCCTCACCACCACCAGAACCACCATCAAGACCATAACCACCAATAACAAAACCACCACCACCACCACCATCACCATCATCACCACCACCTCCACTACCACCACCACCACCATCATCACCGTCATCACTACCACCACTACAACCACCACCATCACCACCACCACCACCACCATCACCACCATCATCACCAATACCACCACCACCACCACCACCACCACCATCACCACCACCATCACCACCACCACTACCACCATCATCATCATAATTATACATGATATATTTCGTAAGTATGTTTTTTTTTCAACATTAACTATACAAGTAAGACGATATTTCCTGATATTAGATCAGAGATTTCATTCCCGTCTTTCCTTATCTTCATTTGGTTCTTGGTCAGCAAATGTACCATATCTCAACAGCAAAATAAAACATTATGTATTTAATCAAATATGAAATAAGCTAATACCTGATCATGTTAGATATGAAAGATATATTAAGGTTAACATAAAAAAGTTTTTGTGTTAAACTGATCATTACAACGACCTAAAAAGCACTTACATGTATGCTATAAAAAATAACGTTCATGAGAGAACAAACATAACATAATTATAACTTAATAAATTGTTATTAGTAAATGAGCACATCAATATTGAAGTCATAATCATACAGCTCTGTTTTCAGCAAATCAGTTCGATCACGAAGCATGTTTTGAGCCAATCTCATTACCAAATCCCCTCATGGAAATATACAAATTCATCCAACACAGTGCATTCTTTATCTTTCACCCCGAACCCCAATCACCGAAAAACACTATTTCGGGAAGATAGTTTTGAGTAGAGGGATTTGTTATTATTTTTGTTCAGTGTATCTTAAAAGATCCCCATACCTGTCAGTTGCTTTCAGTTCGCGAGTCACTTGTTCGGCAACAAGCGCATAGCGACGATCATTTTAGCTGCTTCCACCGATCGTCGACGCTTGGTTGACTTCTAATCCCTGCTATCACCGGGTCTGAATCAATGGACTTGACGGAGCAGCGTAATCGGGGGATAATACGTCAAAAAATATGACGTTGGGGATAGAGATGGACCGGGAGAGAGGATGAGAGAGCGGGCTGAGATTAAGGAAGGGATATTGGCGTGGCGTTAGCTACCCTTCTTTCACCGACACTTACGATATTAAGATGTAAGCGCGTGAAATCATATTCATTGGCGAATTGCGGAGGGGGGGGGGGGGGGGGGGCACGGGGGACTCATTCCTCCCCCGAAACCTAATCTGGTCGGCCTACCTTAAGTACAGAAATGAAGCAAATTTGTACATGTTGCCCTCCTCCTCCGGCGAAAGTAATTAGAGATTTTTGGACGATTAAAGCACACTAAAATATTCCTAAACCTTTTTTTCTTTCATTTTGATTTATGTATCTATATGATTATTTTGTTTGCTTGCTGGAGCTTTTAATTGCTTGTTTGTTTGTTTGTATGTTTGTTTGTTTTTACTTGTAACCTTTTCCCCCCTTTCCTTTTTCCTAGTAAGAGAGAGGTTTTTCGTCAGATTTTATACCCCCCCCCCCCGCACACACACCCCGGTGAAAATGTGATTGCTTTATCTTCCTCTATTGTGCTCTTGTTAGCTCTCTACACGGGCCGTGCGTCGGAGAAACCTAGATCCGCCACTGAATGAAAAGAATGAAATTTATACGAATCAAGGTATGCGATCTATCAAATATGAAAACATAGGAAATGAAGGCATACATTTAGCATGTTTAAAAGGCGAAACATGATTGCAAAGACTGGGCGTTGTGGCGTGCGCCTGTAATCCAGCTACCAGTGGAAGTTATAAACTGATTCAGCGGACCCCAGGTTCGAGACTGAGTCACGTCTTTCGGATGGTGACGTTAAAGGTCGGTCCCACACGTAAATAATCATATCTGATTGATGCACGTCTGTAAAAACCCAATTACACACACACACACAAAGAAAGGTGAACGGCAACCATTTCAAATTTATTTGGTATGTGCGACCTTTTAGCTATGTTTGCCTCCTGACTATGAACCATGTCAGTCACTATCATCCATGTAATGCATGGCTAGAGAAAGAAAGGGAAGAATTTTTTTTTATATGAATCTGAGAAGTAGAAAATACAACACTTGTACAGTAAAAGCGAGGCCTACTATTCCGCGCGATCGCGCCAGATTTTTGTCCCATTTGTCAAATTCCCGCCACGACTTCCATAAACCTTGTCGCCTGATTTTCCAGTTATCAGCGAAAACAATCTCGCCGACGTGTCAGGCCACGGTATGCGCAAAAACTCCGACGATTTTCACACCTTGGGTGCAGGGGAGTCGTTAGGGGGAGCACATTTTCGGCATAATTTCGAGCGCCAATTTGAAGGGAAAACTTTTCGCTGTTCTGGTCGCATTATCGTTTGCTCCATCTCAGATGTAATTCATTATTGTCACATCGCGCCACAACACTCTCTCTTCGTCTGATTGACTGTTTTCTGATACATGAGATGCTGATGAAATGAACACGAGTGGGTTGGCATGGTGAGATGAAGGAGGAGGAAGAGGAAAAATAGTGAGTGTAACGACTAAATGAAACAGGGAATGGCAAATGCACGGAAAGGCGTGATGTTTGCGACCGGTTTGTTGCCTTCGTTTTCGTTGCAAAATTTCAATTATTCACTTAAAGTGGGATAGAAAGGGGGAAATATGAATGGGTTTCTTTTCGACAGGCATGTTCAAAGAGTGATCGCTCATCTTTTGTAATACTCTTTCATCTATGAAAAATGATTTGCTCTGAGATTATGTATAATGCAGAAGAAAAGTAGTTATCCTCTCGGGAGCAGTTTTATAGACGTCGCTGTGGTGACAAAAATAATGCCTATTTTCCAACTTTCAGTCTGTGACATAAAAGACCCATTTGCAATGGACAAGAAATAAAAAGGATGAGAGGAATTTGGATAAATAATTGATGTGTTCTTTTAATTATAAAGGGAAACTTATTCATTACAATTCTTATACATACTCTTTTTTGGTGTTTGAATTTTCATATACTCTGGAAAAATGGTCATTAATTTAATAAGTGACCTCCGTTTAACTAGAATCGATAATATGCCAACTCGTGATAGCCATTAGATATCGAACATCACTTGGCGTCTTTATTCGAGAGTACTCGCGTCTTTAATTATTGATTATAAAGTCTTAGTTAGAATATCGTAGGTAATATGTAATTAATTCTTGTTTAAAAGGCTGTCAAACAAGCATCAATGATGTTAAACACTCGAACTTAATTACAACTGTCTTTGATGCTGATTTTTAAAAAAAGAAATTACTCATTATTTTGTTTGCATTAGACGCTTTAAAAATGCTTTTATAAATTGAAGTTGAAGTTGAAGGAATAACCCTAGAAACGAGTAGGATCAGTAAGTTAAAAAAAAATATTCGCAACAACAAAATGGAAATTATAAATCATCTCAAAGAGTCTTAATTGTAAATTATTTCATGGAAGTATGATTTATTGAAGACAGATTGTAAATTCTGTTTTACCAAAGAATAAAAAAATTGTCTATGCCATAAACTGACAAAACTTCAAAGAGAAGCATGAAATTTTATTATAGATAAGATAAGATTCTATATTATGACAATTTCTTTGAAAAATGGGAAAATAATTAGACTCTCGAGCAGAGGTAGAAAAAGAAATTCCACTTTGTGGTTTTAGAAAATTCTGCCATCTCTTCATAAGCTAGAAAAAATTAAATAGATAATGACAGAAAATGGAACTAAGAATATCACATAATCACTTCTCTAATCGGATTATACAGAGAATAAGCCTGCCGTCTTGCGTATCATATATTATTTCAATATATTATCTGAAATACTATTAATCGGATGATAGCAATACAAATAATAGATATGCGTAATTTTAATCGCCGTTGAGAGCGGCTGATCGTATCTTTGAAACTACAAACCGGAGAGCCGTTATCTCCGAACTCAGTCGCTTTCGAAGAAGCATGAAAATACATGCAAATGTGCCGTTCCCGTCGTCTGGTCGTCATAATTTTCAAAAGGACAACAAAATGAGTGTCCATCATCTTTTCAAGTTTATTTCTAAGGCATCTTGGAAGGTATAAGCGTACTTTATTTAGGATTATGATCATCAATGATTACCAGCACGAATAGCGATGGTATCATCCACTAGAATTAAACCTCAATAAATGAAACCTTCAAAAAAGATTTTAATGATTGGCGTCTACAAGTACGCTATCAGTTTCATCGTTCTTGAGAGAAAGCCTAGTATGGTATCAGTAAAGAGGATTGTGATATAAGATCTTCGTTCCATATATCGTCCATCTGGGTCTGAAAGTTAACTTTAAGTTTTATTATTTCATTAATTCAGAAAGAAGCCATATTTTGAATGGGTTTTAAGTAGGATGACATGGCTACATTTAGTGTCTTACAAGTTGTTTTCTTTTTCAATCCTTGCAAACTTCACGTAAAATTATTCATCATACCAACAAAATGTAAAACCAAAAATGAATATCTGTTTAAAGTACAACAATAACAATTTAAAAAATTAGTAGACACAAAAACACAGATCTCTATCACTTTCTCTCACCATAATGCTCTCTCTTTTTCTCTTTCTCTCTCTCTTTCTCTTCTCTCTCTCTCTTTCTCTCTATCTCTAACTCTCTCTCTCTCCCTCTCTCTAACTCTCTCTTTTTACATGCTGTTGCTTACTGGGTTTTTTCTACACGTTTCGTTTGAAATGACATTATTACCTTATTCTATTTGCAACATAATTTTTCAGACCTTCACTTTATTCAAATTGGGAGGTAAATATGTGAATGGCCTTTACTATAAAGACTTCTACATTCTGCTTGCAAAAAATAATGATTATTTTTTTTTTCTATGTTTGAAAAATGAGTAACGTTTTGTGGTCTTTACTATTGCTAGATTCCCTTTGCACAGTAACGACAGTTCAGGCTTATATCGCTATGTTCCAGCACAACACTTTCACTTCTTCCGAAGAAGAAAAAAAAAAAACACTTTTAAGTTTATAGCATATTGTCCAGAAAAATGAAATTAAGTCCTTTTGCAGTTGGGCTAATATGGAAAGAAATAGAAGGCTAATAACGACATCAGCCACTCGGGGCGAAGTGGCGTCGGAGAGCTGCCGAGATGACCTTGGATGTAACTCGCTTCGATCTGGTGCTTGCCGCATCGCGCCTAGCAAACAGTGCACGGTGGTGTGCTGCTGGCAGCGAGGCGACGATCGACCATGGCCCTCAATTTTCCCTTTTTGTTTTCATCTGTAGTACACCGTATGATGATGAACTTGATGCTGATGCGATGAGGCTTCTCTCGATGGTTCGTGGTCCCTACAACGCGTCATCCATTGATCTTGGCCTTGGCCTCTCTCTCTCTCTCTTCCCTCTCTCTCTTCCTCTCTATTCTTCTCTCCCATTTATTCCCCATCTCCCGCTCACTGTAATTGTTGAACCTTCAATGAAAAGAACCAAAAACAAAAGACATGGAGAAAATCAAAGCTTGCGAATATCTGTTCATTAATCACCACCAGATGCATTTGAAATTTAACCCCCATTCATTAGTTCAACTGTATGATTATCATGATTATAATTATGATTATTATTATTGATGTTATTATTATCAGTCTTATCAATATCTATTATTATTATTATTATTGTCATTATTAATAGTATTATTATGATTATGATTGTTATTTTTACTATTGTTGTTATTATTATAAATGTTGTTATTTGTTATTATCATTATTTTTATTATCATTATTATTATCATTATTATTGTTATTATGTATAACATAGAATATCTAATATCCGATATATATTCATGAAAAAATAAAATATAAAGCGACTTAGATACTAACAGTAATTACAGTAATGGTGCCTTCTTATCGTAACACAAGAACAAAAATTCCTATCATTTGGGGTAGTCATCAGCAATAATCTGATTAAACTTAAGTCAGGATTAGGTATCACATGTGAACGGTACTAGTAGTGGCGTTCGCTTTACCGGGACCATTGTAACGCCGCTTGACTTCAACACGCACGCGTGCGTATTGTACAACAGTATACATGTTTTCATATTCATAACCCAAGATTATTCTTTCACCCAAACATGTCATGAACAAGCTAATGACATAGCGACCCTTTATTCAAGCTAAATGCAACGAACGCAGGGCGTCAAAACACGTTTTTTGAGAAGACAAATCGAAGTTGAGTGACAGATGTTGCAATGTTGAAGGATATTTGAAAGAGAAATTACGAATTAAGATCATTAATTTTTGTTGTCTTTCTGGGTTGAGTACTCTGCATATTACTGTCAATGACGTAACCTTGATCTAGCTGTATGTTATTTGTACGATATATTTTCATCACGTAGAGTGTATCATTTGTTTTAGCGTTAATAATAACACTCTTTTATACCCATGAACGCGTCTGGTTTTCATTGCTGAATACACCTCACCAAAGTACAGCTTTCAGCTTTTTAGTTTATTGAATTAACCCCCAAATTAGTGAGATGGTATTGTGATCTATGGTGTACGGCAAGTATTGTTATTTATAACACTTGCTTCTGTTTTCATTGATTATCAATTTAATTTTCTCAAACGATGCACCATCAACAAGGCTACGCATTTATACGCTATCGCTGCAAGTATCGTTGTCGTTATTAGATTATGGATCACTTTACAGATGACTCTGAACGTAGGATTAGGGAGAAGTTTGCATAAAGTGCAATGTTATTTTTAATGTTGTGAATGGATATGATATCAAAAGGTTAGGTCTACCAAAATATCGCATACCTTAATTGATTATTGTTGATTTTAGCTCGTAAATTGACGTTCTTGGTAAAGGTCTTCCTTTGTTGTTATAATTCATTCTTTTTTATCACAACCACTTTCTCTAGCAATCCTTCTAGTCATTTTCTTTCTGTTCTTCATGCGTTTAATTATTTTCATATATGTATTACTCATTGATATATTATTTTTCCTATGTATTTTCTACGGCTTCTGATGCGCTGTTCTGTACCACTGACCATTTTGCAGTTACATTAGCATTGTTCCTCAAAGTCAAATTAGAGGAAAATAGCGGGCGCCTTTTACAAGTTATTATCAAACAATTTCCTTTCTTGTCAATTTGTTGTCACGTACAATGATGACACCACTTAACTTGATACTAAAAATGAATTTAGCATACAGTCAATATTTCTTTTTCTTTTCTTTGTATTCTTTTATTTTCATAAAGTGGTGAATCAATTGTTTTCCCTTATATAAAATTGTATTATATCACATCTCTCTTCCCCTTTCTTTCCTACTCAATCCCACTGTAATTGTATTTCAGGCCGCCTCTATTATCTCATCCCCCTCCCTCTCTTTATTTTTTCTCTCTCTTTCTATTTTTCTCTCTCTTTCTTCATTTCACATCCTCTCTTCTTCATCCAAATATACATTCACCATTATTTGACTCTTTCTCTCTCTCTTTCTCTCCCTCTCTTTCTCTCTCTCTCTTTCTCTTTCTCCTTCCAGGGCCCTCGTGCATGGAAAGTTGCGTTTAATCGCAACTAAAAATTAAAATAATTGCAAGTCCCAAATATGCGTACCTGATTGGTTGACAAAAATGTTGCGTTTCATTTTTTGACTTGAGTTTAAAAGCAACTTTTTATGCAAGAGTGCCCTGCTCTTCCTCCATTCGCTCTCTCACTATATTTCACCTTTTCCAATACTCTCTTTCTCTCTCTATCTCTCTCTCTCTTTCTCCCTCTCCTCCACCCTCTCTCCCTCTCACTCTCTTTCTCATTCTATTTTCGATCCTGCTTACACTCATCCCTGCTCCCAGCACGAGATTCCCCTCATTTTCTTCCCCACAATCCCGTGACGACGTGTCGTGAAGTACTGCCTTTTTGAAGACTGAATATCCGTCAACTAATTACGCCCTTAACTCTTCCAGACACTTCTTACTTGGTCACGTATGAAAATATTCATTGCCAACTTTCTCCACTTGAAAGAAGGAGAATAGAGGGAGCATAGGGGGTGGAGGAGGAGAAGGAGAAGGGGTGGAGAACTTGCCCCAATTGCTTTTTGATGAAACGGTCGTAATGTCAAATCGAAACCAATGCAATACCAACAGAAGTATATCACACCTTACTATTTCCATGATCTGTTGATGTCACGATATACCAAAACATGCAGGAAAAAGGAGAATGGTTATGTTTAAATGAGAAAAAGGTGGAAAGGAAGTGAGAAAATAGAAAGTATGGTACAAAATTCAGAAACAAGACTTTGATAACCATAAAATCATGATCCGGAAATCATTTCCACTTTATTAAGATAATTTGGGAAAAATATGCACTTCTTCATTAAAGTAGCTAGTTCATGTTTGTATCCTTTTGAAGGATATACCAATAAAATAACTCCCCAAATCATTAAAGCCTATCCTAATCCCATCATAATTTTTTTTTCCTGGCTACGCCCCGTTATCGTCGTGTGCATAACCGAGGCCTGACGAAGTACCAGTTCGTCGATGACGAGATATGTGCTTGGCTTCTGCCGTCCCGCTCTGCGTGCAATGTCAATGTTACATTTGCCTCTTTGATTTTTTCCTCCTCAGCTCAGGATTTGGATGATGGGGGGGGGGGGGGGGGGGGGGTGGCTGGTTGGAGGAAAGGCGAGATAGAGAGACCTAATCAGGCTGGTTCTAGGCCTGACAGACGGACCCCCATCAGGATTGGCCAAGGCCAAGGTTGCCTTTGATTTCCTCGCCTTATTAAGGAGAGCGGAAGAATAACATGAGGCAATTTTGACACGCCGTACACAGCACTCCATCTGCGCCTGCTTGCTTGCTTGCTTGCTTGGAGGAACAAAACAAAAAACGACATGAAAAATGGAGCACGAGGAAAGAGTTTAACAGTGAGAATATAAGCACGTAAGAAGGATAGATAAAAGCGAGAGAGATGGAGAGAAAGAGGGCGAGAGGGAGAGAGAGAGAGGGGGGGGGATGGGAGCAAGAGAGGTGAAGAGAGAGGAGAAACTCAAACAAAAAAATAATAAATTTTTCCCAATGTTCAAAGTTTTGTGAAGGAAAGCCTATACGCAATATCAAACCCAGCACAGTAGCAGCAATGATTGTTTGCATTAGTATTCCTTGCTATTTTTATCAGAAAAAAGACTTTTAGTAGCAGATAAAGAAAAAAATGTATTAATCGATGAATATGTACATGCTTTTCAAAATGGAAATAGTCCCAAATACTCAGGATTAGTGTTCAAGTATGACATTAACTGATTGATAATAGGTCAACGGAAAGAGGGAGAGGGGAAGGGAAAAGGATGAGAGAGGGATGAAGATAGATAAAGAGGGAGGGAGAGATTGAGAGAAATGGAGATATAATAGAAGAGGGAGAGAAGGATAGAGATAGAGGAAAGAGAGAGGGGGGAGAGAGAGAGAGAGGGAGAGGGAATAGGATGAGGGAGGGATGAAGAGAGGTAAAGAGGGAGGGAGAGATTGAGAGAAATGGACAGATAATAGAGGAGGGAGAGAAGGATAGATATAGAGGAGGGAGAGAGAGAGAGAGAAAGAGAGAGGGAGAGAGAAAGGGGGATAGAGATAGAGATAAAGAGAGAGAGAGAGAGAGAGAGAGAGAGAGAGGCATGGTCATGATGGTGTTGGGGAGAAACAGACCGGTGACAAATTGGGAAATGTATTTTAGTAAGAGGAAATTGAATGGCATTGTATTTTGTCATGAAGTGAGGGCGTAGCACCATCCTTTCCTTCGTACATCAAGCTGGTTAAAGGTGTTCAATTTAAAAGATAAACTTGAATTTTATTTTGGTCATGAGGTTGAATTGCGAAAGAAACTGTTTCAAAGCAATGGGGAAAGGTTGATGATATAGCACATAAGAATTGGTGTATGCTGTAAGGTTTTGGAATCACCAAAATGATAAGAAATCGACTCAATCCTACCGAGAGTCACATGTACTGCACACAGAAATATGTACATGGGACTACACACAAATGTTCGGCCCCAACATTTCAGCCATTTCTTGTCATAATTGTGAGGGCATTTGAAGAGCAATCTTTTTCAGGGGACATATCTACTTGTGATAATCTTCCAAACTAAAATAATAAGAATGAGAAAGCTCACAAATTATTTTTTTTACCTTTCCCAGAACTCAACCTTCTCTTTAAATTAGATGAAGCACATCCAACAATTTATCGTGTCTTAGAAGGTTTGAGTGTGTGAGAGAGAGAAAGAAATATCGTATCGATATGCATGTATATAACAATACTAAAGCCCACCGCACACTATAGGATCGGTCTGCGCTCCGATTTCGAAAGAAAATGTAATAGCATTTGATATAAACAGTTAAACACACAAACTAATTTTTTACTGAAGTTCTGAATACTCATATAGATAATAAAAAGCAAACATAATTCAGTAATTTGGCCTAATTCGAGATTTCTAGTCGGAGGAAAAGCCAAATCGGCTCCGAATCGTCGTGACTTCAGAGCAGTCCTTTGATTGTCTACGATTTGAAACTGATTTGGCCCTTATTCCGGGTATAAGGCGGACAGCGCATGCACCAAAACCCTATTGTTCAGAACCTGTCTCAGGTAGATTTAAATAGTTGAAATGCCGATATTTAACGCTTTTGCGATCAATTTCCCAAATCGGATCTCATCAGTCGATGGTGTAGTGTGCGATGGGCTTTAGTTGTACCTTGGATCAAGTCATTGCATTGTATCACAGTGGAGTAGAGTGGGTCAGACACCTAAGGGGAACTGGCATTATTTTGGTGGCACCTGTGAATAAAATGAGTATTAACAAGGCTATATCATTAGGGAGATGATGTACGTGGGAGGGGTCCTCCCATTTTCTTTTTCTTGTCCCTTTCCCTTCTTCCTTTCTTTTTTTTTTTGTCGTTTTCTCTTCTTTTCTCTCTCTCTCTTCTCTCTCTCTCTCTCTCTCTCTCTCTCTTTTATTCTCCCTTTAATGGGGTGACGTGCTCCCCTTGCCCCCTGTAGCTGCGCCACTATTCTATCTTACCCCTCCTGTTCCCTCACTTCCCATTGGCTTTCTGTTCCATAAGTTGTTATTAAAAAAAAGTCTATATTATTTTCATAGACTATCTTAACCCCTTGCCTGCGGGAACCGGGGGAGCGTTTCATCAAGTGTTTTGTCAGTGATTTTTACCGACAAATTTGCTCTTAGCCAATCAGATGCAAGGATTTCAGTAGCTTATAACAGTTGTTGGTAAAAATCACTGACAAAACACTTGATGAAACGCTCCCCTGGTCCTCCTTGTATAAAGCCTTTGGGAATGAGAGAATTCAGGGGAGCGTTTCATGAAAGGAAGTTGTCGGATATTTTATCAGACAACTGTTATAAGCTACTGAAATCCTTGCATCTGATTAGCTGAGAGCAAATTTGTCGGATAAAATATCTGACAAGTCCTTTCATGAAACGCCCTCCAGTAGTCAACAGGTTAACATAATAATATGTCAAGAAGCTCAGTTAGTAATAGTCCAACCGCAATCAATGAACGCTTGTTTTTTTTTATGTATTTAAAGGAACTTGTAAGAACGTAACCATCTTCACGCCACATTTCTCACATTCTTTACCTATTTTTACAAATTTTCAGTGGCATCCATTCCATTTTTACCCTAAAAATGTATATGAATGGTAGCAAAGTTTTAATGCATTTTAAAACTGTTCTTCTACTTCTGTAATCTCTGTCACAAACGCAAATAATACGTGCTTAAAGTTTAGGGGAATATTAAACCCGTAACATTGGAGTTAAGGCTTGGTTACATTTCTCCAATAACTATAACGATAACGAGTTTTTTTTCATTAAAGGTACACCCGGAGTTGCCCTACTGAACACACACGAGCATACTCACATGTTTACACAATTTAGACACATTGAAAATCTCGTTATCGTTATCGTTATCGGAGAAATGTGACCAGCCTTTTTTACTTCCACAAAATGGGAGGTGATTGATGACGATGGAACTATTTTTCACCCTTGGAGGGGTCAAATTAACACCATATTCATGGCATGCTGTGTTTACTAGCTAAAGAGGTGGGTTGCATCCCTCTTCTTCGACAAGGTAAGAAGTGCGAGAAATCCTGCCAAGTTCCTGGTCAGGATCCACTGTGCGTTGCATGCTGTGCCACTAAATTAAAACATTCCAGGTTTCGGTGGCGTTCCATTCTTATCTCTTCATTCACCTGACGACGTGCTTCTCTGAAATCTGATGCGAATTGTATAACCCTCCGGTGGGCGGAGCATCTAAGGGCTGAAGTAAAGGGATAGGGGGCAGCACTTTACCTCCTTTCTTTTATATATAGCCGAATACAGCTGTAGATATAAGGGAGCCACAAAGGGCCCGAGCCCTTCTTTGAAGGCAATCTGGCATATCTTTAATACACAAACAAAGATGATCCCTCCCCCATTGTTTTATTGGGCGCATACATTTTTAAAAATTATTATGATTTTTGTTTACACAGTCCTGATTCGCCTCTCATTGAAGGTGTGCTTATTATGTTGCTATGATGGTCGTGCCAATGTAAAAAGGGGATAGCGCTCACTGATAATACATAGGCGTTATACCCTTTTTACTTTCATCCAATTATTTGATGCGGCGAAGTGTTGATGGGGTAATTATCCAATTCATTCTTTTTAAAGCAATCTTTGGTGTTTGCCCTTGAGTATATATTAAGCAAAGGTTTATCTTTGACGGGCTACACCTCACATTCTCGGTGGGGGCTCATTACCTCTTTACGCAAACGGTGGTTGGTAGCCCCGCCGCTTCGGGTCACCTTTGGGTCAAGTTTGAACCTCTTTAACGAAAACAGGGGTAGGTTTCACACCTTGGTGGATTAAAGAGAAAATAACTCGTCGGCGAAATGAAATTAGAGCAACACATGTCGTATCAGGGAGTGAAGTTGGAAGGAAATGAAAACAAGAGAGAGAGAGAGAGAGAGAGAAAGAGGAGAGAGAGAGAGAGAGAGAGAGAGAGAGGGAGAGAGAGGGGGAGAGAGAGAGAGAAAGAGAGAGAGATGAAATGAAGTTGAGAAGTAGGTAGAGAGAGGGATATGTATATAGACAGAGAGAGACAGCGGAAGGTGAACGGAGGGAATAATTAAAGGAGGGAGGGAAAGAGAGAGAGAGAGAGAGAGAGATGGAAAAGATAGGGAGAAAGAGATATAAAGAAAGAAGGGGGAGAATGAAATAAAAGAAAAAATAAAAAAGGAAAGGAGAGATAGAGAGTAAAGAAAGGCAGATAACAGGAGAGAAAGAGAGAGAGGGAGAGAGAGAAGGGGAGAGAGGGAGGAAGAAAGTGGTAGAGAGAGTGAGTGAGAGAAAGGTAAACTCAGTCACGCAAAGAGGGCCTTTCAGCATTAATTAGGTTTGTGGCTAGGATATAATTTAGAACACTTTGTCTGCTCCAGAAAACTCCAGGTACATTTCAAGCAGGTTGAAAGGTTCATTCGACCTTTTCTTCACCATTTAACATAATTAACATAACTTTTAAAACATGTTGTTTATGTTCTTCATCATAACAGGTTACATTCCTTAGTGATAAGTGTCATGGTTTCAACGTGTGATAAAGTATATAAAAATCCTTGGCAAATCTCCACTACACGTAAGTTTCAAAAAGTATATTATATTCTATTGATTCGTGTGCTTTTGAAATTCTCTCTCAATTTCCCCCTTTTTATCCCTCTATTTGTTTTACCTGCTATGTTTCTGTATGTTTGTCTGTCTCTGTTTCTGTCTGTTTGTCTGTATCTGTATCTGTCTTCTGTCTCTGCCTCTGTCTGACTCTCTCTCTCTGTGTCTTTATTCCTCTCTCTCATACCTGCAAAGCCGAACCTTCATTCCCCCTAAAACGAAACAAGCTGAGAGAAGATGATCCCATCAAACCTAAATCCGACATGAATAGCAGAAGATGGAAATTAGTTATACTTTATTCATACGTTTATCTCAGATTATATTATGAAATGATTTTGTGCAGCGACATGCGTGTATTACGAAAATATATCACAACCTAGTTTAACATTGTGTACGTAAATTTGTTTGACAGAATCTCTTGCTGTAAGAAAACGTCAAAAATCGACAAAGATGAGCAAATTTTACCATGAGAGGGCGTTAGACCAATCTTAGGGCTAGAGTCCAGCTTGGTTGTCTTTTTTATTTCCAAAGATATCCTTAGAAAACTGAAAGATTTATTAGCATTGTTCAACAACTATAATTATATTATTGCCTTAAACATAAAACTACAAACGGTATGAAATACATATACATGTTGTAGGTAGTCATATTCCATACTCACAGCTTTTCAAAATACAGCTAATTTTTATTGATGATTTTCAGCATTATAAGCATTTCTACCCTTGAAAAATTTCGCTTTCGTTATATATTTTTTTTGCGATAAACCCGTCCTTTCCGGACCGGAGAATAACAAGTTCTTAATGAGATGGCAAGAATTGTTTTGCAGACGTTACAATATATCGCCTCCTTCAATAACACACTTTCACAATGATCGGCATCATCAAACTCAAAGACATCTCTTGCTTCGTTAACCCTGAAGACCCGCATCACCTATTTAGGCACAAAGAGTAAATGTAACATCAGAAAACATTTCTTCCGTATTTTCTTTCCAATAGAATGGTAAATATTCATTTCTATAAGGCTCAAATGCATCTCGCCGGCAATGGGAAAGCCGGTGAAGATGCTACCAGTCTCCCATGGGAGTCACACTTAACGCAGTCCGACCATTCAGCAACATTTCACGCGACGATTTCAAGGCGCTATTTTTTCCGATAAAATGTATTTTTCGCGGTCATTAGTACCTAAGTGATGTTTTTCGTCTGAGTCTAATACAATACTCCTCCCACTTAGTGGGTTATACTTTTAACCTTCAGCCACCGTGTGAAACATCAAATGAATCAAACATCTCAAATTCATTACTTATCTTTAAATTATTTAGGTTATAGGAAAGAAACATATATTTGTTTTTATAAGGGGGGGGGGGGGCGTCTGGAAAATGATAACGTTCAAGTTAGATTCAATAAGGGGTGTATATTCATTTTTGTAATATAGCACACAAATAACTAAGACAGTCATCACTAAAAACTAAGAGAACCGGTAAGTTTGAAACTGGTGCAATTACTTCATATCTACTACTGACGAACATATATACTTACATCATGACTTCCAAGTGAATATATACCGCACTAATAGTGTGCTACATTTTTGGTCTGTATTAATGACGGGAGGTTAAAAAAATGTGTGGGGGTGGGTGTGTATGTAAGAGAGAGAGAGAGAGAAGGAGAGAAGTGAAAAAAAAGATGAAGAGAGAGAGAGAGAGGGCAAGTTTACAGAGAAACAAAAAGATGGTTTTATTCATACACACGCGCACACACCTACTCACACAGACACAGACACACACACGCACACACACAATTATAACAATTATAAGAGAGAAAGAGAGAGCGGTAAGAAAAAAGAGAGAAAACAGACAGAAAGTATATTTATGTGATCTGGAAAATAAGAGAGAGAGAAAGAGAGAGATAGAGAGATAGCGCACAAAGAAATGGTGTAAACTAAAACAGAGAGATGGAAAGAGAGAGGTGGGAGAGAAAAGAGAGAAAGAGAAATAGAGGAGACGGCAAAAATACAAAAGAACAAAAACATTAAATAAAAAGTGAAAGCCACGCATTTGCTTTTAGGATAAAACGCAGCGATTGGGAGAGGATGCAGAGCTAAAGACGCTATCGCTCTTTACCTCAAGAATATCAATTATGCAGACACCAAAATCAATGAAAACAGCACCAAAGTGGAGTGAAAGAGGAAGAAATCTTCGTCATACTAACAGCTGTCAAGGTGACTCCGTCAAGGGCCACCTATCAAATCTGTTCATTTAAAAACGGTTGTCATGGCAACATCATCACTCAAACACGCGAACGTGTCATAATACTCATTTCAAACCAGACAATGTCGGGATCGTGCAACTTTGATAGATATTACGGAAGCATCTCTCGCTTTGAAAGTCAATCTCTTTCTGTTATTTTCTATGGAAAGGTTGTAAACATTGTCCACGACTATCTCTTTTCTTCTTTTGTTTTTCTTTTATCATCGCGTCACACGCAAGCACCCACACGTGCATGACGTATAGACCCTTTGAAAAATATCTCTGTTTCTTGTTTACTGCTGCAAGTCAAATGTTTACCCTTTCCCTTTTAGGCGTCTTTGAGGCAACTTATTTAAATATGGTATCATTATACTTTGTACATTAACGTATTTTGTATTTTCATCTTTTTTAAAGTCGTAACCAAGCATGTTTATTGAAATGTGGATGTGATGATGTTGATGTTTTGTATTGTTTGATTGTTTTGGAATACTAACACAAAGCTTTCTCTATCCAATCAGCCCAATCAAACAAGCTGCGTTCTTTGGTTCCAGTAAACAACCGAGTGAGGCTTCTTTTGGGAAATCGGGACATCCCAATAGACCACCTACGAGCTGGACAGCTCATGAGACGACAATGTCATTGTTAGGGCCCCAAGATCGTCGGTCTCAATGACTGAAGTATCGACTGCGAAGTGAATCTTTAAATAAAAAGTATGGAATTATTACATGCTTCTTTTCAATGTCACTTTCAGCTAAATATGAAAGGTAGTTACATTTGATTTGTATTGTTAAGACAAATCTACGAGGAGAGTGTGAAGCACAATAAAATCTTGAATATTATCATTATGCAACTAAAAACTCGAACAATATGACGTCTTTTTAAAACAGCCAGATGAGTCAGCTTATGCTCAGATTGTAATTATTCAATTGCTGTTTTTTATATCAAGTAACAAAACGATTTATTATATCCTGAAAATATATTAGCAAGGTAATATAACAACCCTTATATTTTGCACTTTTCAAGTAGGACAAATGAGATCTTGTAGATTAAATTGCATTGCCAGTTTGGTGATAATTATATCTACCAGATATACTTAAAGATTAATATGCTACTCAAAGAATACCACAATGGGCCAACTGATTGAGCTCTCTTTAAATAATTCAAATATTTCGAATTATAAGAATCTAATTTTGACTTCCAATCACTTCATTTTTTAAAAATAGAAGTAACTGATTAATTATTTGAATCTCATTTGAAAGAATACTTTCCAAAGCTTTGTTAGTAAAAAAAAAATAAGGGGTTATAGATTTCACCTCCACATCTGAATTGATCTTTGAAAATATATACAATTTTAATTGAGCTTGACTCTTCAACTTGACTCAATAAAACTAATTACCGCTTCTTATCAATTATGAATATTAGATGTTGACATGCACGGAAATCACTTTTGGCGATAGAGCTTTTTCTCTGCATTGCTGCCAGTGACAACATCACGTTTTTCTTTTAAACATTTTGATTAGGGTATCTGGCGATGAGCTAATAATGTAAGCAAATAAATAATACATTTCCTTCACTCCAATACATTGTTAAGGTTTTGTATCGCTACATCAAAAACAAATTCAATTTAGTTGTGCTTGAGTGAATAACAAAAGCGCTGTCATTGACTTTGCCGAATACAACAAAATCTGCAATCTCGCCAGATGATTACTAAGCTCATTTTCATTATTTTTTTTTTGCTTTTGATGAGGGTAGTGATTTGAGCTTGGATGTATTCAATGAAAATCTGTTTAATCATTTAGACCATTTTATTCATACTGTGATTTATGCACAGCGCTTTATTGCTGCAAAACCGAATCAGCGTTCGAAAGATCTATACCAGAACAGTGCCTCAAAGCTGCCTCGCCATGTGAAAATTATACAATCATGACAATGGTCGTATTTATAACTGCCTTTTCTCTAACATTCTGTGTCTCCTTTTCACGCGCAAGGACGCCCTTTTGCCCGTGTGATTCGAGTTTTTTCTAAGAGTTGATTTGCTGACGTCGGAAATGTCATGGCTAATTTGTGATTTTCTCCTCGTGTATATTGTCTGTTTCAGGTGGCTTCCCAAACACAAAGAGTGTTGGGGATTTAATGTGTTTGCACTGATTATGTTTCTAATCGAGCTCTGTCCACATTGACATACATTTTGTTTGGTTTATGAAATAGTCCCATTGCCTGTTTTCGCGATGAGGTACACAAAGTGAAGACTGGTAATATATAGCTGTTAAAAATAATGTGAAATCGTGAGAACTAGTTTAAATAGCATGGTTTTAGGTGGTAACTTTGGTAAGAAGTTCGAGATAAGGGGTAAAGGAAAAGAATAATAGCATAATATATTCATAACTTCATCCGTAAAATGTTTCTGATGAACAAATCTACTACCAGTGGCGTAGCATGAGTCCAGCCACTGAGGGGCACTGGCATCAGGGGGGGGGGGGGGTGGGAGGGGAGAGAGGAGGGGACGTCGTTCTTAGTCGGAAAATTCAATGCGAATTTACTAGGCCACTGATTGGGGGGGGGGGGGTGGGGGGTCTTATCACCTTCTCCTTCTTCATTTTCTCTTTGTCTTTTCCGCTTCTCTTTATCCTCTTCTCTCTTTTTTTCTCTTTTCCCGTGCCCCCTATATAGCTACGCCACTGACGACTATTAATACTGCTGCTGCTGCTGCTGCTGCTATTACTACTACTACTGCTACTACTACTATTATTACTACTACTACTATAATACTACTACTACAACAACAACTACTACTACTACTACTACTACTACTACTACTACTACTACTATACTACTACTACAACTACTACCACCACTACTACTACCATACTACTACTACTACTGCTACTACTACTATTATTACTACTACTATACTACTACTACTACAACTACTACTACTACTACTACTGCTACTACTACTACTTCTTATATTACTACTATACTACTACTACTACTACTACTATTACTCTACTACTACTACTACTACTACTACTACTACTAATACTACTACTACTACTACTGTTACTACTACTACTACTACTACTACTACTACTTCTACTACTACTGTTACTACTACTACTACTCTACTACTACTACTACTACTACTACTACTACTACTACTACTACTACTACTACAACTACTACTACTACTACTACTACTACTACTACTACTACTACTACTACTACTGCTACTACTACTATTACTACTACTGTTGCTGCTGCTGCTGATGTTGCTACTGCTGCTACTTCTACAACTACTACTACTACTATACTACTACTGCTATACTACTACTACTACTACTACTACTACTACTACTACTACTGCTACTACTACTACTACTACTACTACTACTACTACTACTGATACTACTGCTAAGTAGTAGTAGCAGTAGTACTACTGCTACTACTACTACTATACTACTACTACTACTACTACTACTACTACTACTACTTCTTCTATTACTACTATACTACTACTTCTATTACTACTACTACTACTACTACTCTTTTTACTACGGAAAAGTCCATGGCGGTTTAGCTCTGGTATTGCTGAAATTGATTTTGTTGTTGTTAATGTTGGTAGTGGTAGTGGTATATTATAGCCGCAGTGATTGCGAGATGCTGATATTGAGGGTGGTGGTAATAATATTGATGCCAATGATATCGGTAGAGGTGTTTGCTTCTGTTGGTTTTGTTCTTGATGATGTTTTTGCTGTCGTGGTGGTGGTGGTGGTAATAATGTTGGTGATGTTGCTCTGGTAATGCTTACACTTGGGTTGGTAGCGCTGTTGTTGGAGGTGTTGATATAGTGATGGTAGTGGTGCTGGTAGTAGTGATAGTGGTCGGTTGCAGTTGTTGTTGACGGTATTGTTTCTTGTGTTAGCGGTTCCCTAGTTATGGGTTGCTTGTTGTTGTTGCTAATGGTGTAATGATTATAGGAATGCTTGGTGGTAGTGTTGTTGTAGTTGTTTTGATTGTGGTGCAGTTGATAATGGTCCCAGTGAAGTGGGCATATTATATGTTGCGTTTTAGATATATGTAATGGTGGAAAATTAATATATGGTAAGAATGCTACCAAGTACTAATGAATACATGGTAATTGTAGATTCCACGTGGCACGTTGGTCTTAACCACGTTTATTGATGAGAAAAAAATCTCTTAACGATTATTAGCTCGGCAATGCAAACATGCCACACCGCCCTCGTATTTGTTTGTACATGATTAACGTATTTCCCGCTTGGCGCCAACACAAAAATCATGCAATTTTGGTTCCAAGGCTTATCCCAAATTAATGACGCTAATATCATTGAACCGCACTCTATTTTCAACACTCTTTTTACAGATTTCATCAGTTTATGTTCTTATTAGTTTGTTTGCAACCTCACAAAGCACGCATATCTGGCCCAGTCGTGCTGAAATGTGTACATCATAATGATTTTTGTCCACATCAGTTTGAATCACCTTGAATCGCTAAGTGTTTTCTCTATGTTTAAAGACAACACTCTGTGATAGACACCTAATGTACGTGACGTGACGTTTTATAATTCTATTATAAGTCAGCACGTTCTATTCCAATTAACTTATACTTCTTTATATTGGTTGAAAGAGGGATGGATATATTTTTAGAATTTGTTGACCAAAGGATATCAACTGTTATTATCTCATCATGGAAACAACTAAACAGAATAAAGAAGCTACCGGAATCAATTACCGGTTGTTTCAATTGTTATACTTTCTTTAAATGATATCACTAGTGATAATGTAATACGTATGCCATAAGATATGGTAAGAGGTTGGTCAAAAATCAAGAAAGAAGTGAATAATAATAATAATAATAATTCATAGTAGTAACAGTAATACTTACATACTTAATATAGACATTGTAATGTCGGTAAATGTTTAAAAGTAGTGAGGGTATCATAATAGTCATGGTGTTAGTGTTAGTGTTACTGGAGGTAGTAGTAATAGTAGTAGTTGTAGTAGTAGTTTTAGTATAGTAGTAGCAGTAGTAGTAGAAGTAATAGTAGTAGTAGTGTAGTAGTAATATTACTAGCAGTTGTAGTAGTAGTGAAATTGATAACAGTAGTAATAACGATAACAGTAATTGTGGTAATACCACCTCTACAACTTACAGCAGATACTTTATACAAACATTATTTCAAAGGGAAAGTAGCTACATGTAGGAACCACTTTTATGGCATTGGTAAAATCCATTAGTAGAAAATAATTGATTCCTGACTGCTATGAGCGACCTGGTCCGTTGTCATTGTTGGCTCGTAATTTTGAAACAAAGCTGGTCTCAATTATGACAGACATCATCGCGATCATTCATAAATCAGGAATTTCGTGTTATTAAACCTCGACAGAATTGATGGATGTTATGTCCGACACGCTCTGTTTCTCGGCCATTGCGTGACCGAGAACTGCGGAGGTATTTAGACCATCATGACAGGTCTAGCTGACGCTTCCTCCACCACGGCCCAGTGATTTCACCCCTCAAAACTCGCTCCATTCATACCAGACAGTTGTTTCTCGAAATTAAGACCTGTGATTTGATGTAATTAGCTCTCCCTAAAAAAATACTCCCTATGTTCTAAATTGCGAATGTTATCTTCCTTAAATTTGATGATGTTGCATGGGTACCGAAAAGGAAATTTTAATGTGCAACTATCATCTGTTTGAGTTTGGGTTTATTGTTTCCATTTGACAAAAATAACATTTAATTGTAATTTAACATTGAACAGATCCATCTGTTCTGATTATTCAGATGAAACACTGATATGTACAAAATTGCTAAAAACGTATCAACTCCCTTTTTAACAAAGTGCTTTGCGCAATCACTTGATTTTCAAGTAACTAGTGGATTATATGCATTGTTTTTAATTTTTTACATGGAGATATGTGTTGCTGCCATTGGGATTGGCATTTGTTTTCTTCTTAAGTTTTCTTCTGAATGTATAATTGTAAGGACAGACTTTTTGCCTTATTGATATTAAATTGTTTTATCTCTATCTTTATCATTCTTGCAAATGGCAAATATGCTTCCGTCAAAGAAGGGCAATGTAAGAATTCTTTTTTGTCTGAGGCATAATATACAAGTCATTTTAAATATTTTCGATAGATAAAATGGATGTACTTTTTAAGGCAAATGATTGGATTCAACCTGCTAATAATCATCCGTGTAAACGAAACCGTATGCAACCCCAAATCAAGAAGATGACACCTCTATTTACGGAGGAGAAAACGAGGATGCGGAAAAGATTGGTATAACAAGTGTTCCCGACTCTTTATCCTAACTGGGTCAGTGTCATCGCGTGTCTATAATGCTCCATCCGGCTGAGTTCTTATTAATTCCCCTTATAGAGTTTTTCATGCGATGTCCCTGGTACAGTGACAAAAAGAGTCTCAAGTTTGGCCCGGGTCCGGCATCGACGCTTCAGCTCCCGTCGCCTCTTCGTTCTCTTAACCATGCGAGGAACATCAGAAGAAGAAAAAAAAGTGGGCAAAGCTCGGGTGAAAGATGGCTTCGCTTACAGCAATGGTCAAAAGGTGATGAAAATGATGATGATGATTGTAATGAGAGAGGAGAGAGGGAGAGAGGGGAAGAGAGATGGAGAGGAGACAGTGGAAGAGACGGGATGGGTTAAGATAGACAGGGGCATCGCTAGGCGGAATGAGGTGTGTGGTGTCTATCCTTATACCATTCCCAAAATTCTATAGCTATTATTTTGTGAATCTAGATTATGAACATCTAAGAACCTTTCTTATGACATTTAGTGTGCTGGAAACTTGTTTTGCTTTTGCTTTTAATTTGTTCGGCGATTTGGTCTAACGACACCCTACCCCTATAACTCAAAATGGTCTTATACAGGTGGCTCTTCAGAGAAAAGGAGAAAACCAGGATGAGGCTGGGTGAAACATACAGGTACACATACTAAGAGATAAGGAGGGATAGAAGAACAAAGAAGGGTAGTGCATAAGGAAAGATTGGTTTGATGAAGGAGGAAGAGATGGTAGAGCGGGAAGGAGAGAAAGAGGGAGGAGCAAAATCGAGTATGAGAGAGAGCGAGAGACTGGATGGCTACGAGATCTACGAAGCGATGTAGAAGAGGAGGAGGTGGAGGAGGAGTAGGCGGATGTCTTGAGAGGTATCTAGGATGATGGATGATGTTCGCAGCTCGATGAGAACCCGACACAAGAGTAACTATTCCACAGGAGGGGTGACCTTTCTGTGATGGGGTGGTAATAACCTCAGACTTGTTGTGGCACCGCAAGGGCGACAACAACATCCCTGTGCTTCACCTTGCAAATTGGACAAGGGTGAACAGAGAGAGAGAGAGAGACAGACATACAGACAAACAGACACAGAGACAGACAGACAGAGAGAGACGGAGAGAGAGAGAGGAGAGAGGGGAGGGGAGTAAGAAAGAAAGGAGATTAAAGCGCAAATGATAGAGAGAAAGAGAGACAGAGAGACAGAGACAGAGAGAGAAAAGGGGAAATAATTATCATTATATACAGATATTTGGAAATATTTAGCATGGTGGGTTGTGTGTCAATTTACCTGTCAATTTTGCCATTAGATTCTACCAAAAAAAAATAAGGAACAACAAATATTTATGAATATTTTCAATTTATACAAGTGACAAATTATCTTGTGAAAATACAATTTGCATGATAATTTGTTATATTCATTAACTAACCTGTCCGAAGAACAAACCTGTCCGGACATTCTTCTTTTAAAATTGAAAGAAGAAGAGGCAGAATAATTAGCAAAATAAATGAAGGGAAATTATTTATTGTATAGACTATAATACATGTAATATAGAATATAATATATCTACATTGTAATAGGAAATATTATAGAGCAGCGTTCGAGAGTTAGCATCATTAATTTGCAATGAATAAGATCGGTCTCACGAGAAAATATTGGTAGTTGTATGATTGTTCTTTTTAAACCGTTTTAATGAGATTTTTGAGATATTTGATATTCACAGGGTGAAAATATAAGGAAAATCTACTTAAAAAAAAAACAGACTACAGAAAATACAATAAATGTAAGAAGAAATATTAAATAATAAGAATATTATCTCTTCTGAAATTCTCAACAATCATGACTAATGGACAATTGAGAATGATACATTGCAAATAAACGACCCAAGACAATCAATAATATTGCAGGGCAATTCGAAAAATGGGAGGCGATATTATGAAAGAGAGAGAGAGAGAGAAAGAGAAAGAGATAAAAGAGATAAGGAAAATAAATGTTAGACAATACAGAAAGAGAGAACGTGAGAGAGAGAGATAGAGAGAGAGGAGAAAAAGATAATGGCAGACGTCAAAAAGCATGATAAATGGGGGTTAATTACTCCTCTCCGCTTAATTAGCACCCTGCATTATGAGTTTGTATAAAGCGCTCAGCTCTAAAATTGATCATTTTTTCTCTCTCTTTTGTCTAACGTTCCAGAATCATCATTCCATCCTACGCATTATTAAGTCGAAGGACACTGCGTTGATATGAAATACAATGCCATGTTAAGAGAAATGGACACAAAAGACCGGACAGTTAAGTAGGGTTTTTTACGAGATGCTTGAATACTGACCAAAAAGAAATGGGTGACAGGAGAAAAGAGAAGGGGCGGGATTAATTTGCTGTAGATCGCTCAATAACAATGGTGTCATGTCGTCTGCTTTTGTTATGTCAGAATTAGAAAGCCATGAAATGACGACTGCTCATCCTAAAAAATATACAAGGTAGACTCGATGAGTGCGGGAAAAAAGGCACGGAGAGGAAAAAAAAAATCGAAGATGAGTCCTTGATAACGGCGCCTACCTCGTTTAACGCTAACACGCCGATCTCTATTTCATTATCACTTTCTCTCGTTCAGTACATAGCGGATCAATTAATATAATTGCGCGTAGGAGAGAGAAGGAAGAAGGATCATCAAAAATGAGGTTAGCGGCCGTTGATGAGTGTTGGTGAAGGTGTGTGCTATGGTAGCCTGTAATGAGCAAAGCGCCAATTGATGGGTTATCGGGAATCGAGTCGCAATTTAACGCTCCTTTTGGCCTTTTCATCGCTGGATGCCCCGACCTTCCGTATTAAGGTCCTTCTCTCGCGGCTCTCTTCGACCTTCTTGTCTTTCAGGACATGCTCACCTTTTGTTAATCGACCTCATATCATTTCACAACTCCGCCTCTTTTGCCATTCAAGATATCATCCCCATTCATACTATTATAGCGCCATGGGATTACGTCGATGTCACACATCTTAGCGAGGATTACATGTCATGCAATTCTCCAAATGGTTTCAAAGATGATAAATCTTCTACTTCAGAACACCACCCCTTTCTTTTCTAATTTCTTACCCCATGAGCGATGAGACAAGGGAATCGAATGGCCCCATTATCAGGTAAAGTAAGAGTCCATTTTCATTACCGTTATTAACATCATTTCCACATTCCACCTGACCTGACAATTATTAATACCAACCTTGTCTCCATTATTTCACATAGCTCCCATTTCATGCGGCTTAAACATGATGGTAAAATCTCGCTCGGCCCGCTGCCTGACACACTTTTTGTTCAAAATATGTCACGTGTTAAAATCATCCTCCTATATCCGCCACTCTCAATTCTTCCTATGTATCGTGTACCTGCTTCCATGACATAATCTAATTATTATAAGCACCTCATCGTTGAGGTTATTAGACTGTTAGTGGAATAGTAAATGGGTCATCATGAAAATCCGCTTAGAGTTCTATAAATCAAGCTTTTGTGGATAATTTTATTGAGGTTTTTTCTCTATCCTGATTAAGTCATAAATATTGTGACTTTTGCGGTCGAATGACCCTTATCAAAAGTTGTACTCTGGCGATGCTAAAGCGAACCTGGTGGAGTTCTATGCTATTCAGCACAGACATCAAAGTAGGTTTCTTGCTCTTGTAATCCATTTTGTTTTCTAGAGTAATCCCCGGACATTCTTCTTGCTCGGTTTCAATAATCTCTGGTGTCTTTAAAGAAAAAAATCATAATGCCATATTCCATCGATTCGAAAGCGTATGACAGGTACAAGTGCTTTTGCTTAAAGTTATAGGACTTAGGAGATACAAGGAGTGACGACCAACCCCCCCCCCCCCCCAAAAAAAAAAAAAAAAAAAAAAAAATCAAGCCAGATCAAATCAAATGAAATATTTATTATCCATCAAATATTTATGTAATATGGGATAATTGCTAATTTCTCTTACTTAACGTTTTGAGCAAAAGGGTAGGGCGTCTAAACTCCTGGCAAAATCCGTTTCCTCTTTAAAAAACTATATCATCTGGAATAGAGCACAAGAGAAAGAGAAAATATGATAGAGATGAGGCAATTTGATTGATGGAGTACACTAACACAATCATGACATGAATGAAAGGGAGATTGGTGAGACCAAAAATGTAGAAATTAAACAAAAGAAATACCCTCATCGATATCAACCTAGCAAAATAGCATAAGAAATATTTTGGTCGAGGTAACCAAAGGGAATGGACAGGGGCAATCCCCCATCTCTCTGGACATATTTTTAGAGAATCCGACAAAATGTGAAGCTTATTTTACTAAGTAATAGTACTTTTGCTCAATATGTTGGAACATAATGGAATATATTTGAACATAAACCTAAATACTGGTTTTCCATCAATATTACTTTTAAATATATATATATAATGAGACAAACTCATACATGATAAAAATCGTAAAAATTAAAGAGAAATCTAAATAAAGATTAGGTCAGAAATGAGACTTAGAAGAACTGAGGGGGAAAAACTGCGAGAAAGAAAGCACGGAGAAGAGAGAAATAGAGCGAGGGGCAGAGAGGGAGAGATAGAGTGAGAGTTAGAGAGAGAGAGGGAGAGAAGAGAGAAGGGATGAGGAAAACTTAGTATAGAGAATCTGAGAAAGGTAGAGAGAGGGAGACAGAGAAATAGAGAGAAAGAGGGACAGAGAGACGGAAAAGGAGAGAGAAGAGCAGAGAGAGAGAGAGAGAGAGAAGAGAGAGAATGAATGGGGAATATCTGAGAGAGGTAGAGAGAGGGGGACAGAGAAATGGAGAGAAGAGGGACACAGAGAGAGCTGGAGCTAGGGGTCAAGTTATTACCCCTCCAATGGACTTTTCGCCAATACCAATTCCTACCAATCGTGTAGAACAAGACCCTAACAAGGGCTTGATGATGTGTGTGATGAGGGAAAAGCTATGAATAGCTTTCACTGGAGACTTTTGAATTTACGAGCGGTAAGCCGCCTCGCGCCCGCCCGGCGCCACCGGCCTACCCCCCTTACGGAGGTTGGCAACTCTCTCCACGATGTACGACCAACATGACCAAGCAGGAAACTATCGGTAGAGGGCGGCTATCAGCATCAGATAGCGAGTTAGTAAGCCACTGTAAAAGTCAAGTTGTGTGCAATCGGTCCTGTTGATTTCCTCGCATATAGTTACCATGGTTACTAATTTTATTCCTCCCTTTTAACTAAGCATGAAAATAAAGAAGTATATTAATCATTCTGTTACAGTCATTTTGGCCTTGAATGGTAGGTTTTAACAAGGATAGCTTGACTAGTACTCACTCCTTAGTTTTGAAAAGCAATTACGTAATGAGGGTTTAAAGTTTCAATAGTATATATGACTTTATATGATTGATTCCCTAAGTACTGAATCAAACATAATTATGTAAATGGGTATAGGTTTGAATTTAATTGTACTATTATTTAGTTGTGACATAATTATATATTTTTTTCAAAGCATTTTTCTTTCAAAGTTAATTGCATGGATACCAGTGAGTTTGTTTCAAAAATGTCATGGTATCATTTTTGAGTAACTATCTTTGTTTAACGACATAAAACCTACAACGCCCGCACCCCATTTCTGTCTGTCTGTCTCTCTCTCTCTCTCTCTACCTCGATCTCTCTGCCCTCTGACTAAAATGGTGACATCGATTTCTCTGATCCAAATCAAATTGGAATTTCAATCTCGAAGCGACTCTCTCTCTCTCTATCTATCTCGCTCTTCTCCCTCTTTCAGTGTTGTGGTCGCGGGTGGGTAGAAAATATTTGACATGTCTAAGCCGCTGTGTACTTGTGGAATTTGACACCGGGTTCGGGTTCTCGCCCCGCTCGTGTTACCCCGTCGGTGGCGTCAGCGGGCCCCGCTAGCCTCGTTTGTCGGCTCGTAGCAGGTAGAATGCATGCCTGATCGGGTCCGCCACTCCGGCGGTCTGTAGTCATACCCCTTCTCCTAATCATTGGGGATCCATATGCCAGTTGCAGGCAAAGGGATATTATATCTATTTACAAATCGTTACCTACATCAGACGGTATATTCCTTACTTTTTTCCGTATTTGATGGCGCGCGCACGTCCCACATCGAGATGGTCGAGCAATTCAAGCTTTGTCAATGCGCTTATCAAACAATAAACAAGCATTAAAATAATACTCATAATTCAGTAGTTTTATCGGAATACATTCATACTTTTTTCTTGTTTCTGGTAAATATTTTCCTGTGTAATAATACATTAAATAAAATATTAAACCCTATAGCTTCCCCTTTTCTTATCACTTGACTGTACTTTGAGTAAATAAGTATGTAAATTTATAGGCGCTTTGTATCCAGTGGAAAGGGCGCCATATAAATTGCTGCTATTATTATTATCGTTGCATAACATTAATGTGTAAATCTATTTGACTAAACGCCTTTAAATATTCAATTCAGCAATATCACTTAAAAGCGCTAGGTGTTTGGAGGAATTAATATCACTCAATACCCAATATCATAAACTTGCAACCAATAGTATTATGTAATAAAAACTAATTTATCTTCCCATAATCAGACAATGATATTATTACGCCAATATTAGAGACAACCACATCTACATTAAATGGGAAACGAGTATTATTGCACAATACGTGTTTTATCATGACGATTATCTCTTGATAACACTGATGGGTCTATCAAATATTGCTTTGTAAATGTACATATTTATTTATTCACATATTATCATTATTATCTTTTTTATTACCTTTTTTTCAAATGAGGAATGCGTATTACTTGTAAATTGTTGTTATTGAAAGGAAAACCCCACGGACAAGACAGGGCGATAATAAAATCTTAGAAATATAATATATTTTTAAAATATTTCTCTCTGTGCGTATTCGACTTATTACGTGTTTGTCTGCTAAGTTCCCTTACTTTTATTTCTTTCTGTGTATTATCGCTCAATTAATACACATTTCCTGATTTGCTTTTCTTTTCCCCTCTATCTTTCTATCTCAGTCTCTCTTCCTGTCTTTATTTCATATTTTTCGTACGTTTCTCTCACTGCTAACTCCTCTCTCGTTTTCTCCCTCGCTCTCTGTCTCTGTGTCTGTGTCTGTCTGTCTCCCCCTCTCTCTCTCTCTCCCTGTGTGTGTGTGTGTGTCTCTCTCTCTTTCTCTCTATTTCTCTCTCTCTCTCTCTATTTCTCTCTCTCTCTCTCTCTCTCCCTGTGTGTGTGTGTGTGTGTCTCTCTCTCTTTCTCTCTATTTCTCTCTCTCTCTCTCTTTCTCTCTATTTCTCTCTCTCTCTCTCTCTCTCTCTCTAGCAGGTGAAGACAGACACTCAGTGTCAATGGAGATAGACGAAACTGGGTTATTGTGATAATGTTGAATTATGATATGAGAAAGGATAGGCGTGGAGTTGGCCTATTTCTTGAAGTCCCAAGAGAGGGAGAAAATAAGGCTATGGCGGAGTGATCTCGATTGCCAAGTTTTATAGGGTAGCTTTCAAAAAAAATATATCGTTTTCGATTTCTGGAAAGGTATTTATAGCTTTGTGGCTTGCCATGGTTTGTTTGTTGTAAAATCTCTACTTCATGAACAAAATAGACTCGTTTCCCCTTTGTTTGATGTTTCAAGTAATTCGATTTTCATTTTTGGGAAGAACTCTTCAAGATTACCTTGTAAAGGTCAGAGCTCAGATGTTTGGACAGTTATTAACATTCCCCAAAGGCATTAATTAAGTTGCTTTTAATCTCATATTAGTAATCGCTCCAATGAAGCAAAAGAGGGGTAACACAACAACAACAACATCTCCGAGCGTCTACTTACAAAGTTGATATTTTGTTCAGTATTTGAAGACATATTGTGAAAATATTTACTAGCCGATTTCGGCGTTTGTCGTGCGAATTCTAACATTATTGTATAAAACACTGACTAAATATTTCAATTTAACGCATACCTTTTATCATATTTCATTAACTACACTTCGTAACATGACTTTGTTATGTAAATGTTGTTATATTATCTATTTTATGTTCACGGAATATATGTTTTTAATAAAGGAGAAAGATATTGAGAAGCAGTGTATATCTAGTTTTAACGTCCAAAGAATATTTTATTCCCTGTCAATGAGTTGAATGATGTTTTACGAGAATGATACTACTAATTTCTGTTTTAACAAAAACAGATGCATTATCTATTATTTTCATGTAAAAATTAAAGTGTTGTCATTTCGAATAATCTATCCTAAATGTAAAAAAAAAAAAAAGAACGAAAGGTTTTAAGCGAAATTAATATTGGTTAGAGTGGATAAGAGTGGGTAAAAGTGGGTCTATATATATATCATTTGTCGTAATGAAATTTTTGACAATACATTAGGGGTGCAACTACATGTCCGTATAATATAATTTCTCTTTATTTTGTAAAAGATACACCCTATTTTTCAGTGACGATATTATACCTGTGGTTTAACAAAATGAAGAAACTGATATTTTCTTCTTGAATAATTTGTTAAATAAACCAAAACTATATATATAGAATTGAAGAAATATTACAACTGCAAATGTACATGATTGTTTGTGTCAATAGTGAATATGTAATGGCATTGATTTTCAGGTAGTGTGTGAATGCATACGCCACGCAGCCTCTAACCCCCTTGTCATACTATCTTTTCTTATTATTAATTACTCTAGATGTCATAACTTCGTTGCATGGCGGCCGCATCGTTTCGATGAAAGGAACCTAATGCCCGAGGTCTATATCTTTCTTGGCGGCTTTCTGGTGCGTATGACTGGAGGGGTTTAGATACCTGACAAGTGTCTTACAAATAACACGCGCGGCTTAAGTCGTGACTCCGGCGGGGGATAATTACGGGGCCAATGATGACAAAAATGAGATATGTTATTAATCTTGGGTGTTGATAAACCGTTCATATTTCCTCTACTCTGTAAAATGACGACGATCTGGGCTAATGAATTAGAAGGCACAGTGCCCGGAGAAGAGAAGAGAGGAGCAGAGGGAGGGAGAGAGAGAGGAATCAAAGAGCCGACAAGTGTTGGCCGTCAACACTTAGTGATTGCACTGGGGCTCTAGACGGTTGCGGTCCCTGCCAACCACGAGATTCCGACAGTATTAGCTAAAATGTGACGAGATCTTGCCGATAATAATACCCCAAGCATGCCGGTTAAAGAAAAGAAAAGAAAATCCATCGAAAACATTTTGATATCAATGCTCTCAAGAAGCCTTATCAGAATATGGTTTAGTGGCGCACACACACAATGCTTCTCTAAGTTGGCTAGTTTATGTATCTTTGTTGTTCATCTCGGAAACTTTATTCTTTTGGGAGCACTAAGTTTATCCGAGCGGCAACCCCGAGTCGTCCGATCCGCCTTAGAGTCGGGCGTCATTCAATGGCGACATGATACTATCACACGACGATTGTTTCGCTCTTTTCCACATTTTTTTTTCACTGAAGCGTGTGTCTTTTTCATTCTCATTTCCCGATAGTTAAGATAATAGTCAAATTTCCCGATAATAAATAAACAGCAGATATTACTTATCTTATTAAAATCAGTGATGGTAAAGTTCGATAAATAATCAGACTGGAGTATTACGAACGGAAAAAAACACACCCATTCATTAGTAGTTCCTTTGGTGCAAATCATATTGTCTATCTATAACTTGAAAACTAAAAACTATGATTTTTTCGCAGCATATATGACAAGACGTCTGATTAAATTACATACTATAATGCCACCACACTACGGTGAAAATTTCTAGTTCGCACATGTAACTAAATGTATCAAATCTTTAAAATAATATCCTTTTTAAATGAAAGTAGGTCAAAAATATATTTGTACTATTTATACAATTATCTGTTCATCAATTTCAATTGAAAAAAAAACAACAACTATACTTTCAATATAAGTATTTTTTTCCTTATATTTAAAGACTCGATGAAGCAATTGTGTATGTATTACTTTTGATTTGTACGAAGGCTACCCCAATATCCATGTTTAGAACTACACTGTTTATGGAAATGATATTTGGTTGTGTTTTACAGTTTTACAAAAACGGTTCATGTACATTCAGATTCATTTATTGATCCATATTCCAAATATTTCCACTGGCATAACAAAAAATATTTACATAAAAGTTACCATCAATATAACAATGTAAATTTATTCATCAGATTCTGACTCGTGTTCACATAAGAAATGATGTATTAAAGAAAATATGTATTTCATTAAGTCCAAATTTTACAAAAAAATGAGGTTAAGTCTCAGTGACGAACCCGGGGCCCGGGGACGGCACAAGTCCGATTTTTTTTCACATGTCAAGCACAAGACTTTATATTGGTGTTCATTCAATATAGAAGCAATTAGACAATAATCGAGAACAGGTGTTTCAGAAAATGACAATAAGAGAAAGGGGTTTAAAGTATAATTTTTTAAGAGATAAAATAGGGCAGACAGAGAGGGGTCAGTAAAGTGATGCATGATAAAATCCGCAGTGTAAAAACGCTAGGTGTTTGGAGGAATTAATTTGCATTCGAGGCAGCTAAAACCACCAATACATTTACCCTTATCCCCCTGCAAAATGGCGTTTCGTCCATTATGAGTATGGTCGTTGCCAGAGTAATAAGAATAACGAAGTACGAGTAGATGGGGATCATATGAGCTTTATAAGGATGATGCGAGGATCGGAGAGGGGTGAGTGTATAGTAGTGGCAGGCCGGCTGGTAGAGGGGCGACACACCGACCAGCAAGGCATCACTATTGCTCGCACTCCCCAGGTATTAACTAGTGGGCGAAATTATGACGGGTGTCGTAATTCCTCATATTTCTAGCACTCACTTTCTTTTTTCTCTCCGCTTTATTCCTCCACCCCGTCTGCACAACCGCCCCAAATGACGGACGCAATATCTATTATTTATTATGCCACAAATCCGGTTGCTCCATAAATAAAAAATAATCAACTGAGATGGCGCCTGGCGGATTTTCTTCTCACGTTTGTGTCTTTTGAGATGTGTCTGCCCAGACGCGAGCTCTGACTCGCTGCGGGATTACTCCAATACGTCTCAAACACTAATTTGTATATACCCTAAATATATTTCTATGATGACATGCTGGGGTCTGCTTTCGTTTTCCTCTTCCTTAGGGAGCTTTGAGCTAGTCGATATTATTTCCAATTGATTTTGACATGAAGAAGTTGCGCCTAAATGGAATTCTTTGTATTGATGTTCGACAATCGATTTGCCCGTGCTAATGTATTTTGTATTTAACGCAGAATCATTGTGCTAGAATACTCGCTCAAGTTTTTTCTGTTCTGATTTCCAAGATAATCAGCTCTAGCATATTAGATTAATTTACATCTGATTGGAGTGTATACTGAAAGAAAATTAACACCTCCCAAAGATTAGATAGATTTATTTGCATAATTGCTTCTTCGGGTGTTATTTTTTTTGGGTCAATATTGCATAATAGTTTGGTTTTATATATTTTTGTAGAACGATGGGTAGTATATACAGATGATCAAAGTTGATCGTTTACTAATTTCCAACAACAAATAACCCTAAGTTGAGGAGTGAACTGGAGGGGGGGGGGGGGGGGAGAATGAAGGAAAAGGGTTGCTAAGACAGAGACAGAGAGGGAGAGGGAGAAAGAGGGGGGAAGTGTAGAAATGCAGGTGTGTGCTTGGGTTAAACGGGAGTGATGGATGATTGGAGGCAAAATGATTTTGATATTAATTTAAAGAGAGCAATATCCGGAAAGATGAGTCTTAATTTGACTTTTTCCCCTTAAGTACGTTAAATCATTAATTCTAATGTAGCGATATTTCATCTTGTATTGTTATTTTCCAATTTTCACTATAGAACACCAAAATAACAAATTTTGATATTACGATGCCTGCCTTTTCCCCCTCAGTTGCAGGCATTTCTTCATCCGTATGCCTACCTCTTATTTCTAATATCAGTTAATTATACTGGAACAACATGTTAGCGTATGCTTTTTCTTTAAATACCAGCGAGATAGTCCTACGAATCGATTTGTTGAATGAAAGTATTTTACTCCCTTTCTGACGATCCTACTACACACTCCTCACCGTGTTAATTTCATCTTTGAAAATCAAAATCGCAATATCTTACTTTGTCACCCATTCTTCTCCCGCTAAAAATGCATCACTAACAGCGGCGAGGTGCTTCATCCTTGTAGGGCTCACATAAGTAATTAACGGCCCCATTCACTTACGTGTTATAACGAAGGTTGTCTAAACATCATATTTTGAACATCGCTCGGTAGAAATCGTTTAAATTCACAGAACAGAGACAAAATATAAAAATCTCCCAAATGAAGTACCTTATTTGGGCACTTTCCCGGCGATAAAAAAGATATTTAGGCTGAAACAAGGCTAGCCGAAATTTCGGCCCATTCGCACATGGAAACAGTGGAAGTGCACCAGTGACAAAATAAATCCTTTAAAAATAATAAAAGGCTAGCCAACTTCAGCTAAGGTGTCAAATTGGAAAGAGTATGTCTATCAAACACCATTTACGCTTTTTAAATTTACTGAGGAGATTTAATCGATTTTATATGAATATTTCTAATTAATTAATTTCAAATAATCTTTGCTCAGCCTCACCGGCATGCATTGCGAGCGGATGAATTACTTGTGTGTGCCCTGTATATATGCTATATACGGTATCCCATATAGATGGCGCACTTTCACTCCTGAGGTCTACTGACTGTCGCAATCAACTAATTATTCGCCATACGGGTTATGTGTTAGAAATGTGAAACACAAAAATGAAAAATCATTTTTAAAAAATCTCTGTGACCACATGATAGTTATTGTTACTGCCTATCAACAATTTCTTTTTAGACATGTGCCCTCTCCCCGCCCCCCCCCCCCCCCCTCACCCAATCATCACCGGTATCTGTATCCTGCATCCGCCAAGTGGACAATCATTTCGACTCTGTATACTTACATCTTCCTCGGAAGCGGCGAATAAATGTCGTCTGCTTAGAGCTAGAGCTAGAAGGGCGCGAATTCATATAATTTTGTATCCTTAACGCCCTTCTGGCCCTCAGCGGAAAAAATAACCACTGAATCGAATCCTCCCTATCAACATCGTATCAACATCGTACCGACATCGGGTCAAGTCAACTGTAAGGTGACACGAATTTTCACCGTAACTGACCAAATGAAGTCCAATACAAGCAAGCAGTCCGTCAGGTGTTTATTTTCATGGAAGCCCATCTGACACAGTGCTTACGTATTTCATGGAAACAACCACACCGGTCAAGCTTTAAAGGGAAAATCGAACAATGTCGGAAATTTCACACCTATATATAGCTATTCCATACCTTATGATATACCTTGAGTAATGAGCTCATATTCTGACAAGTTTATTTGCATGATTTAGCCTGATTATTCTGGTAAAGCAATTTGTGTTCCGACCCAATCATTGTTTATATCAATATAATATTCCAATTTGATATACAATGGCATATGCTTTTTCTCATGTTAGTCCTATTGCATTTGTGGAATTGCATTTCTATTGCATTGTTTATATCAATATAATATCCAGTTTGATACAATGTTATATAATTTGTTACATGTTAAATTTGAGTAGTGACATTATGATTTTCTATTTCTTTATTTATATCAGTATAATATCCAATTTAATTATTTTAAATAATTTGTTACATGTCAAATTTGAGTAGTGCTATTATGATTTGCTATATTTTTCTTTCCTTTTATTTCCATTTCATTTCCTTATGATTGTTAATTTTCTTTATGATTTTTATTGTAAAACAAAATATTGATGTCAATGTCAATGAACTTTCTAAATAAAATACCAAATACCATACCATAAAACAAAGAAATGTGCATATGAATAATCACATATCCACTATGCAAAATGGAAATGTCGAACCATTAAGGCTGGTGATATACTCCATTAATGCAAGATGCGCAATGATAAATTTGTTTTTCCTTCCACAAAACGAATCATCGATCTCGTTGATATAACGGACTTATTTTAGTTACATTTAGACCTTTGATCAGTTAAGGTTGAAATTGCATCATAAGAACAAAGAATATAATTATAAAAGTTTTTTTTTTGTGAATGGGGACAATAAATTTATCGTCATATTCGTTTTCCACCATCTTAATATCAGATATTTTATATCTTCCATTTATCTAGTTATGAATCATTGCAAACAACACGCGAACAATGATACAGCTGTTTTTTTTTTTACGATTACTAATTCACAACACCGAGGTCGTGGGAAAAGAACATTTATTGACGAATGACGAATATCACATTTGATTAAATAATCGATGGTTAAACATTACTAAAAGCTCAGTTAATATCCACGCCTTACAAATAAAAAGTCTAAGCAATAAATGTAGCTGCAGTGGTTCATCCGTGACCTAAGAACGGAATACATCAATATGACTTCAACTGAATCATCATGTCCTATAACCGTTGATGGCACAAACACGCAATCATGAAGCCGTTAAAACCTCATTATCACCATCACAACCACGGGAGACGTCTTCAAAGAAAGCATAAAAGAGAGAGAGAGAGACTCTTTGGCTTAATATCATCACGGTCATCATTATAATGGGAATAGTCTAATGTCTTTATGATCTGACTACTCGCCATCGAGTTTCCCCATTTCAAATCGTGCGCTTTCGCTCCCCGAGCCCTTTACCCCAAATCTGACAATCGTTAGTGTTTTTTGCCAAGCTGAAGTCAAGCAAGCGTGCGTGTTGCGCGACAATTTCTGCTCCCGATGCTTGTATTATACATCTTTGAGGCACGTCACCCTGCTTCTCTCCTGCCGAGCTTGTTGGGCATCAATCACGTATTCCCAATCAACAAGAAAGAAATTTCAGACGCCTAATTACCCGAAGACGCCTCAGGATACACGAGGAAAATATGACTTTAAGTAACAAGAATAATTAAATCTTATCTGCCAAGCGCTCAAGGGCATTTTGCCATGATAGCCGTGCTAAAATTTATCTTCTGTCACGTTCCTTGAGAAACAGATTTTTAGTTATCATGTTGTCTTAGACACTCGTGTTTTCTTTTCCCTTTTTTCTTCTCCAAAGAGTGGTGTAGATGTTGTTTCCCCGATGATGTTTGCTAGTTTGATGCATCACGGATCGTTGAGGCATATGGATGAATTGATCAGTGCTACACGTTTCGCGCTAATTTCTCCCATGATCGCGCAAGCTTAATTTAGCAAAAGAAAAAAGAAGTTACGACCTTCATCGATGCATCTTTCCTTTGAATAGCACACGAGTATTGTTACGTTGGCTCGATGATAAGTGGCATCCGATGACAGTGAACTAGGGTCAAGGATTGAGACACAAAATATCATAAGAATGTCAAAATAAAGTGAGGTAGAATGCCTACAATCAAACAAACCAATAACATTTTAATACCCAACATATAATTTTGATAACTCTATTTGGTACAGGCGTATTAAGAGAAATTGTTTTTGATAAAAGGGCTTTCGAAGAGTTTAACTTTTCTTAGACTGTTGTGATTACGACATTGCTATTTTTCTGCTAAGGTTCAATGGCATATATTTATAATATATAATTATATATTTAGAGCACAGTGAGAAGTAGTTCTAACTATGTACTGCTCGATCCTTTTCCTATCCAACCAACATGTAATATTTAGTTACTAATCAATCTCTCATCTTTTCTTTCATCACTGCCAGTTCTTTTTTTCTCTGTCTCTCCCTCTCTCTCTTTCTTTCTCTGTCTCTCTCTCCCTCTTCTCTTTATTCTCTTTATCTATTTCTAAAATATTTGACATCGGAGCAAAACATAGCTGTGCTTCATGAAATTGAATTAGTCCTCTAGCTGCTTTGTTCTTTTTACCTTTGGGATCAAGTGAACACATTAAGCACAAATTGATTATTTCAAGTCAACGAAGCTCATTTCCACGATCGCCATCAAAACCGCACAGGAGGATCACTGCACTAAAAACTCATCTGCGTTCCATCCGATGCCTTTCCCATCCACTGCATGGAAATCTAGTTACCCGCCAAAAAATATATAGACACCATTTCTCTTTTTTGCCCTTCCAATCAAACTTAAGAAAACTGTCCCAGTTTCGCTTAATGACAATTTATCCCATGACCTAATATTTGTATTGTACTCTCAATTAGCTCTGTCGCCACGCCGTCGAGAGGTGCAAGAAAGGCCTGTCATTTTATCGACATCTCAAGATGTCCCGATCGCTCTAATGATCGTACAGATGTATGATCGATCAGGGAATGAGGGTGTCGTCTGCTCTGAGGTTTACGTGTTTTTCTTGAATGTGGGTCACGTGACAAACCCAGATCTGTGCACTTTTGCTCTTTGCAACCCAAATCGAGATTCAGAATGTAAAACGAACGGATTTTAAAGGACTGCTTACATGTAAACTTAAGAACCAGTAAGGGCATGATAACATATTAACCTATATAAAAAAGCAAATGCGTCATTTGTATTTCGTGACCAGGTAATCATTAAGGGTACGGTAAGCCTTGAAATTTTGTGTAAGAAAGTACTCCTTCGATAGTGTCAAAGAAATCAGCTCTCTTAGGGAATGTAAACGTAAAATTCTATTTTTCATTTTCCATACTGGGCCACCTGAGATGTACTTAATTTTGCTTTAGATATTTCAAATTTTGTTCAAATAAACGGTAGTGTTATAAAAAATGGTAGCTTGGCTTTTAGTTGATTTTTATTTCTCAAAGAAAATCATTCGTTATTTTTGCATCTTTGAATGTCCCATTTTCGTTTCAGGTTTTTTGATCGCTTACTCATCAATACAATTAAAGAAAGAAATAAGAAGAATAAGTCTTAAACCATTTTGTCACAATAGAATGAACAGCAGAATGATCAAGTTACTCTCTACAGCAATTTGGATATAAATTATGTTAAAAAAACTCTTTTTGACTGTATGGACGACAGCAGTTGTTCTGTGGCGTGGAGTGAATACAGCCATTAATGAGGCACTGGCCTTTAGGGGGGGGGGGGGGTGGTGCATCAGCCATACAAAACTGATAAAATGCGAAATAACAAAGCCATGGATTAGGTGGACTTTCGTTTCATTTCTCCTCCTCCATTTTGTCCTTTCCCATTTTCTCCCTTTCCGTGTTTTTCGCCTTTGGAATGGGGGGGGGGGGGGTCCTGTCGCTACGCCACTGCTGTTCTTCAAGTTACCTACATGGCGCGAAAACTGATCAATAAAACTATTGTTCCCAACTTAAACATTCGCTTGAGCAATCGCTAGTTTTTATAAACATGCCCAACCCCCCTCCCCTATGATCATACTAGTGAGAAAATCTCTTTCCCAGCTAATGCGACTGATTAAAAAAAAAATCATATTTGTGGCTAAGACAATACCTTATAAACAGATAAATGTCACATCTAAAATACTCAACGGATACACCACAGCAATGACCACGAAACGTGCGAAACGCTCGCCTCCTACTAATGATTCCACCATGGTAATAGTGTATAATACACAATGCCATTTATGTTGTGACGGGTAAGCGAAAATATGTGGCCAGTCATTGATGTCATCACACTTCGGTCGTGAAAGAGCACGTTAGAATTCACTTACATGACCCGATTGATATTGATAAAACACAAGGATGTCATTACCACGACCACGAGTGTGATGTTCTCAGAATCTCGAGAAAGATGTTAATGCCAGAGGGTGATGAAATCAGTTTTTTAAATTTTTGTTTTGTTTCGCTATAGTTGACTTGACATTTTATGAACCTAGAAAAATTCTTTCCGTTTAAAATTTGCAGCCCTTTATTTAATGTATTCGTTTGAAAGGTCAATAGTATGCTGTATTACCATGCATTTATTTATTCATTCCTTTTGATCAATTACGTACATGTCTCAGGTGTTGCTATATAGGCCCGTCGAATCTTTTATCATATTATGGAACATTGTTTATTCCGCGGGACAGTGGTTTCAGACGGTTTTTAAATGAAAATGCTGCCTATTTTTAATTATAATGATACACAGTTTTTCACATGATTATCAATGCGCTTCCCAAAAAGCTTTGGATTGTTACCCCGGCTCAACCTAGCTGCCCTAATGAAAGCACTGAAGCTTCAAGGTACCCATTATTGGTAAAGAATGTTAGTGGGATTCGAACCCCGTACCTTGTGCTTTACCATGTCTACAATGCGGTGACTTATCCACTATACCATAACACCTCTACATTCTGGTACACCTCAATCTTTAGTATTTAATGGTATCATTGAAGACATCCTATAGTACAGAAGGCTCGACATGATACATAATATGCCATCTACGTAATTTTAATTCAAAGGAACTTCTCCTGCAATGCCTGAATTTCTTCTAATGTTTTCTCCATTTACCGTATTTGTTTGTTCTGCATGTACAATCGATTCTTTATTGTGATGAAAGAAACAAATTCATATAATGTCTTTATTACAGTAAATTGTGTTCCCATCGCAAACTTTGCTTTCCAGGTTTTGCCTCCTTCTAGTTTCTGAATTATTTACAATACTGTACTCTCTAATATCACATTGCTGTACTGTATTCTATTTTTACCACGTCGTACCGACAATGAAAAGGAAAAAATGTAGATTTCATTTTAATGTAAAAAATAATTGATAAGACGAGTAGTGTGTTATCGAACAACAACGCCCGTATGAGCTTGAGTTTTCATTAAAGCATTTGTAAACTCATCTTCTATCCTTAGAGGCATGTTAACTAGAGTAAACAAATATCTTATTCAATGGCAATAAATTGCGGCGTTTTTTCATTCCTCTGTAACTGCAATAAATCTTGAAGGAAAATCTGGCTATTTGGAAATTAAGATTTGTCGTGATCTTAAAACAGGGGAAATCTTATCACAAGTGTGTTTTGGGATCGTGCCTTCGATTTGTAATATTCGGCTTGTTAAGGCCTCTTTATCGCCACTTCTCGCCATCGTAAACGATTGATTAATATTCGCGCCGAAAATAATTGAATCCATCGTTAAAAAATCCAAGCGAGGAAGAAGGAGGGTCTACCAGTGTTATGGTAGCATGTTTCGGGTGAGATAAGTGTTGTATTTGCATACTTGGAACTCCAATAACATCGTTAATGTTAAAATGTATTTAGGCGAAGGAGCATTAAGTACTTGAGGGAGTCACGAGAAGGCTTCGGCTCAAACGCGGAGCGTGTAAGGCTCACGACGCGTGCACGGCCATATTAGCTTGTTTGCTTAACAATGTTCTCGTTTTCAAAGAAACCGTTAAAAAGCTCGCTTTGGAGAGTTTAATATCCGCAGAAGCGCAAACGAAGTTTTTTACGATGTCGTTTGTTAAAAATCTTTACAAGATGATCAGTAAAGTAATTAGGAATTTGAAGACAACAGGCTCATGTTATCAAATTTCGCGTAGAGCTCAACAATAATAGAGGCACTAATGAAAACCCGGGCATTAGCTTTAAATCTTAGTTTTATTTTTAGTGTCCTAATGAAAATTTAATAATCTCACTCGAGGTAATTTTGCTTGTCTTATATGTATACACATGTACAAATCAAATATTCTTGATTCAATTCATAGCTTGCTTGATTAGTCTAGTTTCATGTTTTCCTTCTCATCAAAGCTTAATACGACACTATTTGATAAAAGGTGGGAACAAAAAACTAAGAATAACGTCTAAACACATTCATCGATTTGAAATTTCCCTAACTGGAAACAAACATGAGCTGACTATACTTCAATGTGTATACTGACGTATCTACCGTTTTATTAACGGGATTTTTTTTTTTTTTAATATCAAGATGGTAAAGTTGTCATTGACAGAGGAGAGCGCTTTCATATCCATTATAGCCCTCGTATAAATTCTTATATACACATTAATTCTTATATACACAGTAATTCTTATATACACAATAATTATTATATACACAATAATTATTATATACACAATCATTCTTATTATATACAATCATTCTTATATACACAATAAATCTTATATGCATACACAATAATTATCATAATATACATAATAAATCTTATATGCATACACAATAATTCTTATATACACAATAATTCTTATATACACAATAATTCCTATATACACAATAGTTCTTATACACAATAATTCTTATTCACACACTAATTCTGATATGCACAATAATTCTTATTCAAAATAATTCTTATATACACAATAATTCTCATATACACAGTAATTCTTATTCACAATAATTCTTATATACACAATAAGTCTTATATACACAATAATTCTTATTCACAATCAACCTTTCCCAGTGACTACCAGGCAGTTTCTTTCACTATGCTGTAAAGTACTAAATTTTAGGTTCAAGCAGATAGACTTTGCAAACTCCAAACACATTTAAGAATCTATTGCATGATGTACTTTTACACAGGGCCATATAAGTAGGTTTATCAATCCACGTTTCAAACTATTTGTCGTTAAAGACAAATTTCTTTACAGCTCATCAGGGGCATAACCCATTCATCATTCTACATTCTGTTTCATTCATGATCTCTCTGCATCTCTTAATGACAGAGCCCTTTTCTTCTAGTCTGATTTCTCTCTGATTGCTTATCCATTTTGCCAACTTAGATGCGTTTTTCAAAGAAGTTACATGAACTTTAAAGATGATGTTAAATACTTTTCACGCGATTTCATTATAAAAAGAAACTGCGTAGAAGTTATTTTTAACTGAGGTTGATCATGAAGAAAAAAGGAAGGGTTACCGGTATGTATTTCGCGAGAGGTTTTAGACTCATTTAACTTGCAACAAAGTGAATTAATTTTGTTAAAAGATCACAAATAGCGAAAGGCAATGGACACAATTATTGGCGCATGGGACGATACAAGAAAGTTGTTAACTATTGAAATATGAGAGCATTACGAGAGTAATCATTTTCATAGGACATTCCTACAATGATATTTTCCACCTGAGAGTTAAAGAATGATGAAGCTTCCCGACTGTTTTACAAATTTACCAGGAATAAACATTCTCTTCAATGCGGTATTCATTATTTGCTATTTTTTATTATTTAGTTCATAGGCTACGAATGAAAAGCAAAATCAAATTCGTCAACATTTTGATGAGTTGGTTGTTTGACAGGAGGAGTATCCCAACCTAGATTCGGTACCATCGGGGGACAGAGAGCCTAATAACACAGACACATTGGCCGCATTTTTAGGGATCAACAAAACATCGGGTCTAAAGCAGAGCCAAAGTTCTCTACCCTTCCCCACCAAGTTCATTCCGTCGAGAAAGTTTTATGTACTTTTTACTCCCCCAACCGAGCCGAGCTTATACTGCACACCGCATTTTCGAATAATAGTTTAGTTTAGTTTATTCTTTATTAAAAATCACACCCGCCATCCAGCGGCCGGCCTAAAAAGGCCTATGAGTGATATACATCAAACATTAACATAATACAAACAATAAGACATCATTAACATAAGTACATGTACCATAAAATATAGTCACACTAATTCATTCAGAGAGTACAGTAAATTGTGGTGCGTTGTGAGAATTTGGTTTGCATACCTGGCTATTAAACTGCTCAGTGAGTCAGCTGTAATCAGGTAGAGAAATTGTTGGTAAGTGGATAAATCTGAAAAAGTATTGTCATAGTTTAGTATATTATGAAGAAGTTGTGATCTGATATCATTATATACAGGACAAATCATAAAGCAATGGAATTCATCTTCTACATTATTAGAATTATAAAGAACACAATAATATGTAACGACTTGTAACGACTTGGATTTTTTTCTTCAAGATTCTTTTATCTTTTCAGTCTTTGATAATATTTTTCATTTTTATCATCGGCATTGCCATATTTATTTAAGTCTTGCTCCTTAATTAGGCTTTCGTCACCAATAACCTATTTTCCTAATTTCTATGTACTCATGCGCCATCTCTTGCCGAATGATGACAGACGGTTTCAGAGTCATGAGCTGTGAAGACTTCACAATCATTAACTCTAAAATATTAAGCAATAATCCGGTTTATCTAATTGACGGTGTACATGGGTTTTTGTTATGTAAGGTCACAGTATAATGTAACTGTCCGTTTCACGGACCGATGTTTTTTAATGCCAATGTCCTATGGACCAGATGATTAGTTGGAATCCAACATGGCTTTTAGACCATAAAAATCAGTGCTACTAGAAGTCATTTTAATATATTTTTATGTAAAGCCTAATACGGGATGGGAACCAGGAACCAGGAACAAACATATGAATTTTAAAACTAATCTTCTGAGCATTGAAAAAAAGAGGTAAAATTACGTAATTTGTCCATGTCAAATCGAAAATATTGATTTTCAGTTGTGTTGAATGAACGGACAGAAAAGGAATGTGCAGGGGCCATTTCCCATTTAACAAAGCGTAACAAGAGTCATAATTATATGAATTACAGTTTTTATACCAACTACTCCCCCAAAATATGACATTGTTGGATTTTTCTATGGTATCATTAAATTTAAATCCTGGTTAAATGACTTTAGAGGTTTACATGAAATGTCAATTTTGATAACAATATCCTATTAATCCAGAAAAAACAGCATTTCATCCATCATGTCTCATTCAAATTATATTTTGACACGACGACCGTTTACACTAGGCAAAATGATTACAGATCTTGCTATAATATAATATTGTATGCTACAATTTGTATGCTTAAAGTTGTTTAATTTGCCCAATTTTCGACATTTGAATAGTTTTTTTCAATATTCATCAATATTTTTATTCTATGCACATGGAAAAAATGAAGAGGTTAAGTTAAACAAAAAATCAGAACATTTTTTTTCAGTGACCGTCTTCCGTCAGAGGACATTCAATATGAAGGTAATAACTTTTTTAAAGTCATATTCGCCCTTCTGTTGTAGTGTACTTAATTATGAAAATCTTTGCGTCATGAGATTGATCTTTCTTTCTTTCTTTTCTTAAATAAAAAATTGTTATCACCTATTAGAAATATCTGAATTCATTCAGACTCCCTTACAAACAAAACTGAATTTCCTAGGACCTATCCATGTTTTAAAAAATGTGGTTCAAATTTGTACCTCACACGGTATCCTTGAAATATGGTAAAAATCTGAACCTAAAGGCAAATTTGTACCATAGACGAAGCCCGACTATAAAAAAAAGGTGTCATTATTGGACGTCAGGAGGAGCATAAAATGTGCGCCTTTAATGGAATAGGGTGTAAGAGTGAACCTTCGAAGGTTCAAGGAGTCCTGGTATTCAGTCAGACCCAACTTCGGAAAACTCCGAAAACGGCGTATGAGTATAGAGCCCTCATCGTTCAGTACGAGACAGTGTGTACAAAAGGCATGGAGAAAATCTTGCAAAATCAACCTGCCAACGATATACATATTCTTAAAAGTAATGCTGCATGTCAATTATCTTCAAAATCCTTGAATGATTCGTCATATGAAATGACTTTCAAATGACAAACATTTGAAATTAATATATCCGCAGCAATATTTTTGAAAAATATATTATCAACAGCAGGTCGACACTGCACGATTTTCCCCATCGTTTTGTACACACTGCCTCGCACTGAACGATGAGGACTCTATATTCGTCTTTGTTCTATACGCCGTTTTCGGAGTATGTACCTGTGCTCGGTATTCCGGAGTTGGGTCTGACTAGTATTGTACCTCTTAGTAAAATACAAATTTTAATCTTATTTTATTAGTACGTAACAAGCGTATCTCCACGCCACTCCTAAAAAATGACTTATTTATACCAGCTCCCTAGCGTGTTTTCTCTTCTCTTACACACACACACACACACACACACTGTCTTGTATTGCTTTATTTCCGAGGACAAGCACCCACACACACACACACACAGACACGCTCACACACGTTTACATGGCTTTACTTCCGAGGACAACTATTGTTCCTCTATTGTAACTCGTCCTCGGACAGTCGACGGAATAAGGCATAAATTCATTGTTCGACGTTCGAGGACTATTGTCCGGCTTCCGAGGACCATTGTTGTCATGATTTTTTTTTTGTTCTCTGTCCGAAAATGTCCTCGGACATAATGCTAAACAAACGCACGCACACACACCTCTACACACATTGATTTGTGGGGAACTTTATTGTTTTCTCCTATTGTATTTTGTACCCCGCAAGCACTTCTCCTATTGTATTTTGTACCCCACAAGCATGACGGAATAAAGGCCATCATTGTGCTCTATTGTTCTCTGTACCCCACAAATGAATCTATGTAAACTCACCCTCACACACATGAACACGCACACCCTCGCGCGCGCACCCTTGCTTACATCTTCCTCGCTCACACCAACCCGATACCAAACACCTTGTGGCAAGAAAGTGTTCCTTCCAAATACCTAACAGGTCATGAATATTCAATACCCTATCAATCATTCTCTGTCAGAGATTAAAGTAAGTGATGTTGAAACAAAATCAGCCAGTGCTTTAACGATCGATCACCGGCAATGACAAGGCCCCTGGCTACGCCTCATAGTGACAAGAAAACTTTTATTTTGCGTCCTTTCCACTTATCCTTCCAATCGGCCTTCTCTCTTCAAGTATATATAGATATATATATATATTCATCCATATTTTCTCGTCATGCGCCTGTCATGATCATCAGGGTTTATAGTCTTCTAATTCGTCCTTTCCGTATTTACCTCTAGTCAGATCTGTTGTCACTTCTGGAGGCAAATGTAGATGACGATGAGGACTAAAAAGTACAGGGAGCACCCTCCGGCTAGGGAGAAAAGACCTCAGAAAATGGACACGGATAGCGGAAAGCAGGTGGCGTGTTGCAAAAGCAACAGGGAATGGAAGGATGAGCGCTCGGTAAAGAGGTAAAAACTCTTGACGTTTTAGAGTGGGGTTGTTTACGTTAATACGCGAGAGGATTAAGACCTCTCCCTTAGTTTCCCTCTTCCATATTCTCTCTTTCCCTCGCCTCTTATTTTGGCGTTCGTGGGTTTTTCGAGGATATTTTCTGAAGTTGGAAATCCACCTGGAGGAAACAGAGTGTGGATTTAGGAATATGACTGGTCGTGTGATGATGGATACCATGATTACTTGGCGACTTGGAGGCGGTGGGCTTTCTTTCATTTTTCTTCAGCCCACCTCTTGCGCGCGTCGTCTAATTCTCTCTTCTTATATCTCACCTTCTCTCTCTCTGTCACACAAGCACACACACCCACCCTAACATAGCATAAACACTCACTCACACACATACGCACACTTTCTCCACCACACTCTCATCCTCTCCTTAATGTTGTGGTCAGTTCAGTGATGATGAAATGTTGGTTTTGTGGTCCAAAACAGACGAATTCCACTAAATGTCAATGACTTTAATGAATTCAACACCCCTCACTCCCACACACACGCCCATTCCATCTTTCCATTATGAACATCGATTATTATGCATAGTTTGTTGATATTTGTTATACTTCGCGTTTCTCGATGCTGACTCTTAAATCTTTTTTTAACAACACGAATCTTTCACGAAAATATTCTTATCTTAACTGGGAAATTATCCTTAACTCTACTATCTGAATTCGGTCCACATTGCCGACATGTGCTCAGGATTGCAGACACAATATATTGAAATGCGATTGATACCGAAGACTAGCTTATACACATGTAACTATATTCGTGTTTGCCAATCATTACGATGTCAGAATTAAACAAGTTTGGAGAAACCCTTTTTTTAAATCCACCACCTTATAGATTCTGCTTGACAGACAGGTGATTTGAAAACCTGTAATTTCTGTTAAGCAGAATTAAAGAAAAAAAAGGAGATCACAAGTTGAAAACATGATGCTGTCAAAGAATAAACGGAGCTGGCGCTATTCCCTTTCCGAGGTCAGAGACGTACTGTGTTGAACAAAGTCGGTAATATTTCAAGGATTCTTCACAAATGAATTCATTTGCCAGATGACACCTCAGGAGTTTATTTTCATTATACACGTATATTAGAGGAGGGAGACATGTGAAAAAAGAGGATTGGCAAATGCAACAATACTGACGACTGGCAGCTCTCTTGAATTAAACATGTGTGCGTAGCTCAAATATATATGTTTAAAATAACTGAAAGATATTCTGTACTAAAATTAGGAAAATGGCGTTGAAGAGAAGCATACTGAAGCTTATATGCTTTTCAACACCATTCTCCAAATATATGATATAAGTGTGTGTGTGTGTAAAGTTAATCAAAAATAGGAGGAAATTTCTTCCCCATTTTAAATATTTCCTTTACCTTATCTTGTACAGCTATGATCAGTAAAATTAATTTTACTTTGATTGATTGACTTTGAGCTTATTCAGCTATTTTCAGCTTGATAATTTCAAAATTTGATTCATTTGTCTCGTCTCTTTGATAATAATTCTTTTTATGAAAATGCAGTTGTTTTTCTTTCAAACTTTTCGGTTGCTTTCTATTTTCGACTTCTCCAGGGGTATGTAAAGGGATTATTCAAACTTCTACTTTCTGGAGAGAAAAAAAATATGTGAGGTAGATCCCCTCTGTCCTCAATTTAAAAACCTTTCAAATGAAAATGGTACCCTGTATAAAATGGTATACGATACCTGTCGCTTCTGGCGCTCGTAAGTTGTCTTAAAAATTCTGACAATCATCGAGCCTTCAGTTGCGATGTTGGCAGCGATACAGATACCATACCTCTAATTGTTCTTGATCCTGCTTAGTCGGCTTAGGATGAAGTAAACTGAAATTTACATTTGTTCAGCTACTGTTTCTTTCTTTTCATTGATATACATATGTGTATTGTTTCTTTTCTTTTACTTTTTCCTTTGTCAAGTATGAATTAAAAAATTGTGTAAATGGCACGACCGTATCTTTTTCTTTTTCTTTTCGCACACTTATTTGTGATTTTGATGAGTGGGTGGGCAGGTGTCAGTGTGTGCGTGCGCACGCGTGTGTGTTTGTGGGTTTATCTATCATCATGGCTATACACAGTATATTATCTCGTTGTTGTTTCCTCTCAGCTAAATTATTGTAAATTCGTACACTCTGTGATTGTTGTTTTTTTATCGTCCTCTTATAACTGATCTTCTCACCCATGCCTCTCATTAGACCGCTTCTGCAATGTATACAAATTTATGCACACAAATTTATGCACATATATTCTCTGAGAACCTAGTGACGAGCTATTCCATGAACCTGCTTTTTATAAATGAGCCTCAATGCTTGGAATCCAGTTTGCATACATTATTTGTAGCTATGTCCGGCAAGCTTCCAGGTTGTCAAGAACAACCTTTGTTTGAAAGGTATGCATAAAATTTGCATACATTACCGAAGCGGTCTATTACATAATCCGTTTCTTCTTTCTTGACGTCTATCCTCTTTCAGTAAAACCTACTTTAATATAAAACCTTACAATGAGATCAACAGCGGAGGAAAGAGTTGGAAGAAAAGATACATCAGAAACACAGATTCAGTATCCTGTCGGTTTTTTTAAATCTCCCCCCCCCCCTCTCTCTCTGTTTCTCTCTATCTATCTTTTATCTATCTATATACCAAATACATTATTCTTCACATTCGCATTTTAATGAACCATGAGAATAAGTGTCTTATATCTGCAGTGCCTCAAAGATTTAACCAATATGAATCGTACAAATCCAGTCTAAATATTTGATCCCCTTCCCACCTGCAAGTACGCCTTCTAGTTATTAAAAACCAATTTCCCCCTTCCTCAATACCATCGCCTCAATAGCATAGCTCTTTGAGAATTAAAGCTGCTAAAGTATGAATATATTAATTTAGGCTAACTGAGAAATGCCCTACAAGAAAGGCGACAGAGATGAGAAATTAATCCGGATAGATTGAAAACCACCGGGCCTTTTATTTATCTAAAAGCGAAAGGCCGTGTCAAATTCATTTCTCATATATTCTGATTTTATTACTTCTTTAAAATTATTCTTATAATATCTTCTTATTCTTCTATCATTTGTTTCCTTTTCTTTAATTCATTATTTTACTATTCCGTTTTGTTTTTCAAAAATATTTTTCAACCATGGTTGTGTTGATAATGCATTTCTTTCCCTTGTTCAGATATATTTCTACATCTTTAGTTTCTGATGGAGCTCTTCCCTTGGCTCTTAATAAACACAAAGAGTAAAGAAATAAGATGGAAGTAAAGAACTTCAGATCGTTTCTATAATCAAAATCATTCCCTTCTTGTTGCATATCATCACGTATTTAATTAATTTAGTATCTTAAAAACAAAATAGACCATATCGTAATCATTATTGAGAATGCATAGAAAGAATGAAATACAGTATGATTATTATCAATTAAAAAACTAACTTAGTACGTGCCATTAAAGAGGGATTAAAGTATTTTCTTTTTTGATCAACTGTGGGTCTGATTCTTAATTTGATTTTTAGTATTATTGAAAGCCTTGTGGCAGGGCACATGCTAAAATAAATCCTCTACCAAAGAGAAATCCATATAGAGACACCATTAACCTCAGTAAAAATCAAGTTTTTCGACTTTATTTTCTCAAGTGAAAGATTATCAATTTCCGGAGCTCTCCCCCACAAAAAAAGAAGAAACTGCTTTCTTTCCTGAAAATGAGAATTACGGGGCAGGTGATCCATCAAGGACGATGGCGTCCATTGCAAGTCGCTTGTTGGCTGACCGGTAATCCCTGCCCTGTTTTCTCCCATTAAAGTCCCATCTGCAGGGATCCAAGTGCTCATAATGGTCTTTAGCGCTAGATACATGCATTCATCATCATTCCTTACGCCTCAGGTGCGAAAAGAAAAAGTGGGGATAGTATTGCAGAAGAGATGCGATGGCAGGGTAAACACCCCCTTTGATTTCAGATACCGGGGAAACCATGCGAAAAACAAGGGACAGCTTTTAAGCATTTAGTGATCACGAGACTGTTGATCCTTAACATGCTTAATATAATTATTAAAATAAGTTAAATCAGTATCGGTTGGGGAACATTAATTTATCATTTCAATATAAAACGCCAAAAATTACACATATTCACAAACTGAGTCTAAACTTCAAAATACTACAAAATAATTTTCAATCATTGCATTTTGGTAAGTTCACTCGTCAAAGTTGGTAATTTTAATTGTTAAAGCGTCAATCATTCAATACATTTTGGAAACCTATAAAACCCGAATTGGATTCATGTTATGATTACGTGACTACATAGTGCAATAAAGCGTGAATTAAGAGATTTCTGTAAAATTGTTTTTCCCCTCCTCCCACGCCGCCATACGGAACGAGCCCTACTCCGCCCTTCCAAGCTCGCCAACGTTGCCGGCGTGGAGGAGTAGGAGGAGGATGGTGCTGGCGGCGGAGATTAGTATAGGACGTGGTATCGATGTTGTGGCGTCCCGTGATCGGCCAGGCTTTAGAAATATGACAGCTTGACAGGTGTGGAGCTGGAGAAACGATAGAACGACCCGACAACGATCGATAGGAAACCATCAGGGCGCGCGTGAAAGATGCTGTTAGCTTTAATTTGCTCGTTAGCTATCCTCTCACCCAGAAAGTTTGGGTCTCCCTCTCTTTTCTCTTATTCTCTCTCTCCCTCTCTCCCTCTCTATCTCCCCCTCTCTCTCTCCCCCTCTCTTCCCTCTCTCCCCTCTCTCTCTCTCTTTATCTCTCTCTCTCTCCTTCTCTCTCGATAAGTTTGTGTCGTGTTTGTATCACGTTTACATCATAATAACCCTCTTATTGTGCATCAATTGCTTCCCCTCTTTTATTTGTCCACTGCGCATTGTACTGAGTGTTTATCAGTCGTGGAATGTGATTTTCTTTTTACATGCGGCGCCATTTCGTTAGTTGTCTGTTCCAACAAGCCGCGATGAAAATTACCATGACCATGGCGAAACCGGGTCTACCGTGTCTCCAATGCTTGTAGATACACGCTGAAAATTATTTTCTAAATCAGATCAATACAAGCAAAAAAGAATGACACTATTTCATAGAGTTATGGTCATTTAAGAACTTCATCGTTGGAGGAATAATTCTAAAGTCGCTTTCTGTGCAGTCCAAAAAAATGTTTTAATATGCTATTTAAGTAAATGAAATCATAAATGATAATCAAATAAAGTAGTTTTCCATTAAAGATAAATTGATAAATAAAAATAATTACAAGAAGTTAGGTTTAGGACACATAAAACAAACACACCCTCATGCGCACACCAACACATGCAGACATATTACGCATGACATGCCGAAATGGTAGACATGCCACAAGATTGACAAGGTAATAGACATTTTGCTTTAATAGATTTATGGTTGTTGCTGTTGTTGTTGTTGTTACTGAAGTGGTTGTGGTGGTGGTTGTGAACAAATAGACATCGTAAATAGAAATACTTTAGGAACTAACTTCGTCTAGATCATGCAATAGTTGTTTAATATTCAATCACGTTGATTGTGCTTATCATGCTAATAATTATGTAACAGGTCTTGGATTAAACAAGGTCTATATTAGATAGTGTTCCTCGATGTAAACGCATTCACGAAGACAGTTTGATTGAGACGTTTGTCATCTCTCCCATCATGTCAACACCATCAGCGCCATTTTCCGGTAATCCAAGCTCGCTGCTCCCCGCAGTGCGTATTGTGTTACATAGACTCGAACACATTTTCTCCTGGCACGAAAGGGGATAGCAAACTATAGTTGCAAGTAATTTCGCCACATCATTATCGCATCATCGTCTTTTATTCTTTACTTAAAGACCTCGTGTATGGTTCTTTGGTACCGTAATACCCCCAGTAACATCGCCATACAGACACCATAACGATCGATAATCGACAAAATCTTGTCCATTCGGGGAAATAATATAATGTTTTTTCAGTCTATTGTCGGTCTGGATTCAGTCTCGTCCGTGTATTAAACTGTGGTATTAACCGATATAGCCACAATGTGCAGAAAGATCTGGGGCGGTATTCTGAGATTCATTTTATCTCAGATAAAATCTGAGATTTTAAGTCAGTGAAATAAAATACCCTTAAAATATTTTTAAATCGGTATTCTGAGAACCATTTCAGCGAGATTTTATCTCATCTAAGACAAGCCCCGCCCATTCATGATGCCTTAACCAATAACAAATGTCGTTAAATTTCACTTTCATCATGCTCAGCCAATAGAATTGCTCTCTGGGAGTCTCTTGGACAAGAGAGCGCGAATGCGCTATTTTTTACGCTTTTTGCTAGGATTTCATGAAAACGACTAGGATACTTTCCGAGGTTTTAGAAGACCATCACAAGCATTATTGCAATTGTGATATTAGTTGGCAAAAATCATGTAATAGAATTCGATAATCATATGAGAATGTTGCTTGAGAATTTAGTCAGTACTCAGTATCTTTTTTGTTTATTTTGATCGCATATTTTTATTTGTCCAAATATATCGCACTCAGCGTGTATCCTAGAGATAAAATAGCCCCTACCCTATATTAAGTTTTATTTTATCTTTCCCAGAAATATGATTGGCGTAAGCGTTTAAAGCTGTGCGTATCATGCGTACAGCAGTATAGTCACGCAAGAAGTAGGAGATTGAGATAAAATATGAGATAAAATCCGAGATAAAATGTGGTCTCGGAATACAAAAAGATAAAATAAAAAATTTTAGAGATAAAATGATGCTCAGAATACCACCCCTGTTTGTCAATATTTAGCTCTTTAATTATCATTTTGTATTATGATATTCCAGTATTTAGTAGGTACGTCTATTTATGAGGTATGGACTATCAAGAAGTATTCCACCGTCTTTGTTTGAGTTATAATAGTGGAATTGATTTATCAGGTATTTAATTGCATTGAAACTTTAATCGAATTATCGCAAAGCATTTTACAGGGATTAATGTGCAACTTCCTAGACACAAATTGAAATTAAAATCATTGGAATTACAAAGATAGAATATTCCAGCGAACGGATTTAAAAACCTCATTTTGAGCAACACTATGTGTTACTATTAATCACAATTTGACACTTAAATTATTAAGAAATAATATAACTAATGATATAGAATGTATATGTATTGAACTGTAAAGAAAGGAGATAAAAATCATTGTATAGACGCTGCCTTGTGCACCCGGCCGACCAGGCAGCCTGGGAAAGAAGCAGATGACCAACCACAGGCCTTCCTTCCAGCACCTGATCTAGCGCATAAGCAATTGACCATTTCTAGTTACACTTCCTGATTTGAGCATCCAGTGGAGTTTACGCTATACGAAATGACACATAAAATTGACAGATGAGAAGTTTAAACACAATAAACATGTTCAGTTCAGTTCAGTTTATTTGGCAATTAAAAAACAAAACAAACAAGTCATATCATCATTAACATTGAAATATATATGAAGCCATAACCCACAAAGAAGCAACTTGTGCTTATAAATGTGGGCCCTTTACAAGTTATACTAGATTACATCATAGGTACACGTAAACAATAAAATCAGTGAGATTGATTTAAGCAGTAGCTTAATTGATATCATAAAATAATGAAAGACAGAGGGAGGGAGAAATAGAAAAAGAGAAACCACAAGAGGGTTGACGGCAAGAAAAGCCACAAGTTCGGATCAAGACTGACATGCCATTTTCATGTGTAGTTATACGTTATAGGTATATATTTTTAAATATTCGTTGTTTATTTTGTGATCAGGTGACAAGATACCTGTATTTGTTGCAGAATATCCAATGATGTGAGCCGACGCGTCTGTTTAATCAAGTTTTTCTCTCTTTCTAATTTCGCTGCAAATTATTGTTCGTTACAAGAAATATAAAGCAGACCAACGTGGGACATGAGAAGTTTATATGATATAACTACCAGACATGAATAATCAACATAATGGAGCACAGTGACTAAATATGCTGGAGTTCATGATGTGTCCAGCTGGTCTATTCCAACTACAATAGAGTACAGGTGACTTTTCTGCTGTTGTAGTCACAGTGCCCTGGGGCGGTCTATATAGCAACTCTGTGTGTCTCCATTTGCAGGTGAGTGTAATGATCGTTGATGATGTGTGGCGCTGATTAGATGCTTCATTGCTTCTAGAAATACTTGAAGACAACTATGTAGTCGTTGCCGCCTGGGGGCATTTCATGAAAGGACTTGTCAGATATTTTATCCGACAAATTTGCTCTCAGCCAATCAGATGCAAGGATTTCAGTAGCTTATAACAGTTGTCGGATAAAATATCCGACAACTTCCTTTCATGAAACGCTCCCCTTGTATCTCTGTAAATACACTGAATCATCAGGTTGGCAAATGTCGGTCACAGGTCACCCCACAAAGCAAGTTCATTTTGAGCTCGGGCGATTCAATAAAATAATACAGAGTACTTGTCTGCAAGTCATTATGAATAGTTAATCACGCAGTAAATGAGATTTATAAGCAAACTAAAAAGTCATCCTTACGTTAATAAAGCCTATGAAGACAATTAGTGTATGCGCAAGTCATTCAATGCAATATTGGCACTGTTCATATCGTATTCACATATCACTTTCACAGGCATGCAGGGTCAAATATCGCGCCACTCGCTGACGCATTGCTACGTCAGCAAGGTCATTAAATGACGCATCGCGTGCAGCGGGCAATACGTTCACGCGACTATTCTAATGCTTAACTTTCATAAGCTTAATACAGGAGCCACCCGGTTCCCGTAGTCTATGGGTTACATGTAACCTACTATCGAGGAATATGAACATGATGAATGCGTTAACCTATCTTCATGCCACATATGGTTAGAGAGTTCCCGTCGTTTGCACTGAAGACCACCAACTCACATAGTCTCATATATATGGCTCTAGGTATTATAGCTGTACTGAATAATTTGTAGAGCACACGAATTTCTACAGTCTGATTTTATTTTGAAGAGGACTTTGATTAAAATTAAAGTTATTTTGAAAATGAGACACAGTGAAATGACTTGCTTTAGGATTTTTAGGATTCTACCTGATGATCAGGAGTATTAGGAAGCATTTTCCGAATAAAAGATATCTGTCGTTCTTATAGAATAGGCCGTGCTTACAAAAAAGAGTCTTCATTAGATCTGACAGGGAACAACACTTAAGGCGTCGACTTTACCCTCGCTACTCTGGCACGAGGCCCATTTGTGATCTATCGCTTGCCAGGACGTACTTAGTCAAGGCTCTACCAAATAACATTCATGTGTGCCTATCCAGTTATAAATGTTACAATGCCCTGGTTAAATCGTACAATGCCCAGGTACTATAATTCTTTACCATAGGCATTTAGGCACAATATCGCCAAGCGGCAAATGTTGCTTGCCCTAATATTGCCTTCCTCATATATGACTTTCGAGAGCTATAGCGAAACGAACGAGCAAAATTTTTAACGTCTCATTTACCTGTAAACAGTGAAAATTCAATTTGTCATCAAAATATACTAGATTAAATCTACAAATAGACCACCCCATCGCCCAAATGTGAGGTGGTGGGTGAACTAGTACACGGCGGCAGGTACCTGACTATGAGATGGCTGTTGCCCAATTATTGCCTTTAATATTGGTGATTTCAAAATCATCGGGGGGGGGGGGTTCAGCCTCCGGCCCCCTGCCTCGTACGACCATAATCTTTTCGTTGACCATTTATTTTCCATTTCCATATCATCCAGTCATATATTGTGGTAATTTAAATTTCCTTAGAAGGGAATGTTAATCATTAATTAATTTCATTATTTTAGGAAACAAAAACGGCCTTGTAACTTGTTTATGTAATAAAGACTATCCGTTCTTTCAGCCTTCATGAATACCTGTGGAATGTTAAAAACGTTATAAAATATGAAAATTAATATTTAACAAAAATGATGAAAAAAATCGAGTATTTGTTGAAAATTAGCGAATAATTATAATATAGTCTCCAGAACGAGAGAGAGAGAATGGGGGAGTCTTGTATGTGGATAATGATGGTTCAGACAGGAAATACAAGCAGTTTGAATCTTACTTTTTTAGAACTTACATTCTTCGATGCTAGGCCCAATTACCCTCAGAACGTGACGAGAGCACTAGGAGGGATGAGGGCTTTACAGTTGTCTGTGACGAGCTTTTTTATTACCTTTCATGGAAATTCCCATGAGACTATGTTATTGCATTGATGGGTAAAGAACACAGAGGTGTTGATTGGTTATGACATGGACAACACCTCAGACAAGCTCTGCTATCCCAGTTCTGGCATAACTAGATGAAACCAGCCTCCGGCCTTCGCATGTTGTCTACATTGCAGACTCTTGATTCTTGGCTTCAGTTGTTTCGATGTGCCAGTGGTTTCGATGTGCCAGTGTTGTTCGTCCTTCTAGAAGAAGTTGACCATTTTCATAATTTCATTTATGGGGTTTGTGGGTTCGGATGTTTCTACAAGAGCCATTCCGAGCCCTGAATTGTACTTTGTGGCGAAGAAAAGGCCCCGGAGCCAAATGGTCTTAGGTTTGGAGTCTGCTGTTTGCCACAGCTTTGAGTGAAGCTCGTTGGGTCTCGGCATCACCAAGAGTGCCAGGCTAAGCGATTGTAACCTGGAACTAATATTCTGATAACACACGCATTTTTTTTTACCTTGTGAGATGTTTGCCTGCTAATTATAGCAAATTTCTTCAGACAACTTGTGATGGAGAATTTCTTGAGTAGCCGAAGGTAAGGGAATGGACGTCCGATAGTCCGAGAGAATGTAAATGTAAATGGAGGGTAATTTATATTCGCCCGTGCTCCAATATATGATTCTGTCTATTATGATTCCTCTGTGTATATGGCACCTCCCATAAAATGAATCGCGACATGACACTGAAATTAAACAGAGAACCCTATAATGATTTCTCGTCTAAAACACATTTCAGTCTTCCAAACAAGTTGATACGAACCCTTATACAGACTCAAAAACCAGTAAGCCTATTTTCCAAGCTTTGGTTTCCCTATGCATTATGCTTGAAGCATCAAAGTAGGTAATTCATAAATCTCTTGTCCATGTCTCCGTCTTTTGAAGAGTTATCCTTGAATCAACCGGAAAATTATATTTGCCTGTTTTTCCTTTAGGAGTTGCGATTAAAATCAAGCACAAGATGGGTCGAGATTGGACTTCAATCAATCACTCATCTTGATAAGACGGCCGGGACCTAAGCGGCATAAAATGTTAAAACGACCATCGTGATTGTTTTTATTCATACCAGTCGCTGAACACCCATGACCTCCGAGGCAGCTTCTTGATTGGATTAATCATCCATTAATAGGTACTACCTCCACATGCAGATTGGCTTCGCGTTGTTCCAGAATCCCAGTCACAATGGGGCGACTAGGACGGAAGACGTTGGAGTTTTTAAATGTAAAACTTCAAGTTGTTGTGCGTTTATGTACTTCAATGAATATACCAATCACTGTATTATGTTTCAGCAATATTCAGACAACTTTCTGAATGATCAAGACAATGTTCCTGTGTATTTCTCCTTCGATTATACTACTATTCTATTCTTGTAGTACTACTATACTATTCTTCAGTGAACCACATATTCATTAGCCATTTCAGCTATTTCGTGGTCTCCCATTACCATTCACATTTGTAAATGCCTTGTAAATATGTTTCATATATTGTTTTAGAAATTGTAATAAAATCATTCATTCATTCATTCAAGGTAATATGAATGGGTAGAATTGTATACCGGAGCATACATTTTGGGGGATTTGAGGAGTCTTTTTAGTTCAAGTGTGGTGGCCCTTAACAAATGCTTTTGGGCATGGTGTTATTTTAATTTTTAAATGGTTCAAGAGGAAGATATTTATCTTTTAAGAAAGTTAAGTTATAGGGCGGAGCTGTCCCGTTATAGTTTAAACTTTAAACGTTAGTTTAAACACGTTTACAAACATCCAGTGATTTTATAAATCACTGGATGTTTGTAAACGTGTGCATCCTTACTCGCACTGCATGTGACTACTCAAGAAAAGATAATTTGGATACAGAATCTTTTCATCTCAGAAATAACAAGTATGTCAAGGGACAATGTATTTTTTTAAATTTGAGCAAATCATCTTATTTAATTTATCTTCATCTGTAATTTTTCTGTCCAAACTTTGTTAATTATTTCTGAAGTGACAAAAAAAAATATTGAGTACAAATTTAATTAATAAAACTAACACTCAGTATTTGAGCCTTCACTTGGCATGTTTAGTGGGTGGCTTGTGTTACATAATTTCCTTTCCCCACAATTAAAGTAAATTCATGTTGTATGTTAAAATTAAACGCATATATGTTTCCAAATCCGCAGTATTTTTATTTCATTACGACGTCAGGTTTGAACCTACAGTTACAGTCTGAATTTGATAATGTTCGAATGGTATGCTAGTTTGAAAACATATTGATTTTTTTTTTACAGTCAGTCTTTATAAACAGACTACTGTATAAACCACAGATGTCTCGTGTTTTGTGATAGTTTCAAATATCCATGGGTTGTGATGGATTTAGGTAATGGCCTCTGGCCATCATGCCACATTTGTGCTCTTCAGATTCAGTGGGTAGAACCTGGCATCTAGCGTTTATGGTTGGATTTAAAGATATCCGTAATATAGCTAGAATACAAATTTACTAGAATACAAACTACTCAAGCAAATTGTGTAACATATATAGAATGACATCAACATAATTCAAGAGCTCGGTAACACAAGGAGTAGGGGGTACATCCCTTCAAGCATGAGCTTGTGTCGGGTACGCCAGAGTACACAATACAATATAAAGATAAAAAGGACGGAGAGGAACAGACGGAGAATGGAGAGAAAAAAGATGAGGGATTTGGGGTAAAGAGGAAGGAAGAGTACTAGAACAATTGCATGTACGTAGTACATTCTTGACAATTCCGAAAATGAAAGAGAAACCTGTATCGTTTTCGGAATAACGAACCTTCGGAATAATGAACACTATTCAGTTTCAGTTTCAATTTTATTTTCATTTCCAACAGAACAGTGATTTTGACAAGAAATCAAATACATGTATACAATTAAATATTCAATAATATAATACATTTTACATGGTTTAAAGTTATAAAATAAAAAGTATAAATAAACACCCAGTATAATAGTTCTCTTTTATCTTTTAAGTTAAACCTGAGGAAATGGAGGGATCCACTGAAAAGCAGAGCTTGTAGAATGTGGATCCCTCAAAATAATGACAAACATAATTTTTGTAACATGTAAATATATTGACTAGAAAAAATATAAATATACATAGATAACCAAAAAGTGGCAGAATAATAATACAATTATAAATCCGTAATTTGTTACGACAAGTATGTAGTATACTGAACATTAAAAAAAGACAACTGAAAATAAAGCAAGGGAAGAGAGAAATACAAAGATAGAAAATAAGATAGAAATTAAAAAAAATAGTGGAGAGGTGGAGAGGAAAAGAAATCTTTGTGAATTATAAACTTCGGATGAACGAACCTTCAGAATAATGCCACATTGTTCGGACTTTATGAACCCTGTTGCATTATTGCAATTATGACTTTCCTGGTATGGGAAATTTCGAACCCTTGAAAAAACAAGTGCCTCCCGAATATTTACAAGCGTTTTCACACTATGATACTGGATGATGGTTCGAGTGATAGACAAGTGCACTGATGATGAGTGATGAATTAGCATGGTAATATTCAGTTTTGGCAGGGAAGACAGTTGTCTCTAACTATCATAGATTGTTCCATTTGAGAAGGAAACACTGACTTTCAGATTTTTATTTAGTTAACATTGCAAAGGATGAATTAATGATTATAAGCGGACGTGTGAGACAACAAATGAGATAGATCATTTATTATGCTGATATTTATCAAATCACCTCTCCCACCAAAAAACAACTTTACCGGCATTTTGATAACGAAAAACCTTGCACACGTTCCTCAAGTCAGACTTGGGTTCCGTGCGCGTCTAAGCACGTCGACTCCTTTGAGTAGTCTAATCAAAAGTTCCTTTATCTTCACTGAAATACTTTTTAACCATCCAATTTCTCTTTACAGACGCTTTATTTTAAGCTGTTGTTATGAATGTAGCGTAGCAGTGTGAAACACTACACTTCCAGAGACAAATATTCTTTGGCGATTGGTCCCCTTTAAGGGTCGGCATTGAGAGTGTGGAGACCTGTCAGGTTTGGTTATAAAGATGAACCTCTCTGGGACGACTCACCCTGTGATCTCTGCCCGTCAGGTTTGTGGGTGAATATGAGTGTCATGCTCTAGTTAGCACTTCCTGTTTGGAGAGCGAAAAGGGGGAAAAGAGAGGGTTGCAGAAGAGAGGGAAAACGAAGGGGGCGAAAGAAATGAGGGAGTATTAAGAGAAAGAAGGGGAGAGGGTTCAGAAGAGAGAGAGAGAGAGAGAAGGGGGAGAGACGTAAACGTAAGAACGAGAAAACAAATATGAAACATTATTTTATTCGAATCTTAGAGTCACAACAGACTGGGAAAGTACAATTCAAAAATTGAAGAAAAATAAGAAGAAACGCCAGAGATACAGCATGTACAGGGGCCGCGGTGCGTTTTCCACAGGGGGTGGGGGTGGCTGAGCGTGCGAACGAGCATATTATTTTTTTGCAATGCCGCGGTATTGTAATTACACATAAGCATTATGAAACGTGTCTAATACAAAAAAGTGGATGGGGTCGAAGCTCACCCCCCCCCCCCCTCCCTCCGGTTCAGCGGCCCCTGAGACTGAAAAAGAGAGGGAGAGAAAAATGAGAGTGATAGTGGAACGTAATAAGGGGGAAGAGTGCAAGTTATTGACGTTGTGGTCATAATGATATCAGTGATGCGCTGTAAAAATGGAAGACTAAACTTAATATCCAATCCACTCCAATAAAAAAAGATACTTTTGAGATCATTGTGTTAACCTGATCATTGTCTCCAATTAGATGTCATCCTCAATCGTCAGACAAATCTATGAACTGTACATCTGTTTCTTTTTGTTTCTTCTTTTTTTTTGCAAAGTTCTTATTCATTAGGGCGAAGATGGAAATCCTCTATTTTTCCTAATTGACGTTTCAAAATACCGCAGGGGATTATGTAATTTCGTGCAATTTCAATCACCATGCGTCCAAAACACCCGCCATTTAATGCACAGGAAAGAGTTGAAAGTTGCAAATAATTGCATTGGCCACGAAATATTCAAGGTCACACTAAAAAAATGTCATGTTGGCTGGGTCTTTGAGCTGGAAACAAACACTGATTTGCCAATAAGCCGAACTAATCCTCTAGTCTCGCGTCATCTTCACTGATCTAGTTCAATTTCCGTCACTATGTAACAATTATGCACAAAATTTAGGGATATTAAGGCTGGCATGATTGTTACATGCATCTATACTGTTTAAAGGTTTGAAGGTTTGATGGTTTATTTTACCCCCACTACTAAGGAAGCATGTGTATGCTTGTAAGTAAGCAACCAGGGGATCGATTGCTTTAAGTCCTCTCCGAGGGACTCAGTAATGAGTATTAATGCCTTACCAAAGGGCACTCTCACGCCCACCTGCTTTGGTTTCGAACCCGGGTCCTCCCAGTTATGAGGCCACTGCTCTACCACTGAGCCATCGCACCTGCTTAGAAAAATATTATTCATATTTGTGACCTCCATCTTATGAACTATGCAACAGTTAATAGATATATTGCCAGTTGTCAGACGTGCTTAACTATTGGATATTAATAGTAAATTTGAAATTGAATTTCCTTTTGTGATCCCCTATTCCGATTGTGGCAGTCTTGCCTATTATGTGTATTCATGCCGCATACAGGCATGGCTATAGATGACTTGGAATACTTATTTTTACAATTAAGGGAGATGGTGAAAAGCTAACAAAAATCCTATATGGGATTAAGTCCGTATTACTTGACGCTTTCCGTGATTACACTCGTTATTTGTATTTGTATGTTATTGTCTGCTTGCTTTTTAACAACAACCACTGAGGAGAGTCCTTAAACAGAAATTAATATTTCTCTTGGGGAATCCCACGGCATCGGTTGTTTTTCTTGTTGTTCATGTACCAACACTCAACACTGTCAAATTAATGTTATTGAATAAATTCAAATTCCATGTCGATGTTTTTATTCTCACTTATTTTTCTCATTTTTGCTAGTAATTCTCCTTATTCGCATTGTTCGTCTCCTATTTTTTTAGATATTGTAATGGAACTGTATTATTTTTTTTAATTAACATGTAGTTTTTTTCATCACAGGAATACCTTTTTATTGTAAAGACTTAATCAAGAATGTTCACATGACCTTAATTTCGGCTTCAAAATTCTGAGAAAAAGACTTTCCCTTAGTCCATACTACTTTAACTGATAAATCATTAAGCAATTAGGTTAGAAAAAGCCAACCTGCGGTTCAGACTTCCTCTGGACTGAACAGAGACAAGCTCTTATTTTATAATATTGATCGTTTCGGTACTACCTCTTTATATTCTTACTAACAGTAATTGCCTACAAAATATGCATATGATGGTGATATAATGTCTCAAACTGGAACTAACCACGCATATAGTTCACAACTGAATGACTGAAAAATCTGAGAAAAAAAGGAAGGAATTTTTGTTTCGAAATAGTCATCCCCTTCTCTGTGAGTTGTAAAAGAAAGACGAAGAAGAGGTTTTCTTCACCTCCTACGCTCGTGTGTCCGACTCATCATCGAGGTTTTTCTTACCTTTCTGCTTTGTCATTGACTAGTGAAAGATGGATGGTGACCCCTGCTCAGGTCCGAACAAAAGTACATCAGAGCATTGGCGGATTTAGGAAGGAGGGGGTATAATCAACAGGTTCCACATTTCCCCTTAATTTGAAACCACTGTGGCATACCTTAAGTATACAGCAGAAATTGTGCTCCCATCTTCTAAAACTATTTACCCAAGTTTCAAATCTTTGACCCAAAAAGCAACTGATAACCTTTTATTCTTATTTCTTTTTCTTGCTTGTCAGAATTTTTCAATCGTGCCCCATCCCTTTTTAAACAAACATGGATACACCCTTGGATCAGAGACTTCCAGTTTCCAGGATTAGTAACGGGATTTGTATGGCTTTTAGAATACTTTATGCACTTATTTTCATTCGGAGATCATTTCCTCTTTTGGTTTGTCAGTGCCTTGATTGATAGATCATGTCATACTCTCCAAATAAAACAAAAATCTTTTCCAACTTTTTTCAGTTATTTCAACAATTATAGAAGAAACATGTTATTACATACTGTACACACATGTATAATGAGGACAAAATTACAGGAGAATATAAAGTTGTACAGTTACTCGTAAAAAGAACGAAATGAAATTTGAAAATAATACAAACATTACTGTTCACGGTATGCTGAGGTTGTTTTAAAATATCTTGCTCCAAATTTTCAGGTTGAAAGATTTTTGTTTTGTTTCCCCTTAACTGAAAATTAAATTAAATTTACCCACTCTATATAACTCTTATAGTTACCATGGTTGCAACCTGAATGGTTTTGGTCATGAGTAAATGCAGGGCACTTGCGAATGTTTACCCCCACCCCTATAAAAGGTGAGTATGATATAGTGAAGAATTCATATTTACATATTTTTTAATCCCACACAAAAATTAAAACGAAATGAATAAAGATTATCTAATCTTTTATTTAAGTAAGCAGTTTCAAAACGGGGCCTATAGCTTACTAAATTAATACATGTAATAGGCGTTTTTCCCTACACGACACTGCACTACACAGGCTGTAAACCGTTTTCTCGTAAAACTGCTAAACCGACGGTTAGAGGACGCTAGTCCAGCTTTTCAGGCAATAGGAATGATATGCAATGCCATTAATAGGGCGACTCTTCTACCCCCGCCCCCCCCCTCTCTCTCTCTCTCTCTCTATCTCTCTCACTAATTCTCTATGTCTCTCTCTTTATCTTTATTTCTCTCTGTCATGTCTGTCTCGCTCTCTTTCTACTTTTGTTTCTAAGTCAAATTCTCTCTAAAATCTGTTCAATTACTGATGCAATTTTCCTTTTTAAATATTTACTAATTCATTAATTGTGATCCTCTTTTAATCTTTTTTTTCCAGAACAATTAATGCACATTACGGTGTCATTTAAAGAAAGTGGTTCAAAGTGAAATATTACAAGTTTTTGGAGATACATTTATGATTACTGATAATGATAAGCCCTCGCACGTTTAAAATAGTATCCCCCTATTTTGTTTATCCTGTAATGCCTCTAATGTCACTTCTCATAATCATCCATTGTCACCGATAACGATCATCACCCAAGATGACAAAACAATTTGTTGGAAAAACAAAAATATCCAGGTGACATTTGAACAAGTTCGATATCTTGTTTGAAGCGGCGGATGACTCGGGTTTTGGAGGACACGTAAAAGTGAGGCATCGGGATCGCGTGTTCTCTCCGCCCGCCTCCTTCCCGCACTCTCTTCCTATGAAGCGCCGATGGAAAGGATTTCCCGTCCAAGAAAGCCATTATTTCCGACATGAAAAAAGTACAGAAGCCCTTCTCTCTGTTCTCACTTTTCCTCTTTATCCTGCTAAAAATATGAGGGATATGATAAAGTTGAAGCGGTGACGTTTGACAGAATGGGAAGGTCGTTTAAAACACGCAAAAGAACTGTATTTCTGAGCAGGTACGAAGAAATATGACGCGAGCAAATTTGAATGTGGTCAAAGTGAACTGCCCCGTAAGATAATACAAGTGTATTTTGCTGTAGAAAATGACTTTCGAATTCCAATTGATCTTCAAGAATTCTCTGTCTCAGTGATTATTTCCTCGTCGGAAATTGTGTCATCGTTTAGGATGAAATCATGTGACTGCCATATCAACGATTCAGAAAAAAAAGATTGACGGGCCTCTGATGAAATTCCTTTGCATTGTTTAGTGTCTTGATTGCTGATTGATTGATTGATTGATTGATTGACCAGTATTTAAGTTCTAAACGATAATCGAGAATAATCGATTAACGGTTTTTGATCAACTCAGAGTTGCAGCGTGAGTCAAGCCACTGAGCGGGCACTCGCGTCATTGTGGAGGGGGGGGGGGTGAGGGGCGGGCATCGGTCTGACTATGAAAATGAAATGCAATTTTACAAGGCCACTGATTAGGGGGAAGGGGGTCCTATATATCCTCTTCTTTTCTCGTCCTTTTCCCCTATTCCCTTGCTTTTTATCTCCCCCTGTTTTTCCCCTTGCCTCGTGTAGCTACGCCACTGAATCAACAGACTGATTTCCAAAATGATTTGCTTAGATCAGAATTGCGATGGTTGAAATGTCCCATATAAATGGACGCTTTTGTTTACTGAGACCCTATAATTTTACCACCCCCAAAATATTTTGGAAAAATTGTTGTCGATATCCGTTTTATCCGTGCATGTTCTGATTTTGATTAGGGTCCTTTTTTTTCGAACTAAAGGCTATGAAAGCAAGTACATGATTTTAGGGAAAGTTCGATGTTACCGAAAGGCTTTTATTTTTATATGTTAGATTATAGGCAAGACCTTAACAATGTTTACCCAAAGGTAAAAAGCGCATGATTCGGTCTCTCAATCAAAAAACGTCTACAAGAGCATCGTTATAATCTACTAAGCCCTAACCATGTTTGAATTTAAAAAAATAATCATAAACCTTCTGCTCAACGTTTAATTGGTCATTTAAAAAAGGTCATCCGAAAATTCTCCAAGTTGGTTGGGGAGGAAGATTTAAGCAAAACCGAATTCCCATACTGGAGCTGAGTACGGGAGAGGGCAAGGAGGCAAATGCTTTGTCTGCGGGCGCCGCCACTTGCAATAGTTTTTTAATCAACTGGGGCATTAATTAATTCTCTTCCAACCCTCATTTGCTCAACCAACCTAAGCAAGTAGATTTTAAGAATGTTCTTTCGGTATATATTGATTACTCATATATTAAACATGGTGTGTAAATCTCGTTTGATCCTGCAAAATAATTATAGTACCTTTTAAATCGACTTGGCAGAGACGTTCGGATGTACGCCCCCATTCACGATTAACGCCCCTGTCACTGACTATATGCTTGATACTGAATCAGCGTAAATGGAGCGTTATACTTCAGTTTGGCAGCTTTCCTCATCAATTGTGTGCAAACCAAAAGGCGCACTGCACCAGAGTGACAGCATAAAACCAGAAAGCAGATCAGGGGAAAACCAGGGGAACCACTTCTTAAATTTCATATCAAAGTTGCTGCTGAGACACCCTCCCCCCCCCCCCCACCCCTCCGAATCCAGAGCCGAAAATGGATGGTTAAAAGAAATGGAAAGGAGAAAAAGTACGAGAAAAACAGAGGGACTCCACCCACATCCCGCCTAATCGGAGGCCGCGTTAATTCAAATTTCTTCGCCTCGTAATACTGCCCCCCCCCCCCGCCTTTCCCATGATGCCACGATACACAAGCATGAAATAGTCCGTTACGTCAGTATATAGAAAACATAATATGATTGGATAATATTGTTGAGAAAACCCGGGGAAAACTACCTTGGCTAAAGAGTGGTAAAATTATTTTTTACTGCAAAATTCGATATATTTCATATCTGTCGTCTTCGTCCCCCTTCCGAAAACGTCATCAGTAGGATTATTTTAATACTTGTAGCTTTTACATCTTACTCCGTTGTAGAGGGGGGGGGGGGGATTGGGTGTGTGTGTTTTTTTTTTCATTTTGCAAACAATGTTGTTGATTTCTCTTAAAATTCCGTTTGTACATCAATGCAATTTTCAATTTTAATTAAATTCAATGTTATTTTCTCAATCATTAAAAATCACAGTCAAAAACAAAATATATCTTTCACGTACCATAAAATAATGATAAAGAAAAGGAAGCTAACTAAAAGCAGAGCTTCTAATTGGTGCAGCTCCCTTCTTTAATTTAAGACAAAAATGTATTTGATAATTCATTGCTACCAGATATTTTACATGTTCTTTCTAAATAATGGAGTGGAATTCCTACGAGATCTGTTGATAAAATTCTATAATTTGGTAGAATTATATCATATGGGCAGGGAATTAATGTTTGTTGCCATCCAAGAGATATTTCATATTGCGCCTTTCTCTTTCAGTTACAAAGCACTTCATAATGTTCATTAATCATTCCATATAAGCAATAATATCACTTCAGACCAGTTGAGCCAATAAAATGTTTTTTTTTTTAATTTATTCTTATTTTTTCGTTGCTTGCATCATGATAGAGAACAGAAGCTTACCTTTTAGCAAGGACCTACATTTGGGGGAGAAAAATAGTCACTGATAATATCCTTAGCTTCACGGAAGTTGTGATCCAATTGCATCTACTCGCTACATCCTTCTTGTTAACGCCAAGACTAATAGCTGTCGACATTTGTGTCACGTGATTTTAATGATCAGGTGACCTTTTCACATTTGCAGTGAGGTCATGTGCCCTAGTTGGCCAAAATTCAAAAGCCGACTTTTGGTAGACGTGTTGGAATTCGGGTTCAAACAGAGAGCAAAATTGTCAATGTTTACACTGGGCAGTGTTTTAAACAATGTTCGGAAATGACTGGAAATTTTGTTGAACGCTCGCTTCGCTCGCTCGCAAAAAGGCTTTTCATAAACTTGAAAATATTGTGCAGTCGATATTAGTGATGATCAGTTTTTGATCATAGTTTAGGACCCCCACAAGAATATAACGTGTCTAAGGTCTAAATTAGGCCATTTGATATTTCCTATGATGAAAATGAGTGTTGTCATGGAAAGACTTTGTAAAGAAACTAAATATTTCTAACGGTTTAGACTTGTTATCCCTAAAATCACTATATTCAAGAGAAATGTATCTAATTATGATTTTGAAATTAGTGTTTCTGTTGTTCGAACTTAAACCAAGCTATACTCTTCAACCTTAGACAAGAAGAGGGAACAATTTTCCTACTAAAATCAGTTTCAATTAATTCGATGTACATAATGGAGTTAAATCCAAAATAACCCACACTTATATACTCTCGTAGGCTACCATCCAAATGTGCTCTTTTATTCTGTTTGCAGTGCGAATCGAAACACCCCATATCTGACGAATTTACAAGAAGGAAACTAGGAAGTATTGATTTCTAGGTTATTTTCATAGTGATATTTCCCTCGTACTAATTATGTCGTTGTAGTGTTTTGACAAATTTGGGGAAAGGGCTGTTGACATCTGCCGACAGACTGGAGGCGTTTGTCGAAGAAGTCGCCTTGTTGAACTCTTAAACTTGGGCCGAGCCTGAGCAGTTTCGATGTCTTTGGCTCTTCTTGTAGTTGGGGGCTCATCGAAATAAAGAGAACAAACGTCTGCTCCCATCAAGAAAGACGGTGTAAAATACTGGCAAACAGTGAAAGAGAAACCATATAGCCTGCCTACGCACCCTGGCCTAAATTCTTAATTGAATGTATCACAGTTTACCCAAGGCGTTGGACAACAACAGCTGAAATACTGTGTGTCATGTGGACTTCCAAGGTGTCTCAGGCTTGACCCATTTTTGTGCTGATTCTTGAAGGCATTATCAGTAATTAGTCATGCCCACCATGGCTAACAACACACTCTTATCGACCTCCAGTGCTTATTTTGATAGTACGATATTATGCTCCTGCAACAATAATTGCTCCGGTCCGCGGTCATGGCATGCAGCCATATTTCTAACATTAACCAGCTTCACAGTTTCATTCCTGGACCAAACATATTACCTAACAGTGGCGGATCTAGCCTGGTAAGACACAATACATTCTAGGGGTCCGTCACTGTGCACAAACAAAGCGGACCCCTAGAATGTATTGTGTCTTACCAGGCTAGATCCGCCACTGCCTAAACTTAAACTTAATCCTACACCTAAACCCCACCCTTTACCTAAACCTAAACTTAACCTGAACTAAACACCGAAAACGTAACCAAAGTGCTAACCCTTTAAATTTAGTCGGAATAAAACCCATGGCGCGTGGCGAATCACACCTCTTTCGACATGCTCCTCAAAAAAATTAGTCCTATCCGCTTGGGCGATAGGCGTACAGTTATATTTTCGACGGGTGTGGAAGGAGCCGACGCCTCTTGCCCGCAAATCGGTATAAATTTTGCCAGCGAGCGATGAGAACAAACAAGACACTGTACTTATAATTTTTTTTTTAAATTTCATCAAAGTACACTAGGTGATATATGAAAAACAAAAAACACACATATTCGGGCATTCACTGCCCGAATGTGAGGTAACAGTTGCTGGTAGGTTATTAGTTGCAAAACTTTGGGAGGCTGCTGTCTTACCCCCCCCCCCCCCCCCCCCCCAGTACGCCTATGATTTAGGCGCTTTCAAATCTGAAATGATTAAGGTTTTGCAGACTCGATAAGCTGTCACAATTGTGTCAAAATTGTGTGATGTTGTAGCCGAGCAAGCGCCTTGTTCTAGATCACGTTGTCATTACGGATAAGTGTCAGCTTGTACGTTATTTCAACTAATTTATAAGCTTTCACTGTCTTGTTCAAGGTTGACAGTCTGTACAACACACTGTCGGACATGTTTCAGTTGACAACGTTAATTTTTCTTTCGTTTTTATTGTTGTTTATGTTTTGTTTCATGAACAATTTTTTTTTGTTTGTCAGTTTACCTTCCAGAAGGTGACGGTGATCGTGAGTGTGGAGCTAATATTATATTTATTGGCAAAGTTCCAGTGGCTGGGAATATTTTAAATGGGTAATGTTGATAGCATATACTAAATTGAGTAAACGCATTGGAAAATTCCCTAAGACTTGTGAGGAATTAAAAACAACTTACATGGTTTTTGTTTTGTTTGTTTGTTTGTTTTTTAGGTGGTGGTATTTTATATTTATGAAACTATTGTAATGGAGAAAGCAATTTTTATCTTTTCTGTAAAAGTGGCATTATTCTGACAATCTCTTTGAGTCTTATGTTTTAGCAATAGTGAAATGTGACACCCCCCCCCCCCCCCCATGTCTTCGTTTGGAACGTCTGTACTTTATGCGCTACCCGCTGCGGAGATGAAATTTAAAAAAAACCCCAACATAATAGAAGTATAAACTTACCATTTGTAGAAACCTGGGATAAGTGTTGCTTTGGGGGCAATCCGAATTATCTCATTCCCATATGTTTAATACAGGGACCAAACAGTTCCTCAATAGGCAATGGTTACGTGCGTAAAGTAATCTAATTCGATCTTCTTTTTTTTACATGGACTGCTTAAGCAGTGGCGTATCCATAGGGCTGAGTCAGCCTACCACCCCCTCCGGACTGCATATCCATGAAAATGCAGATAAAACTACTAAGAAAAATGGCATGTTTTCATAAATGAAGAAAATGCATGGCTTAGATATCAAAATATTGCTGGTTACGCTACTTATGAAAAGATAATTAACAAAATTTAATTTCAGGAAGTACGGAAAGATAAAAGGAGCACTAATATTGACTTGGCCTATATCGAGGGGGCCAAAAGAAGGAGATTGCGTGCACTATTTATAAATATTAGGTTTATATAATTAGAATCTCACCACTGAAATGAAGACCTGACAGGATTTTAAACTATATACATGTATGATCAACTTCGTTGAAATTCGAGACGTTTCTTGCGCATATAATGATTGACAACGAGGAGGCTTAAAATTTCTGGGTTTTCTGGCCTTACATATTTGCTTTTTTTGATAGAAAAGACAATGATTTATGGAAGAAGATTGAGCACAATCTATAATTAAAAGATATGGCTCACATATTTATTCAGAAAATTAATGGTAAATGCTCGCTTGTTGAAAAAAATATTGTCAAATAATAGTCCAGCTATCAAATCTTGAGAAAGTGATTTTAATTATTCGAATTGCTTAATTTTAAGATCAGCCTTTTTCCTCCATTTATCCCAGCATTATTATATGATAAACATTTGTATAACTGAGACCATCTTTTAAAAAATACCGTACAGGCCTACGACGGAATTTCCCGGTTGGATACGCCTGTGAGCCAATCTATACAAAAAAATAAAGTGTTTCTCCGGAAATATATGATGACGACAACATACGAAGCTATATCCCAACATAACACAGATAAAACATCAGTTTTAAGAAAAGAACGACCATCTCATTATACACCTTAAATTTGCCTTTATGTCTGTTTCTCATTCAGATTCCTTTCTTATGGTTACTGTTCTCTTTTTAAAAATTCTTCTTTCATCATACACAAATCGGTAATGCGTCAAATCCTCTCTCAAAGCATGGCACGTGCCATTTATTGAACAGAGATGAAAAAAACATGGATAATTTCGAAATCAAAGACACGCACACACATACAAATATAACACACATCAATGAGAGTGATTGTAAGAACACCTCGAACAATAGACAAGGAGGGGCTCATCATCAGCACACCATGCAGTGAAAACCTCCCGTCTCCGCCCCACTCGTTTGATGCCAATTTCCCGTTTCGTGCTCCGCCAAATCGACGGGGGCTTTTGGTCAGGAAATGAGCACTGCCTCGTTAATTCTTCTCTTCTTGTAATATTTTTATTTTCTCTCGCTTGTAATCCCCCATTCATAATTTGACGATGGAAGCCCGTATTTCCTTCCTGACCTTGACCCTGATATAATAGGCGAGTATTGTCTGCAACGGTTTTCTACATCTTCCCATCTCACTGTCTATACCCCCCCCCCCCCTCCTTTCACTCACCTCGTCTGACCATCTCTCCCCCCCTCTCCCTCTCTCTCTCTCTCTCCTCACCCCTTCTCTCAGACTTTCTCACTTTCTCTCTCCATCTCTCTAGTTCCCTCTTTCTCTCGGTAATACGATTTAATTATGTTCATTTGCTCCTGGCTTTATTTAAAAAAAAGGGGGTTCAATAAGGAAATTTTTTGAATAGAATTATAAGTTTTATAGTTCAGGAAAGATGTAGTGTTGCGTCCAGATTTGAAGTTAGTGTATTCATTGCCCCTCATCCTTTTTTCTCTTTTATTTTCTTTCTCTATACCTTATTTGTTTTCATTTTTTCAGCTCTCTTTCTCCCCTCCCCCTCTCTCTCTTACTCTCTTTCTCTCTCTCTCTCTCTCTCTCTCTCTCTCTCTCTCTCTCTAATCAGCTTTATTTTCCTCCTCCTGTGCATGTGTTGGTGCGAGAAGCAGAAATTATCCTCACACATTTGAGATGATTAGATGACAAGTAAGGCCACGAGCCCCCGCTGGTTTCCAAAATCAATAAGTGTCGTCCAGATTGTGTCATCCGAGATAGATAACCGATAACCTTGCCATCGACAAAATATGAAAACCGTCATGCAGGTGATATGATTCTCTCTCTCTCTCTCAGACTCTCTCTCTCTCTCTCTCTCTTTATTACGTTTCTTTCCTTCTTCCTCATTGTCTGATTGTATTTTAGTTTGTTCATGCATCATTGTGTTTGTCTGTCTGTTTGTTTGTGTGTTTGTTTGGGTTTTATTTCTTTTGACTACTACTAAATAGTAGTAGCAGCAGCCCCCAAAAGTTCCACGATTAAAGGAAAAAGGAAAAGGAAAAAAGGGGGTATTAGGCCTATTCGAATTGTTTAATTTTAAGATCGGCCTTTTTTCTCCATTTATTCCAGCATTATATATGATAAACATTTGTATAAATGACCATCTTTTAAAAAATACCGTACAGGCCTACGACACAATTTCCCGGTTGGATACGACTGTGTGAAAAGGAAAAAAAGGGGGGGGGGAATGAGAAGGAAAGAAAGAAAAGGCAGGGGGGAAGAAATAAAGAAATAAAAAGAAGAAAGAAAGAAAGATAAAAAGAAAAGACATCCATTTATATACCCCCTGGCTAGAAACAATGTATTTATGTGATCACAGTACTTATGGTCACACGTCTTTTAGAACGTATAAATCACTAAATTTTCTCAGTAGCACCCTTCCAAGTCCCACGTACATTATATGCATCTTGTTTTCTCATTATTTTCTTATCATAGAAGGGGAACTTTCCTCTTATACCCAAACCAGCCCTTTCCAATAATACCATACACTATCATAAGGAGTTTAGGCTACAGCACACTATTCACACTACTACTACTACTACTACTACTACTACTACTACTACTACTACTACTACTACTACTACTACTGCTACTACTACTGCTACTACTACTACTACTACTACTACTACTACTACTACTAGTACTACTACTACTACTACTACTTCTGCTGCTGCTACTACTACTACTACTACTACTACTACTACTACTACTACTACTACTGCTACTACTATTTCTACTACTACTACTACTACTACTAGTACTACTACTACTACTACTACTATACTACCACTACTACTACTACTAAAGTTCTAATGATAATAATAAGTGTCGATCCGTGTTCACGATTGGGGGATGACCGGCGAGGAAGCGAAGCCAGTGGCGTATCTAGGGATTATGGCAGCGGGGCAAAAAATGAAGTTACGCCCCCCCCCCCCCCCGAGTGCTAATTTTATCTACGTTAGCGATAGAGCAAAGCGACTGACCGGGATTTCTTTTCAATTTTTATTTTTTTTATAAAAATTTCAAATTTTATACATTGATAAACGGTTTTCACTCACTTCTACAATCTGGAGCAAAACTAACGAAACCCTATATAGGCTTGAGTTGAACCTTTAAGTTTGCAAATGCTGTTTTATACACTTTATCCTATATTAGGGGCGCATTATTTAGCAGGAGTCTTAAACTTGCATGATATAGCGAGCAAAGCAATTACATCTTTATTTGTTCAAATTTTGAACCCTTTTAGCTATTTAAGAACTATATAGGCCTATGGGGGCGAGAAATTACCAGATCCTGAAAGAAAATAATTATGCGAGGAGCAAAGCGACCGAGCTTTGGAAATTTTCACATTTCAAACCTTCGAAAACAATATTTCTAGTGCATTTACCCTGCAGATTTGGGGGCGCATAATCCGTAAGGATTATGATATTTCTTCATTTCCCCCTTTTTTCTTTCTCTCCTTTGCGTTGTTTGCGCCCCATCCAAGTGCCGCTGCACGTGCCCACTGCCCCCCCCCCCCAGATACGCCACTGAGCGAAGCGACCGAGCGGGGGAGGGTGTAGGATGGGGTACCCCCCTCTCACACCAGAGACTTTTTTACCCAAAAAATCTGTCTATAATACTTGCATTTTAGAGCATCCCAAATGTTTTTTAATGAAAAGAAGGAATGCACGGGTCTACGCCAATGGACGAACCTATCACTTGAGAATACCAAATGCGAATGAATGGATTTTCTTATTTCCTTACATCTAATCATTAAAGAATGTGATGGTATTTCAAGATCAAACATATTGAGTTTGGATAATTATTAGTTTTAAGTTAATATATCATAATTCTGATTTATTATTGTATCCAAAAATATTGGGGATAATAATACAGGCCATCCCCCACCTCAATTTTTTGTTTTTGTTTTTTGTTTTTGTTTTTGTTTTTGTTTTTGTTTTTGTTTTGGGTGGGGGGGGGGGTATATATATACCCCCATCCCCCGGATCGACACCCATGACGACGGCTACTGCTACTACTACTACTACTACTACTACTACTAGTACTACTACTACTACTACTACTACTTCTACTAGTAGTACTACTACTAGTACTACTACTACTACTACTACTTATACTACTACTACTTCTACTACTACTACTTCTACTATACTACTACTACTACTACTACTACTATTACTACTGCTGCTGCTGCTGCTACTCATACCTCTACTACTACTACTACTGCTAATAATAATAACAACAGCAATAATAGTAATAATAATAATAATTATAATTATTATTATTATTATTATTATTACGTATTAAGTATTGATAATAATATCAATAATAATATTAGTAATGATGATGATGATGATGGTGGTAATGACAATACTGATAATAGTAATAATGTATAATGATAATAAGAAGAAGAATTAATAATAATAATAATGACGATGGTGATGATGATGATGATGATATGAAGAACAACTAATAACATTAATTATTTATGTTCATTTAGTCATTTTTTTAATGGTAGGGTCTAGATGATAATGGTTTGGCCTAGATGATAATGGTTTCCATTTATATTATTTATTGCAATGTCGTTTGCGATAAAATTCTACACGTAATCATTTCGTTTTGATTATATGTGATAAATTGTATGATTTTTGTATATTTGAAGATACTTTATATTTTATTTAATTCAGATTATACAATAATTATAAAAAAAATCTTCTGTCGGCACCTCCAACCTTTCTTATTATTTGTTATAGGCAGTGGCGGCACCAGGGGGGGCATGGGGGGCATTTGCCCCCCCCCCCCCCAGTCAGAAGCTTTGCCCCCCCCCCACTTGCCCCCCCCCCCCAATAATTTTCGGAGTGAAAAAAATTTAAAGGGTGAAAAAGTTGTTTTTGTACGCCATTGCCCCCCTTTTTTTTTTTTTTTTTTGCTTGTCAGGAATTATGGAGGAAACTGGGCCCCATAACCCCTATACTGAGCGTTTTTTGGAAGTTTGGCAAAAAAATTTTTTTTGTCCCCCCCCCCCCCCCCCCCCCCCCCCCCCCCCCCCCCCCTCCCACTGAGCGACTTTTTGAGAAGCTGGCGAGACCAAAAAAATACGGGTCTACGTTTTGACATATTTTGACACATATTGATATTTGTACCCCCTATTTTACTCAATCCTGCATCTGCCCCCCCAACATTTTCTTTTGCCCCCCACTTGCCCCCCCCCCCCCCCCACTTTAAAAATCCTGGTGCCGCCACTGGTTATAGGATATGAGAAGGCACAGATGGTTTTTTTTTTTTTTTAAAGCACAACAAATCATGATATCGTGGTCAATTTTGTTGATTATTTTGTATCAACAATAGCCCTCTACGACGTGGGTGACCGAAAGCTTGGAGTTGCCCTAGCAGCGTCGATGTGATTACGTAGCGTGTTAACGATTGGTTGTAGAGTTACAATGAGTAGAAAACTATAGCAGCTTTGACCAATCAAAGCGGGTGTCATATAAGAGCCTAACAACTAAGTGAATCCGACGAGCTGGCCTTGATTTTTTTCAATTCATACCATTTGATCGTTCATCTTTTGACTGCGGTTACAAGTAAGGATATTATTTTCATTTGATTAATGAAATTAATAAACTTAGATCTTAAAAGTTATTTGTCTTTGTGATTCAATTACATATTAAGCCTTAGAAATAACGTTAACATTTCTCTGACTCTGGCCTCTCTGCGCTTGGGTTTTGTGTTGGGCAGAGCCAGAGGCTCTCCCGCCCCATCGAGTCCCCGGACTTACGGCAAGACAGAGGCTCGCGCTCCGCTCCTGTAATTCCTTGAACTGAAGCTGCTCTAGACAGCTGAAAACCGTCTGTTTCGGAGGAGTCTTTAACATTTTCTTATTTTTACCTTCTCCTCCTACACAGACGGCTACCCAACCTTCGCGGTAGATAAGGGGATCTTACAATACATGGCCTATGAGCATATCCCCCCAAAAGGGGGGATCTGATTTTCCATCCCTATAAGCCATCCCCTTTCTCTAAAATTTCACATAGATGGTGCTAGGGTTCTCATATTTCAATACATCACAAAAAAAACCCCAAAATATACAGATAATTAACAAAATTTGGGACTTACTCTGGTTTGAACTCCCTTCGCACTGACTGACTGAGTATTCGCTGCGTTTTACTACACAATCTCTATACGCTTCCGACTAGGCCTACTTCCGGGTCATGTGATTATAACCAAGAATGGCTGTCAGCGACTCGCTACTGACGTGCAACTTCCATGTTCAGATTCGTGTACCAGACGAGGAATTTGGGGTAAGAAATTTATTCAAGCATATTATATTACCGTTGTTCTCATTCTGAGTTGTTTATTTTAATAAAATATTGTATTTATTGGAAAATGAAAATTCGTCCTTAGTCCCTGGTACAGAGTGAGAGACGAACTTCAGTCTATGTAAGGAGGTGTAGTGAAGCAAGACGTAGTCCAGTGGAACACCCGACGAACAGAGACTGAAGCTTTCGGTCTAAAGCTGCTCCTACCTAAACTATATCATGATTTTTGTTACAAAATGAGAATGGACAAAATAATTGTCATTACGAAATGTTATGGGAAATGTTATTTTTGTAACAGAGCAGTAGAAAGTTTGAGGTGCACAGAAGATTTGGCAGTCTTATTAATTTAGTAGGCCCTAGGGCCTAACTTAACTTAGGCCTAATTCAGTAATTGCGGTCTAGGGTGCGCGCGCCGGTATTCGGTCACTTAAAAAGAAATCGCCGCTTATATGAATACCTATCTCTTTAAATTGACAATCTACCATCAAAAGAACCGCAAAATTGTCCTTTAAATAATTATCAAAATAATTTAAAACATGGAAACTTACCCCAAAAAATATCGCCGACAGAAGAAGGAGAAGTTTTCCGCCCAGTATTCGGTCGGCGCCGTCCACAATTCGGTCACGCGATAGTGCGCTGCATCTCGGGAGAGTTATATAACCATTTTTGTAACATTTCTGCGTTTTTAGGCATTTTCTGTGGCTTCTATATATTCATACTTAAATGTATGAGAATTTTTATCCATTAAAATCCACAAATCGAAGCTCTAGGGTCAGAAATAATGCACAAAATGTATTTCTAAAAAGAGCAAAGCGCGTCAGGAAAGCGCAAAGCGCGTCGGCGAAGCGCAAAGCGACAAGTTGCACACAAAGCGCGTTGGCGCAAGGCACTCAATGTTGCCTGACCGAATACTGGAAGAGCGCCATCTCACTGGCAGGGGTGAGGTATATATTCTCTTGCTCATCGCTGAGATCGCCATTTGCAAATTCGCTGCGATAGATGGAAGACCCGGAAGCTCCTCTTCACACACATACTAAATTCATTGCACCTGCACACATAGTTATTTCACCTTAGGCGTCTACATATGGCTATGCGTGTTAACTCACGCGCTAACGGAACCCGGAAGTGCGGAAACTTGGGTAACACTGACCAGTTTCGAGGGTATTTGGAGATCTTTTCCAGGGCGTCCGACCTGAATTGCTTTCATCATTAGAGGTACCTTGTTCATGTGTCTGTTATGTATAGGTTTCGAGCCTCAAAAATTATTCATGGGTTCTTCACAGCTGTTCAAAGAGCTGCGTGACCGAATTCTGGAATATGACCGAATACCGGGCCGCGCACCCTACTCTAAATCTAGACTTAAGTTCTAGTTCTACTACTTAGTACTACTAGTACTAGTTCATCATGATCTAACGACAAAAATGTTACTGTTAGACCTGTAGACAGAAAAAATCTGTCTGTTTGGAGGAGTTTTATAACATTTTTTTACTTTGAGGCTCTTCAACTTCCAAGACAGATGGAAGCAGCGTTGCCAGGTGTACGATAATTATCGTATTTGTTCGATAATTTGGTCCTCTGCGTGTGACATTGTACGATGTACGATCAATAATTCTAAAAAACATGAAAAATGTGAAATGTACGGTAATTTTACATTTTTGCAATTTAAGAAGATAAACGTAGTAGCCTAGTAGGCCCTGTTTTGACCCTTTTTGGTACCCATTGTTTAAAAAAAAAAAACATTTCTAAACACAAAGGAAGCGTACATAATCTTGTAATTTTCACCCACGGAGTTATGCTTTCACGCCATATGTCGAGTACGACTCGAGTGCAGAGCTTTGATATCGCATGGTACTATAGTCTGGGAGCCTGCCCCGAAATGGTTGCCCCATTTTACCCATAAGATTTGACCCCGCAAAGTTACTTACATGTAGACCATCTAAGTCATTGACAAAAAAGGTTATCAGCCTGACTGTAGCCGCTGGGTTTAGCCCCCAGAGCCCCCAAAAGAGACCCCAAAGTCAGGTCGATTTCACCCCATCTCCCCCATGCACCAAACTGTCAGTTCTTCTTCTTCTTCTTCTTCTTCCTCCGTTCGGTTCGAAGATCAGCAGTTAATCCCTGCAGGGGTACATGTAGTACAGTAGATAGTTTCGTGTCAAAGTGATTAGGCTTGAGTTACTATTGTACGAGAAGTGTGGATTTGCAGGATGAAGTAAAGGGCAAGGGTAGTGAAGGACTTTAGGGAAGCGTTGTTGAGGTCTGGATTCGGTAGGAGGATGAGTTTTGTAAAGGCTAGTGGGTCATCCTTGTCAAGGGTATTGGGGATTTCAGGGAGTTTTTTGAGTGGTATTTCTGAAGAAGGAGGACCGCTGTGTGAGCAGGAAATGGCAGGGTGAAATGAAGTGTGTCACATCTTCCTCATCTTCTTTGCAGAGAGGGCAGGTGACTGAGTGGGATTTTCCAATGGTGAACAGGCGTTTCTGAAGGGGATATATCTGAGTGAGAAGCTGAGATCTGATGATCTGTGCCTTACAAAGGTGTGGTGCCAATCCTACAGGGAAGAGCAGTGCTGGTGAAGGGAGTGGGTTTAGGTTCTTCCAGAAGGAGAGGGTGGGTTTGGAGTCGATTGCCTCTGCGACATCCTGCTGTGTTCTATGAAGAATGGACTTCTTGACCCTGAGTTTCCACTTCTGGTAAGGGACAGGACGCTCAATCAGACTGGCAAGATCCGGCAGGCTGTACTTGGTGAGGAGCTTGTTCCAGGACTTGGAAGTAATAGGAAGTAGTATGTCTGGACATTACAAAACACAAAAAAACTGACAAAAATTTCTGTTGAGATGGGTTGTCAGACGGCCCCTAAAAATTGGGGTAAATTTTTCCCCTTGAAGCCCAGGGACCAAATTTTGTTAGAAGGAAGAGCTATGGATGTACATTCCAAAATTGTCTCCAGGAAGGGGGTGTCAGACCCCCTGAAATGAAAACCCCAAAGTGCCCTTTGACAAAGCTTTGCCCCACCAAATGCTCTGCATGTAAAGAAAAACCCTTTTTTCGTACCTTCTGACTATGATAACTCAAAAAGTGTTCTATTCAATTCACTTTAAATTTTCATAACATAATTTTGAGTAATATTCTTGAGGTGCAATTTGGTGTTAATTTGTCTTTTGATTAATAAGTTATTAAATTGTGAAAAATGTATTGCTTTCTCAAAAGTAGCCCCAAAATATTGTCAGGATTATGTAAACACATACAAATTAAGTTCAATAACTCATATTTCGATTTCGCACTGCTGAACATTCCAGCTCACCGGAGTCCGACCTTCCCAAAAGCATCATCCTCTGTGCCAATATTAAACAGTACATAGTCTATATAAGTCTAGGTCATGTAGATCTACAACTTCAACAAACTTTAAAGTGACAATTGATTTCTTTGCAAACATTTACCCTTATAATTAGATTCAGGGTCTTAGAACTACATGTATGGCACTCAAAAGAGTCAAATTATATAGGGATAAATAATAGAAAATTTTGAGATATATCAAATAAATATTTTTATTGGATAGAGCATGACTAGAACTTTAATTTGATACCTCATACAACCCAATGGCTTTATTATTAACAAAGTTATGACTTATTTTACACCCGAAAATACGCATTTCCTTCCCTATTGTTTACCTATGGACATAAACCAAAAGTTGTGATCATGATTATGTAATGGTTTTAGCTCCTGTGCCGCACTTTTAACTTTGGAAACCTGGGGAGCATTTCATCAAGTGTTTTGTCAGTGATTTTTACTGACAAATTTGCTCTCAGCCAATCAGATGCAAGGATTTCAGTAGCTTATAACAATTGTTGGTAAAAATCACTGACAAAATGCTTGATGAAATGCTCCCCTGGTAGCAAAAGCATATAATTCAAAGGAAATTGCACAAGGAATCTGAATATGCACTAAAAAATGTTAACATATTTGGTCTTACGTGTAGTCGATCATGCATTTGATACTTACATTTCACTGTTTTTCTCCAAATTCAGATGTCGTTCCGATGCAATGAAATTTGGATTCTACCAAACTTTCGCCATGCTGGATGAGAGGAAAATCTGTCGTAAGATGTGGTCAACTTTCAACCGAAAGTGAGATCGGCAGTTCTTCAATGGGTATCAGAGATGGAATGAACTGGTTGATACTGTTTAAATCAAGAACATTTTGGTGAAGTATATGCTCTCTGAAGCATGGAATACATACATGTGCTTGGCCTGGTGTACAGCTATAAAATTTAGGAGACCTCCAACGGCAAGTTTCTGCAGAGAGTGTGAATTAAAAGACGTTTATGATGAATTCACACCACTCCAGGTCATTGGGAAACGTGAAGGTGAACAAGGGCATCATGTTTCCCCCGTTGACCCAGGCCCTCAACCAGACCAATCGCTCCTACTTCCAGGAGCATAACCTTATGATCCATGGGGACGGGGTCAAGGGTGCCCCACCCATGTCTCCACGAGGACTGGAAGAGGAACTACGAACACGTAGAGGGTCGTCGACCAGACCAATGACCTCAGCGAGAGCAGAACAGGTGAATGCGAGAGCTGCAGAAGAACTAAAAGAGCTACAGGTATTTCAGCAAATTCAGCAAATTCTGATAAATACAAAGAAAGTTATTGGATTTATTGAATGTAAATTTGTCTTATATTTATTATTCTTTGATTGAAGGATGTACATGGTACAGAATACAGTGGAACCTTCTTATAAAGAACACCGTTATAACAAATTCTCGTTATGACAAGGTAATTTTGCTGGTCCCACTTGTTTGTATTCTATAGTTTTTAGCCCTGATATATAACAGGGTTGCGATATAAAGAGGTTAATTTCCTTGTTCCCAAGGAGTTTGCTTTAACGAGTTTGCATTGTATTCAAAGATACATTGTATGTGAAATTCAATGTTACTGCAGTAACTTGGTCAAAACTTGAAAGCTACTACTAATATTTTTACTTACATGCCATGATGTGTGTGGCGTGTGATAAGCGTGACACCCAAGAAAAGAGACCATGCACCACTGGTTGCAATCATACATTCAAGAAAGCAAGGTTCAATCTGCAATTTAATACAGAACAAACAATAATAAATAATCATGATTACATAAACTGACATGAAAATAGCATAAATAAATATACCATGCAATACCTGTCATCTGTCATTACACCAAACAAAACAAACAGAAGAATGCTTTCTTCACTATAAATCTGCCTTAATACACGCAACAATGACTATCAGTGACTTTGACATCCCTCAAGGTCATATCAGTAATCCTAGGTCATGCACTATGTGCACTAATTTCACCTTTCTGTAATACATAAACTTTCATAATTGCCCAAATAAACTACATGTTATACATGGCTCTAATAATTATGCATCTTGCACAATAACATTCTCTTATTACTTATCTTGTAATGTATTAATCGAGTGCCCAAAGGCCTCATTCATGTCACTTTACATTATTATGCACGACTGTGCACCTTAACTTACTCTTATTACTTATCTGTTAATGTATTAATCGAGTGCCCAAAGGCCTCATTCATGTCACTTTACATTATCACGCACGACTGTGCACCTTAACTTACGTAACATACGTTGTACACGTGTGCAATCTTCCACGTGAACAACTCAATCATGTCATTACTTTGTCTTGTAATTTTAGTCACATGCACTTCATATTTCATCATGCTATCTGGCTACAAAGACAATATAACTAATAAATTTCAAGATAACACAGTAATTTCTACTTACATCATTGGGCTTGTATCACAAATTAAACAAAATTCATAGGCAACTCTGAGTACCAATCTTTCCAAATGAGGTGGAGAATTTAGCAGCACACAAAATTCATTACGCCCCCAAGCGGCCAAATCCAAAATCCCATCTAAGCACCGCTAATGAGGTAACAATCTTCTGCTACAAGCAGATCGTCATCCTGTACTCGACAATGTGGGTACTTTGAAAAATATATGAATAAAGAATGTATTTTATAGAAAAGGAATTAATAAATTGATAAAAACGCATTGTGAGTGGCCATTTCACCCCCCCCCCCATCAAATACTTTTTATACATGTACAATGAGAGAACTGAAGTATCCTGTCTTTGTCAGTCAACTCATGCTCCCTTTAAAGGTGTTACTCAGAGATGTACAAACAAATCAAAATGCAATAAATTTGGTATCAACAGAAAGGGGAAGATGTCCTAAAACATTCCATCATTCGAAATCCATAGGTTTTCATAAATTAATATTATTCTATTTCAAATGTGTGCCAAAATATTCGCATATTTTCGTCCCGCGAGTAGTTTCTTTTTCAATACAGCGCGTGCACATAACGTTCACAGTTCGAGGTAAGCTACTGAATTCTTCCAATCGTCCCAAATCTTGTCCACAAAATATCTGATTTTGGCCCTGATTCAGATGTTAGAACCTGGAATCATACCGTCATTCCATCAATCACTGGGTGAATCACTGCAGCAGCCACACATATACGATTCATACAGCTACAGTACAGTCAAGTCGTATACCGTAAGCTAGCTGTCCAGAGAATGACGTCATTTTTCTAGTGCAAGAATTCTCGCATTCGTGGCTCATCTGAGACCCTGTCAGGGGTCTTGAAAAAAAGTCCTGATAATCCTTTTCAACAAGCTTACATCTCTAAAATTTAATTTCATTATATTCTTTGGGGGATTAGCTTTCCAAAAATGTATAATTTGTCCTATTTCTTATTTTATGGGACATTTCTCCGGTTATCTGCTTTAATGCAAAAGTTGAAAAGTGTGAGAGAGCCATTCACAAAATTCTAGCAATTATATATTTTTATATCAAGGAATCAATCTGTAAAAACAAGAAATTCTGAGTTACTCATACTGATATATACAATTCTATTATCATACCAAGCCATAGGCAAAAAAAAACTGCATTTATCTACAAGTTCATTGAAATGAGAGCATCAGATACTTTCTTTCTGTCTTTTTTTAAATTTTGGTTGTTGTTGTTTTTGCTTGTGTGTGCCCTGAGGCACTCTTATTTCCCAAAGATTTTCACACTGTAATTTAATCTGGTACTAAATTGATTGGACTCATGAGTCTAATTTTTAGGAAGTAGACCAGGGTTCTTAATGAATTTTAGAATAGAAGGAACTGGAATATGTGCAGTACAGTTGTGTAGGTTGCAATCTATCACATTAGGTTAATGAAGAAGAAAAAGAAGAGTGGAAAAGAAACTTGTAGATGAACCATGCAGTGAGATCCTCTAAATATTGTTGCACTGTGTGGGATGAATTGTATTTTCCCATATCAAATTATAAAAGTCCACCAAGACACTTTTGATATGTAGTAAAATTAATGCTGTAATTGAAAACACTCGTGGGTACGACTGACAGAATTTTCAAATAGAAATATTGTGACTTTATTTCAAGACTTAACACACTCCTGGGTCTAAACATGCAGATGTTGCTTTTATAATTGAAAGAAACTCAGAAGATGATGATTAAAGGGAACTGAACACTGCCTTCCAAAAGTTTAGGTACACCTGTCACAGATTTCTCACAGTCACGCACAGTTCATTTATTATCAGATTGGTGCCACTGTAACAATTTGGTATCAATCTGAAGAGTAAACTGCAGCTTTCAAGTTGACACCAGTTTTGTACATACATGTATGTAAAGCATTTCAGGAGGCATGTCACAGGTCTTGAACTAGTACATGTATGCATCACCATAGTGGGACGAACTGATTAGATTTTTGTTCACGTCTACAACATGTAGATCAAAGGTGACAGGTCATAGAGGTCATTATATGTGAAATTACATCATAATAATGTTTTTTAGCTTTGTTATCACCATACATATATCTCAACTATTTTGTATTCATGACTACAGTAAATGTAGGAGGAGATAAAGTGATCAGAGTACTGGATTATAAGTAGGCCTAGTTATAAGGTGTAATGTCAAATGTCAAAGGGGTTTACATGTAATTAACATATAATTGTAGGCTTTTTAGATTGGTATTCTGGTTATCACAATTTTTCAAAAACAGTTTGAGCCATCAACTGACTTTAGGCAGAGGCAGGCATACAGGAGAAGCAGTAGCATTCATCCTTTCATCATGTTAAACGGATGTCAACTTGAAGGCTGATGTCAACTCTTCAGTTTGATACCAAATTGCTACAGTGTCACAAATCTGACGATAAATGAAATGTGGGTGATTGTGTAAAATCATTTATGAATTATACAAATACAAGTGTGCCCAAACTTTTTGAGGGCAGTGTAGATACAGTGTACATGTAAAGCAAAATGGGAGGGAGTAAACATACCAAACAAGGTGTGGGATGTTGTTTTACTCTCTATTCTTTGTTGTTATTGTCAATGCATAAAGAGAGGACCCTAATTCTTTTACTTGTCACCATCTTACCTCAGGGCAAAGAGAAGCAGTATCAGAAAAAGATCAACAATCTTCAGAAGGCAGTGGAACAACTTCGTCTGGAGGTCAATAGTAAGGAAGAGAATTTAGTCAAGACCAACCTCAAGCTTCAACAGATTGTGAGTTGAAATGTGAAGGAAAAGATTCATCCATTCACTATATTTTTAAAATAAATAGATTATTATTAATTGATTTGTCCTCCATTAGGCATTCTTTCATTTCAGTTTGGCATACAGTATTTTGAATGTATTTATGAATTTTTATTTTGGAATATTAGGAATATATTCGAATGAAAGAAGAGCAAGGTACTCACAAATGTAGCCATAAAATCCAAATGAAATTTCTGACGGATAGATCTAAGAAATTTCAACGTTTCAACTACATGTAACTCCAACGAACTAACAAACCTTACTTTTCCCTAAACTGGAGGTCTTCATACATTTACATGTATCGCTTACAGTACTGTATGTGAATGTCTTTCTATGCTGTTTTCTTGATGTTTTCTAGGAGGAACATTTTCGCTTGCTCTATGAAGAAGAGAAATCATCTCATGCTCTCACCAGACAGGAGGTGACTGAAACAAGAGAAGAATTGAGAGAGAAAGAAAACTTGGTGGAAGCATTGAAACAAAGGCACGAACAGCACACTAAAGAACTCAAGGAATATGTAAGTTATAAAAGAACATATCTCTTATTGTTGCTCTCTTACGCTTTCTCCTACCCTTTCTTCTTTACTTCCTCTTGAAAATTTTCTCCTCGCACGTCGTACTACTGTATTTCTATATATATAGTCTGCTGCAGTAGTAATGCATAACAGAACATTCAGGACTGTTGGCATTGCGCACATTTTGTCATTTACCCTTGATGAACAACCCTCCCCCCCCCCCCCCATAGTACCATATGCGTGAGCAGAAACAGAAAGTGTTTACTCACACTATGCCCATTTTGTTGATGGAATTTTTTTTTAAAGGAAGCAAAAAACATGTTTAGGTGTTGAAGATCTTGGGAGGGGGGGTTGTGTGGGGTTTTTCCAGTATAATTTTTCAAATTTTTAGTGACAGTTTCCATGCCTATATTTTCTGTTCAGATGCTTTTTATTACAAAATACAACAATAAAATAGGAATATAGTGTTGCCAACTCAAAGATCAAAAGCTAATCTGTTTAGCCCTTTTGAAATTAAAAATTCCAGTCCTGAATGGACTTTTCATGTATGGACAATAAATATGATCAGGAGAGCAAAGAATTGTTACAAAATGTTTTTTCATCATTGAACTTTTTATGATGTTGACAGCATGATGTACAAGTAGGAGAACTGAAGGCTAAATATGACGCTGAGCTAGCAGACAGGAACAGACGTCTAGATAATCTCAAGAAACAAATGGCAAGTCACCTGAAAGAGAACTCATGGTAAGACCCTGTTGAATATATCTGTCACATTACCTCCTTCTTGATAAACACTCAATATTAAATTACAGAAAAATAGAATTTTTTTAAAATGTTGATGTTATTTAGTTATGTGCAAGAAATGTCAAATGTGCAAGAATTGTCAAATAAAGCTGCCTGTATGACTCTTGATAATATTGTACATGGTTGTTTGCATACTGATGTTGTATTGAACATGTAATGTAATTCAGTTATTGTGGATCAATAACAATAGGAATTATGAATAAAATAAGTATTCTGCAAATATACCTCAGTTTCATATTGAGCAATATATATACACCTCCATCGACCTATGCAGGCTAGTTACTAGGGCTGGGACTAAAATCCGGGAAATTGGGTCGGGCCTGAGAGCTGCGGGTCCCGGGTCAAAATACTAGAAGCCTGTTACCCGAAAATACAAAGTTTTTAACATGTGGGACTGATCATGAGGAATGAGTTCTAAAAGTGGCTTAAAACCCATTTAATTTGTAATTGTTACAAGTGATATCAGTAATCAATAGCAATTAATCATCAAACACTTACTAAAATCTTCCTGTATGTTTATTTTCCATCATTTTGGACTTTTAATTGTCCGTTTCCCCACCGGATTTTATGCTTACGATCTACAGAGCACTACATGTGTAAAACTGAATCACAGTCTTCAGATTTATAGTGGTCCAGCGCCCTCTAAGTTCAAATACCATATAGTTAGATTTTTACTTTTTCGGAAACCAAAAGAGGTAAAACAAACTTTGAAAATCGAAAACCTGGAATTAAATTCTATCATTCTTGTAAGGATTTGAATTTATTATTTATTTTTCTGTTGTTTACCACTTGTAGTACTAGTCTAATGATGTAGTTGAACTCATTTTGTTGACATTTTAATGACAATTCTTACTCTTAAGAAATTAACTGTACGTCAGTCCCATGTGTTTAAAATCATGTCATATTTTTTTCACGGCTACAGGAAACCATGAATCGTAGACTTTTTGTCCACTCTATGTACCTTTTAGGGGTTAAATTTTTTTTACTGATTTTCGGGTACCGTAACCGGGTTCCCGCCCGAAAATTAGGTCGGGTTCCTGAAAATTAAAATACCCGAAATTCCCACCCCTACTACCATTAATTCAAATTGCAAAGAAGGGAAATAATATAGCCAGTATTGACTGATCCTATTTTTATGCCTCCGTCAACCAAAGGTCGTGCCGGAGGCATTATGTTTTCGGGTTGTTGGTCCGTCTGTCCGTCCACTTTCTCGTTCTCGCGATAAATCAAGAACAACATGAGGTATGAACTTCAAACTTGGTGCTAGTATGTATCACCATAGGAAGACGATCTAATTAGATTTTTGTTCACTCATATGTGAAATTAATGTTTTTTAGCTTTGTTATCACCATACACATGTACATGTATCTCAACTATTTTTTATTCATGACTAGGGGGAGATAAAAGTGATCAGACTTTTGGGTTATCACAATATTTCAAGAACAGTTTGAGCCATCAACTGAATTTAGGCAGGTGCATGTAGGAGATGCAGTCACATTCATCCTGTTTCTTATTGCTATTTGTACAGGGAGAGGCAACAGCAACTGGAAGAGTTGAGCAGAGAACTTGGAAAGATGTCTGATGAAGCAAACATGTTGAAGAGTAAACTCAAAGCAATGGCAGCAAAGAATAAGGTATTAGTTAGAATACTAACCATCAAAACCTGATATTGTGCATTATGAAGTGGGGGTGGGATATGCACTGTTAAGCTTATCTAAAATTAATTAATGCTTGCACGACGTGTTGTTTGGATAGAAAGAAAAGTCGATTGAAATGAATATTGGGGCTAACTTTTAAAGCAATATGATTGAGGCCATCATCGAGTGTGGCATTTGTACTTTTAAGATGAAAGAAGTTTTTTTTTTTAAAGGAAAAAAGAGAGAGAGATTACAATGTAATTTGAGGTATACATTTGTTGTTGTTGGTGGTGGTGTGGGGAGAGGGGAGGGGAATATTGGTCCCTATAATGGACAGAAGTGTTGAAACCGACTGCCATCATTTCTTCAGTCAAGTCTTTAAAACACCTTTGACCTTCACACAAAGTCACATGTCTTATATTGTTCAAAAAAGTGGAAATACTATGTCTCATCTTTGTTACCATTCACAGGATGGCTGTTCTAAATGTCCGTCGTTGAAAGCCGAGTTGGTATCCAGAGAGAAGCTCATCCTGGAGAAAGATGCACAGATCAAGCAGCTCATGGCTCTCTGTAAAAAGTTTGAAGTCCAGTTATCACAACAGGTACTGTAAGAGGAACGTCTTGAATTGAAGGGGACCAATTTTTCTGGGCCCCCTCTCTCTTTCTTTCTCTCTCAGGTGTTCTACCCAAGGGCAGGTCCACACACCACCTGGTAGTCCTTCCTCCATCCTGTCCTTTTTTGAGCCGCCTTCTGCACTATTCCATACACCGTTATGTTTTGTCACCCATCAAATCAGACACCACCCCAGTTCCCTGTGAACCTCTTCCCTGTTTGACCCTATGTAGACCAATCACCAAAAAACATATTTTGTTCTGAATGTTTTTGGTTCCATGCCAGTTTAGTTTATTCAAATTATCAGGTTTTAATGTTACTTTTGTCAAGAGAAATTGCAAGTTTATATACTCTCTATAAATGTGAAGGTAAAAGCAAGTTGTGAGTAGAGTCTTCGACAAAATGATATGCACGTGCAATCCCATGGAACCCAAATCCGCCTTGGGTTTCGTTCACAGATTTTTCTTTTATTTTCTTCATTCTCCTTAGTGGCTGCAGCCCTTGAGACTGACTGCCCACAAGGCTGACAATGTCGGTGCCATGTCTGAGGGTTCACAGGCTGACAGCCCATGAGACGAACACATCAGTCTTGTGAGCCTTACGACAACACTTCTGATGGCTCACAAGACATTTTTCGGTCTCTTGGGCAGTCAGTCTTGTGGGTTGTGGGTCTCATAGACTTTAATAATAATAATAATAATAATAGCTGTTTCTTTTATAGCGCCTTACCAGTTACAATGTAACCGACCAAAGCCTTACCAGCATTATTAGACTTTCCCATATATATATGTCAATTGTCTGATATAATTTTTGTTGTGCAGTTTTAAGTAGTTGCACACAGAGTTCACCCACTTGCATTTCTTACCCCGAAAAGTTGTATTACTTATGTAAATGTACATGTATATATACATCCAAAACTTTTGAATATCCAAGCCTTGTTTTTTACTTTCTTTTGTTGTTGGTGTTGATATATTTTGCTGCCAGTGTACATGCATATTGATCAAGTTCTTTATTGTTTTTTGTTTTTTTTCTCTTTCACCCATGACACGGGTATTTAATTCAACAAAAATCTCATTTTACATATAAATCAATTTTACAGAACGATTAAACGTACATTTCCAAAATAACAGGCAAATTATACATTTCTTTCTTTCCTGCTTTCATAAAGGCATTATTGATATCTATTCTTAATTTTAATTCCTTTAAAAAGGTAAACCATAGTCTTTTTTCCCTTTCTTCCTTACCATATATATTACTGAAAATCAGCATTTTATAAATACTCCACAGAGCAATGGTAATAATATCATCAATCTTCTTTTCTTTGTAATTTTTTAACAGAATGTCGATATCAAAGTAAATATCTATGTTATATATGTTTTGCACCATAATGAATAAGTTGTCGAAGAATGACTTATTTAATTTACAGTGCAAAAAAGCATGGATTAAATCTTCCTTGGCATTACACACTTCACAAATATCGGAATTTCCTAATTGCAATAAAAACAACTTCCTTTTTGTTGGAATGAGGTTATACAGCATTTTTAGATTGAACTGTTTCAATTTGTTTTCTTTTATATTTTTAAAATTTCTCTGAAAGACATTTTTCCAGTTTATAGCATTATTAAATAGATTAACCCAATATGTTGGGCCATCATTGGTTCTTTCATGTGTTAACAAGATGTTATAAAATAATTTACTGGAACATAACTTAAGTTGTTTTTCTTTTCCCTTCGATGATATTGTTGGAATATCTAGGGTACTAGCATCTTTTAGATTATTCAACCACACTTTTGGTGTCGCCCTTTGTAGTTTAGAATAATCAAACAGGGCTCTCGCTTTTGTTTTTTCAGATTTAAGCTTTTCTTCCAATTTTGTGAGCGATACAAATTTTCCTTCAATGCAAATATCTTTCAGAAAAATGATTGAACTAGCATACCAATCTCTATAAAATAGTGGTCGGTTATTGTAGACAATATATTTATTATACCATAAAATTTGTGTACTTGAGTTCAAATCATCTTTTTTGATGAATTCTTTTAAATATGACCATGCTTTTATCAGTTCAACATAGAATCTTGGCAATTTATCAGCAAACCACTTGTCATATGATTATGAAGGGTAGAATTTAAAATAAGTCTAACACCTCCAATTATTTCGAAATTCAGTAAAGCAAATTCTTTCCAACAACCACTTGTATCATCAACAATTCTGGCCAACCATTTCAATCTGAAACTCTTAATCAAATTCTGAATATCGACCATTCTTATGCCACCATCCTCATAATCCTTCACGATTGTGACTTGTTTGACTTTGTCAACTTTTGAGTTCCATAAAAAGTGGAAAATTATTTTTTCCAGTTTTTTTACTACATTGTTGGGAACTGAGCAAAACATAATCAAATGAATTATTTGACTAATAAGTAGAGTTTTAATAATAAGGACTCTTCCTATAATTGTCAGGTTTCTTTTCCTCCAATTATCTACGATTCTCTGTATCTTTTCTAATTTTGTTTCCCAGTTCAATTTCGCAACCTTATCTTGGTCATGGTCTATATGAACTCCTAAATACTTAATACAACCTTCCGTCCAATGTAATCCATATTTTTTAAAATTCCAATAATGTTTTGTAGAACCCAACCATTTCAAAATTGTTTTGTCTTTATTAACTACTGGACCAGCCACATTTCCAAATTTATCCAATTCGTCTATAATGTATTTCATAGAAGACTTCTCTCTCAAGAACACAGAGGTATCGTCTGCATATTGCAAGATTTTTAATTCTTTTCTGTCGTTATTTCCAAACAAAACTCCTTTGATTTTATCATTTTTTCTAATTCTTTCTGCTAACGTTTCTACCACTAAGATAAAAAGCATGGCCGATAGCGGGCATCCTTGCCTTATACCTCGACTGATCTGAAATGTTTTTGTTCTCCATCCATTAATAAGTATCGAACTCTCCGCTTTGTCATACATTAGCTTAACCCAGCATTTGAAGTCTTCGCCAAAATCAAACTTACACAAACAATATTCAATAAAGTCAAATTCAACGGAATCGAATGCTTTCTGAAAATCAACTAGCATTAACGCACCTTCTAATTTCTGTTTTTTCATATAATCAAAAACGTCTTGCGTGAGTCTAATATTAAAGCCGCTCATTCTATTTTTAATGTAACCAACTTGGTTTTCATGAATAAGTTTTGGTAAAACTTAATGTAACCTGTTTGCTAGGGCAGCGGCCATTATTTTATAATCATAGTTTAACAATGTTATCGGCCTCCAATTATTCAAATCTTCCATCTCTCCTTTTTTATGGATCAATGTAATAATTCCTAATCGTTGAGCTTTTGACATAACCTTATTACTAAAATTTTCATTAAGCGCATTAACAAACAACAAATTCAATGTCGTTCCAAAACTCTCGATAGAATTCGACGGGTAAACCGTCTCCTCCTGGAGTTTTATTTTTGGTCATTTCAAAAGCAGCTTTTCGACATTCTGAATATGTTAATAGCCCTTCACACAGTTCTTTATCTGATTCATTTAACTTATTTACAATAAAGCTTTCAAAATATTCTTCGATATCTTCTTTTTTAACTTGTTTACTAAGATATAGTTTTTCGTAAAAAGAAACAACCTCCTTCAGAATATGTTCTCTTTCCGTGATAATCTTACTACCTTTCCGTATTCTAGTAACATTTCTCTTCTGAGCGTTTTTCTTCTCTAGACTCATAAAATACCTTGTATTCTTTTCAACCTTCTCCAGCCATTTGACTCTGGCTCGCACGCTTGCTCCTTTGCATTCTCTGTTATACCATCTATCTAAACCACCTTTGATACCTAGGTACTCCTTTTTAGTCTCATCATCAATATTTCTTTGTTCATCAACTATTTTAGTAATATTAGCAAATCTTTCCTCTAAAATTCTTTTTAATTCTTTTGTGTTATATTTATTTCCGATACAGTATGTCTGAGTAAATTCACGACATTTAATCTTTGTAAGTTCACATCTTTCCGAAAAACTGAGATTCATCTCTTTAACATTTTTGATAATTTTTCTTATTTTATTTTTATACTGCTCATTTTTTAAAATTTGTGTATTTAATTTCCAAAATCCTGGACCTTTATCAGGTTTCCCTATCAAAACCTTCAAAAAGACAGCGTTGTGGTCACAACGTGTCGATGGACGTATATCACACATAATTATTTTGGCTTTCAGGTTCTGATTTACCAGCCAGTAATCAAGTCTAGATGCCACATCTAAGGATAAATTTCTCCATGTAAATTGATGTTTTTTAGGATGGAAATGCCTCCACAAATCACACAAATCAAAACTCTTATAAGACCCTTCAAATTTCGTGGTGTCTTATAATAAGCATTAGGATTTCTTTTCGTGTCTTTAGTTGGAGAAAGGATAGAATTAAAGTTGCCTCCTATTACTAAATCACTATCTGGAATTTTATTTGACTCTATCCATCTATAAAGTTTTTTGAAAAATCTTTCTCTGTATTTTTTCTCTGTGGGAGCATAAATATTTACAATACAAAAACTGCAATTATTAATTTTAGCATTTAACATAATCATCCGTCCTTCTTGACCAGAAATTATGTTATTAATAATGATTGGCAAATCTTTTGAAATAAGAATGGCAACTCCTCTGGCATGATTAGATCCATTGGAACAGAAAACATGACCCTTCCATTCATTTCGAATAATTTTCAAAATATTATCTGTCCAATAAGTTTCTTGTAATAACAATATATCCGCTCTTTGATTCCTGCACCATAACAGAATTGCGTCTCTCTTTTCTTTATTTCTGATGCCTCTAACATTCAAACTAAGCAAGTTGCAGTATAATCCGGACATGGATGATTGTATTTACACTATATACACTTTGCTGTAGTCAGAAGCCCTTCTTATTTCTTTTTTGCTGCTTTGCTTCTGCTTTTTTGTTTACGTTTGCCGCTGGAGAACTTTTTCCCATCCTCCACAAGTTTGGGAGAATCTGCCGACATATCCGAGTGCTCTAGATTTTGTTCCTCAGATTCACGCGTATCAGCATCTTCAAACTCGTTGTCATCGTCGCTCTCTGGAACTCCTTGTGAAGCAGTATCGCAAGCACTTCCTGATGAAATGAACTGAGTGATCTTTGCTTGCGCTCGAGGTATCTCCTTGTTGTTACGCAATACTTTGTTGCCCTGGACAATACTCTCCTGTTGATTCATCTCAAAATTGCGTGAAGACTCACTCAGATTAGGATCTCCCACTGATGGCGTATCGTTCGTCTTCTGCACAGGACCGGGTAGTTTCTGTACAGGGGCGGCGATGGAAACGTCATGGCGGGAGTCGAGAAGAGTGCATTTCACTGCCTTGTGTCCAGGTTGTGAACACCTTCTGCAAACGACGTCGTTGACGCATGTTGATGCATGATGCCCCTGTATTAGACATTTAGAGCATATAATGGGGCCCTTGGTCTGTCCTTCATGGTAAATGCGTGCTTTAAAACCTCCTATATACATGGCTCGTGATAGAGGCTTCGTGCATGGTGTGATGAACAGCATTCGATCGCCTGTGTGGCAATCTGTCAAAAGACCATTTACTCTTAACTTCATCCTTTGCACTCTACTTAGCACTTTGCATTTCTGCTTTTCAATTTCATTAGCAATAACTTCATCTTCCAACGACAAAGGGATGTCTTTCACAATGACTTTGAGCGACTTGGTAGGGTCATGGCGGTTTACGAAGGGATTCGTGTCATAGATGGGGGCAGACACCCCTCTTATGTTGAGTCCAGCAGAAATGAGGGCAATTCTATCCACTCTATCTGAGAGGTAAATCCGCCAGAGTCCTCCAATTTTCTGCAAGCCTTTCAGGTTCTTTGTTGAGCCAAGATGTTTGTGGATAGCTATATATATTTCCTCATGTTGAAGCGGTTTTCCTTCGGGCACATCCCTGGTCTTAAGGAAGACGGGTTTGACCCTGTTCTCACTGCTCTCTGCGCCTGTGCTACCCCTATCACGTGACGCCGATCTGGTGGCGTCTGCATACGTGGCACCCGACATAGCATCAGGCTTTACAGGCTGAGACAAATCACCGCTTTTATGCATGATATTTCTTCCACCTCTTTATCTATTTACATATAACTTGTTTCGTTCGAGTCTATTCAACAAATGTTCTGAAATTATTTCTCAAAAATTTCACTCACCGATTATCAACAGTCAAAAAACTGCAAATTAGTCTCCAATTCCAGTGAAGACGTGTCTAAATCGTAATCTTGACGAGCGCCCTTGGGTATTTTCGTTCACAATGTTTTGATTTTGATTTTATTTTCTTCATTCTCCTTTAGTGGCTACAGCTCTTGAGACTGACTGCCCACAAGGCTGACAATGTTGGTGCCATGTCTGAGGGTTCACGGGCTGACAGCCCATGAGACCAACACATCAGTCTTGTGAGCCTTACGACAACACTTCTGATGGCTCACAAGACATTTTTCGGTCTCTTGGGCAGTCAGTCTTGTGGGTTGTGGGTCTCATAGACTTTAATAATAATAATAGCTGTTTCTTTTATAGCGCCTTACCAGTTACAATGTAACCGACCAAAGCCTTACCAGCATTATTAGACTTTCCCATATATATATGTCAATTGTCTGATATAATTTTTGTTGTGCAGTTTTAAATAGTTGCACACAGAGTTCACCCACTTGCATTTCTTACCCCGAAAAGTTGTATTACTTATGTATATGTACATGTATATATACAGTGTTCCAAAACTTTTGAATATCCAAGCCTTGTTTTTTATGCCTCCGCCCACCGAAGGTGGGTGCCGGAGGCATTATGTTTTCGGGTTGTCCGTGCGTCCGTGCGTCCGTCCGTCCGTCCCACTCCTCGTTACCGCGATATCTGAAGAATCATTTGAGGTAGGAACCTCAAACTTGGTACTAGTATGTATCCCCATACGAAGATGAACTGATTAGATTTTGGGGTAAGTAGGTCAAAGGTCAGAGGTCACAGAGGTCAATTTACCTGAAATTACATAAAAATTCTTGGTTTTTAGCACCGTTACCACGATATCTCAAGAACTGTTGGAGGTAAGAACTTCAAACTTGGTACTAGTTTGTTTCCCTATACGAAGATGAACTGATTAGATTTTTGGGTAAGGAGGTCAAAGGTCAGAGGTCACAGAGGTCAATTTACATGAAATTACATAAAAATTCTTGGTTTTTAGCACCGTTACCGGGATATCTCAAGAACTGTTTGAGGTGAGAACTTCAAACTTGGTACCAGTATGTATCCCCATAGAAAGAGGAACTGATTAGATTTTGGGGTAGGTAGGTCAAAGGTCAGAGGTCACAGAGGTCAATTTACATAAAATTACATGGAATTACTGTTTTTTAGCACCGTTACCGCAGTATCTCAAGAACTATCTGAGGTGAGAACTTCAAACTTGGTACCAGTATGTATCCCCATAGAAAGATGAACTGATTAGATTTTGGGGTAAGGAGGTCAAAGGTCAGAGGTCACAGAGGTCAATTTACATGAAATTACATGAAATTCTTGGTTTTTAGCACCGTTACCGCGATATCTCAAGAACTGTTTGAGGTGAGAACTTCAAACTTGGTACCAGTATGTATCCCCATAGAAAGAGGAACTGATTAGATTTTGGGGTAGGTAGGTCAAAGGTCAGAGGTCACAGAGGTCAATTTACATAAAATTACATGGAATTACTGTTTTTTAGCACCGTTACCGCAGTATCTCAAGAACTATGTGAGGTGAGAACTTCAAACTTGGTACCAGTCTGTATCCCCATAGAAAGATGAACTGATTAGATTTTGGGGTAAGGAGGTCAAAGGTCAGAGGTCACAGAGGTCAATTTACATGAAATTATATGAAATTTTTGGTTTTTAGCACCGTTACCACGATTTCTGAAGAACTGTTTGAGGTAAGAACTTCAAACTTGGTACCAGTATGCATACCCATAGAAAGATGAACTGATTAGATTTTGGGGTAAGTAGGTCAAAGGTCAGAGGTCACAGAGGACAATTTATTTTATATGAAAATGAAATGAAATAAATTTTTCTGTCTCCTGTGCATTTTAAGTGAAAAGATTTGTCATTTTGTTTGACCAATCCTTTTTAGAGTGTACATGTATGCCATACATTTCCAATCTGGTGATGGCGGAGGCATAAATTCCGACCGCGCGCGGTCGAATATTCATCTAGTTACTTTCTTTTGTTGTTGGTGTTGATATATGATGACATAAATGGTACCCTGGGGTACCAAATAAAAATTGGCCAATTTTGGGAATTATTTTTTTTTTTTTTAGGGCTGTACCCTGGGTTACCAAAAAGTGGGAAATTATTTTGGTGTGATTTTTTCAACATTCAATTGTGTCCCATGTTCTTGTAAAACATCCTGTAAGTCATGTATTTTTCTCAAATTCATTGTTGTTGTGAGTAATTATTCTATTATTGATTTCTATTTCTTTGATTTGAGGGAGGGATTGGGCCAGCAGTGTCATAATAACACCATCAGCCTGCTCCTTGTCTCCCCCGTTACTCGCCTTCCTAAAAACCGCTACCATGTACACAGATCAGCGGCCTGCTCGTCCCCCGAACTTCTGTATTGCACGATATCGTGCTCTTTCAACTTTCTCTTTCCTTGGAATCTTCCGTCTTTTACGTCCTTTCCCTTACAGTAAATTTCCGTATCCACCATTACCTTCCACGATTGTCTAAGTTTGAAAGTTTGACAGCTAAAATACAGTAACGATGAAGTGATGTTTTTTAGGAAGAAGTGAAATAAAATCAAGTTCTAAAGCAGCGGGAGCTAACGCTATAGCCACTACTATAGCGCTTGTGAGGGCTGCTAGCAGCTAGCGCGCGAGCAGCAGTACAGTGCATGCACACCATGCATAATAACACTGCACTGCACATGCATTGTGACTACGTACACGCACTGCATTCATAACTCTGGGGTTGTACTCGAGTGGACGTGAGATGGCGCTACACAACGTGGTACCCCGGGGTACAACGCTACACCGGGGTACCGCGTGGTGCATCATATTTTGCTGCCAGTGTACATGCATATTGATCAAGTTCTTTATTGTTATTTGTATTTCTGAAGATTGGTTTATACTTTTAAATATTATAGAATATTCTTTGTTCATACGCAGTTATGTAAATGTTATATTTCTGTTGGGTAGGAGAGTCTGCATTAATTATGTGTGTGGAACAAAAACATTATTTTGGGGGATAGATTCTTTGTGTATTATATATAACTGATTTTTGTGTGAAGTATGCTAAGGCTATTAATCTAATTCTTTGTTTTATTACTAATTCTAAAGATTTTTTTGTTGAAAGAAGTTAAAGAGGGAGGTCGTGTATGTCTTAAAGTGGTTTCATGGATGCCATAGTGCTTGTCCTAACCCATTCCTATCTATTCTTTCCCCATAGAGCATCTTGAAAGAATGCTATGTTTTGGTACATGGAGAGGGCGGCCCAAAACAATGTGAGTTGGCTCTCATGGCATGAAAAAAAACAACATTCTGCACTCTTCTTTTTATATGTATCTGGCTTTGCCCAATTCGCCTCTCAATATCCACTTTCCTTATCACCCCTTCCCCTGTGGTAGATAATCTATTCGTTGATTCTGTCCACTGTTAGATATGTACTTGTGTAAAACTAGAAACCACAGCATTCCAAAAATTGTTTGCAAATTTTGCAAGTGGATCATATTTGAGGTGATTGTATCAAAACCATGAACAATTAGCAATTACTATTACCAGTTGGACCTTTGCTTTGAAAGGGAGATTTAGCAATGGAAATTTTTCATATCTAATCCAATTATAGAGTTTCTACTCAAGTTTTTATGTGCTTGGATTAAATTTGGTTTATCTGCATAGACTTAACTTAACATGACATCTTGAGATTGAGATTGCAGACCCCTAGAATCGATGATGTTATTCTACAGTGCATCCCCCCAAAAAAGTTAATAGTTGGAAAAAGTCATCCCAAATAAATATTTAAAAATATTTTAATGAAATTGTTATACCTGTGGTTAGCGTAGGGTCTCTCCTTTTTAATGACTCCCAAAAATCTGGCGATATTTTACACTCAAGTGAGCAAAAGCCACTTTTGTGAAAGGGTGCAAAATCTAGACTTGACAAGAATTTGCATTGGTTCTGGCTGGTATCACTATCAGCAAAGTTGAGAGTCATGAAAGGGCTTAGAAATTTCCATATTTTGATCAATGAAAGGCAACTTTTGAAAGAACAGGGTTTGTCTTCCATATACCCTTGCATATCCCATCAACATTTTATTGCTTGACTGAGCAGTGAACTACTTTATTGAGTGTTTTAACATGTTACTTTTTGATGAGTTTTAAGTTGGCTTGCTCCGTCAACCATAAAGTTTTGATGGGATATATACATTTGTATAAATGACTTTTAAAGATTAGAATATGATATTTCTAAGCCTATTTGTGACTCTCAACTTTGCTGATACCACCCAGAACAAATACAAACATTAATTGTGAAATGTGGATTCTGCACCCTTTCACAAACGTGGCATTTGCTCATTCAAGCAGCACATGTCCCAGATGTCAGGTGTCATGTCATAGGAGAGACCCTAAGCTATTCAATAACATGAAAATTTCCTGAAAATATTTTGAAATATTCATTCGGGGATACTTATTCCAACTACATTGTATTAGCTTGGTAGGGGGTGCACTGTATGTGGACAATTATTAAGCTGTGGGATGTTTGCAGTCTGTTTTTGCTTTCTTTCTTCTTTTTTTAAACTTTCTTTCTTTCTCTTTTTTCTCTTTTGTTTTTCTTTTTGTCTTTGTAGAAAACTTGATTAACTGTGATTTGGTATGTTGGGTATTTATTTTCTTCTTTGCGTAATGGTACCAGGGTTTTTTTTTTTATTGGCCATCCATTCCTTACTTTGATGGTGAATGTTGTATCTTTTTGCTGTGAGTTATTTTTAAAGGGTCAAAATGGTTTTCTGTGTAGTTTTTACTTTCTATCTGCATTCTTTTATCAAATGCTTACCATTTTACCAGTGTGCAACGTTTTGCGGTTTTATATTTCTTGGCAGAAATCACCTTTGTTTGACTTTCTTCATTGCAGATGCTGTAACTTTTATGCTGTAATTAGTTTGATTTCTTCGTACCGTTATTGTGACCTTGCAAGCAACTGTTTGTTGTATGTGTGGTTAAGTTATCGCAATCAGTGTCAGATAAATTTTAACAAATTCTCTGTCAGAACACAAAATTTTATTTTTGATTGTGTAATTTTACGTTTTTTACCTGCAGCATATTTGTAATGTAGCTTGAAAGTAACAGTCAAAAACAGTGATCAGCTTCTTTAGAATCTGGACTGATTGCATAACTACAGTATGACACATGAGCTGGTGACAATTCCTGCAGTCAATTTCTATTAAAAGCAACCAAATTCCTTATTTTGACCCTGGACCCAACACTATACTTCACTCAACCTAAAACCCAATTGTAATCTAAGCTATCTTTGATGAAATAAAGCATGGAGCAAAATCAGCGAATATGGCTAGACCAAATATTGGATCTCCTCTGGCCAACAGCCTTCCAATCACATACATTCTGTCTAATCTGATATTTGTGATTAGCCATGCCTTAGTTGTTGAAGCACATGTAGAAAGTTAGTACATATAATATTTAACACCAACCAAACATTTTTTTTTGTCTGAAGCATACCAAGTTTGTTGTTGTATGTTCCACCAGAGAGAAGTAAGGTTTTTACATATTTACCCACATTTATATTTTATTTTTTATTTTTATCATTTTATCTATCATCATAGGATGTGATCATGAAGCAGTTTGCCAAGGATAAAGGTTTCAAGACATCTTATCAGCCCAAGAAATGAAGGAAAAAAAACCCCCTCTGGTATGTGTTAGATCAAGTTATTTCAGCATTATTTCACAAGGACCTCAAAACAGTACCTAACAGCACACCAAGCGGCCAGTACCGGTGATAAAAACACATCCGCAGTAAAGAGTCAGTTCACCTAGTAAGAAATAGAGCGATGAATATTAGGGATTAAGATTCTTCCTCACATGACATGGTGATCTTTCCAAAATAAAAAATAAATGAAAAATCTGAAACAACATGAAAAGACGTAAGCATGATGTACATGTACCTCACATTCCTGTGATGTGCACTATAAGTGAGTATTCCCAACTTCATTTCTTTTTACCTCACTTGCCAATCATTTACACATATATTGGTTATATTTTTGCTGCAGCATTTTTTTTTTAAAGTTGGTGTACTGTGTAATGTGTGAGCCGGGCTTTCATGGCGCGGCGTCATGTCTGGGTGTGGAGCTGAACAAGAAAGATTCTGCATGCGCTGCGCTACTAAGCGCTTTGCCGATTAATGTGCATTCATGTGCTGGAGGAAGGTCACACATAAGGGAGCAGTAGTATACATCTAATTCAAATTGATCTGTATTATATGAATGTATTATGAGAATTTCAGTAATAAGTGAACAAAGCAAATATTCTGACAGTCAGTATTAAAATATCAGGTATCGAAGGAAACTAAAAGTTTTGCCTCGTACATGTAATTTGGAAATAGCCCCTTTGCTTATTGCAAAACTGCATTAAAGTGATTTAGTAACTTTGTAGAGGCTTGATAAAATCTGAGCTGTCTGGCCTTACATGCTATCAGTGTATGTAATATGGTGTAAAAATGAAGCCCAGGGGAGAAAAAAAAGCCCTTCAAAAACATCATGTGCTTCACAAATGTAAACATATGCAAACGACCGGATGTGCCAGACTCACTTTCCCCCATAGACTCAGTGTTAGACTCAAGCGTATGTCCATACGCTTTCGTAAATGAGAGTATTCAGTCATAAATATCTAAATAACGGCATTATATATTTGAAAACCTTTATATACCTGGCTATTTATTTATCCTTCTGAACATTATTATACAAGACAGATACCAAAATTCAACAATTTATTAAATCAAGCCTCCACAAAATTACCGAATCCCTTTAACAAGGAGTGTGGTACATTGTACGTGTTTGTGGCATGTACTCATTTTGCCTTACACTTTGGGGGTAATTGTTCATTAACACTGCTTTGTTGATGAATATTGAGATTTGCCTGAATGGGGACTATTTCTTATAGAACGATGTTAACCTCACTGAATAGGGGGAAATTTCAGAAGTATATTGAATATGATCTTCGTACTTATTACAAACTAGAGTTTGAATTAAAGTTTATATTGAGGGTGCAGTGGACACTCCCTCTGACGAGGACCTTGGGACCATGAAAATTACCTTGTTATATCAGCAATCTCCTTATATCAGGGTAAAAAAACAAAAGAACATAAACAATTGGGAGCAGCAAAATTACCTTGTTATATCAGGAATCTCGTTACAATGTATATCAGACCTCTTTACACCGAGTTTCCTCTGTATTACTTAATAAATATTTACAGTTTGTTACTCTAAATCTGTGAAGTCTAGAAAACTAGGCAATCTAGAACAATTCTAAATTTCAAAATTAGTATTGGAGAAAAAAAAAGTGCAAGGGTAAGATGTACATGTAGTACTATATCAACAAACATGAATAGATAAATTAAACCTTTACCACTCGTTCACAATTCTGATTGTGGCGAGTCTTTCAATCTCCAGATACTCCAGACAGCGCTGCATGTGTACCTTCTAAGATTTATTTCTGGTACCGATAGTTGATACTAAATTTGTTAATTTAGATTCTTCAGTTAAAAGATTATTGATATTTAGAAGTTCTAAGCCAAGTTGGACATAAATTGGACTTATTATTAGATCTTCATTACATTCCATGTGACCTGTAGGCAGGTAGTAGTTACTTTCATATATCTGGATGAAAAAACTCATAGTTGCTGAGTTAGGAAAATAAAGTCAAAACCAATGGGGAAGAAAAAATATTAGCTACATATGGAAAGGGAGCATTATAAAGTATCTTTTTATTTGTGTGTTTTGTTTGTTTAGTTTAGGTACTCATAGATTTATAAATTTTATTTTATTTGCAGAAAGTTTGCAGAAAAACTAGGATAGAGAGCAGCAAGTTGATTTATGAAATATAGAAAGTGAAAATCACTTTTCATATTTTACGAATTCCTTTATCTTCAAATTTCTACCAGTATTGTTACCTTGAATACAAATTTATTGCTAATGTGTGCCTTACAAGTAATCATTCCATGATTGATATATTTATATATGAACTGTAGCCTACCTGTATAAAACAGTATTCTTGAATAATTTCAATTTTATATGAAAGTATAAAACTCTAATAAACTATTCATATGACGTTAACTTTGCAAAAGTCAAATCTCTTGGGACCACAAAAAATAGTTTGAATTGTGCAAAATTCGACATGGAAAGTTAAATAGCACATGTTTTGAATAGTTTGGTCAAAAAAATTGATTCGACTTGGGGTAAAGTTTGACTTATACGACTTTGAGTTATGCAAGGTTAACTGTACATGTACATGTGTACACACTTTGAATAATTTTTTTTATAATAGACATTATACATTTTGGGTATTATGAATGGTCTTTTACTTCTCAGTAATGAATACTTCTCAGTGAACTTCTCTTTTTGTAATTACTGCCGGCTGTCGCGTGACAAATCACAGATATCTATATTTTGTTTTTACTTTTACTTTGCTTTCAAATTGCTTCTGAATTGAAGATTTGCTTATGGTATTTTGTCAATTTAGGATGATCTGATTTGTTGAAAATGTAGACACCTTGAGAGTAAAATACCTCCATTAAGACTTCACGAAATCTTCCAAATAGATACTTTTGTATTATTTGAAATGCCAAAACTGTTTGTTCTTTTTTTTATAATTTTCTGTTTAATTCACATTTTTGTGACTTGAATATAGCTATCAAGAAATTGCTTCAGCTCATAATTAAAGCTGAGAAAGTGAATTATGATATGAGAAATATATCTAGGCATTCCAGAAATATCCAGGCATTATCTGTAAAACTGACAATTTAATAAAAATGAGGTGGTAAAAGGATAACATTTATTCATTTTTTCTTTATCTCAGATATGATTAATAAACTTTCAACTAATACGAATGCAAAAGAATTTTAACAAAATTTGATCATTAGCTGTTTGTTTGTTGTTTAACATACATACAAACATGTTTTAATGTTTTTTGAAGTATCCATTCAATTTATTTTTGATATTCTCATCAGTTTCTTACTATATGGAAGTGTTTATGAAAGTCATAATAGCTAGATTTGAGAATATTCCGATACCGTCCATTGTGCAATGTGAGTTTCCATTCCTGATGATATTTTTACTGTAAATATTTCATTTTAGATAATGTAGGACCTACATGTATCTACGTGTGTTGTGTTGTTTTGATACTTCTGCCTCTAAAATTTACTTGCCATGGTAAATAGATTCAATCTATTTTACTTTATTCCTGCCATAACTATCTACATTAGTGTGTATGTTTGGTATGCATTCATGTATGTATATATATATATATTATACATTGATACATTCTTTTTTTAAACAGTTCAAAATTCTTATTATATTTTTAGCAGCATATGCATGTACATGCGCATGTATGTTCACCATGTACATTATTTTACCTTCCATTTATTCTGCAAGATGTTTAATTGGACAAGCAGAAGCTACGATTAAGATGATATGATGGAGTACGCCATTTTTCATATTTTTATACACTGTATTATACATGTGCCATATTCTTTTTTCAGATATGTCAAGTAAGGGAAATCAGCAAAAACTGTTCATACCACCGAAACAGATTTTTAGTTATATATTTTTAGTATTATTTTATACATGTAAATGTGTTACACTGTATATGGAATCTGTTTTCTATTTTTACTCATTTTTTATATCGATTCTTATTTGTCAATAGATCATTTCAAAGAATATGAATATGTTCATTGTTTCGTATTTCTGTTTGAGACTTTGATAAATGCATTGATTTATTGGATGATTGGAAGATATTTTGGTAGATAAATGGATGATTCAATAGATGGATGAATGAAAAGATGGACAAGTTATGTGGATCATTTGACAAATTGATGGATGGATATCAGGATAGATGAATGACTGAAAGGATGGATAGATTCATGGGTCGTTCGATATGCAGATGCATGAATGAATGGATGGATGTTTTATGGATGAATGAATGAATGAATGATTGGTTCTGACCTTGGAAGTCTGAACTTAAAGGGGAATTAACCTCAAAATATAAATGTGCTTATATTCAAAGATGTAATCTATTCCTTCTTGTTGTCCTACGTAGTTTTGCATTAAAATATACGAGGTGGGTATAAATCAAGATTTTCTTAGCAAGATTTATCGTCTGCTAGCGATACCCGGGGGCTGCCGTTTTCGTGATGTGTACATAAAGATATTTTTAATCCGAATGCAAAATTGTCTTTCTTCCTGATACAAAATTCCATTTGAGATTTAAAATATTTAACAGATATATACATATAATCTAATAACGAACATGTGTTTTATATTTCTTTGAAAATTACGATTTTAATAAATATAAATCTATATTCTTGATACCATGACGTACGCGACGGAGCGAATTAATCCAAATTTATGGATGATGACTTTCCCCGAGAGTCAATAGTGACAAACTATGCATTCACCTGCTCTGAGATAATGGACTTCAAAAGTCAGAATGCGCGTTGTATAAATTATATTCTGCTCTGCCAGGCAAGACCAAGATATCGATTTCTAGTTAACAAAACCAGAGAATTTAACAAGAAATCTATAAATTTCAAATTTTAAAATATATGTATATATTTGTAAACAAATTTTTAGGCATTTTGTATATGTATATACCTGTTATGTATTTTCCATCATATATGGGATTTTTTTATAATGAAGAGAAGCAATTTAGCTCGTGGATTAAAAATATCTTCCTGACCGGAACGGTTTCCAATGGTTCATGTACAACTCAATGTCATCAAGAAAATGGCAGCCCCATGAAGTGTTAGCAGATGATACCGTGAGCTAGAATGTCTTTTTAAACCCTTTTCTGATATTCTATTTCTAAAGTGATACAGGTTAATGATTAAGAATATATTACACCTTTGAACATAAGTACATTTATATTCTAGTGTTAATTCTCCTTTAAATAGTCACATTGAACAGAAAGTGCCGCTTGATTGGGGGGGAAAAAAAAGAATATTATTTGAAATTACCATCTCATGAAGTTCAATGGCTAAAAATTTTAAAGCAAATCAGATAAGAAGAGAAGCTGCATCGGAGACTTGAGACTGCCCCCCTATACAGGGTGGCCCAATAAAAACAGACTTGCATACTTCCAATAATGTGGGACGAAATTCACTGCTACATGTACCAGAGGAAGTGGAATCTTTTCACATGAAAAATGATACCAAGATTATTGACAAATTTTGTAAAGGTTTTTTTTTTTAGGGAGCATTTTGTGACGCAATGTAGAAGTTCAAATTTGTCCATTATCAATGAAACTGCGGATTCGTCTTGCCTTGTCATAGTAATCAGCACTTCCTCAATGTACATTGTACATACCGTATACTTCTAGAAATGTAATCACATAAACATGTACGCTTTTCATAATGATATATGTGGAATGTTATTTTTGTATTCAGTCTGACGTTTGTTACAGCTAGCCCAACGCACAGGCATAATAACCCTTTCTGAAACTACACAATGATACGTTATTTTCTGCAATGAGCACTGCCAGTGAATGTCTTCAACATTGTTTAACTAAAATGGGTTTAAAATAAAAGATATTCAACCGATTTGGGTATCATATTTCTTCTTAATAGATTCCCTGTCTACTGCTACCGGTGAAATTTGGCCCGCATTATTGGCAGTATGCTTGTATTGGGCTACCCTATTCAAGATTCCAATAAACCGTATAGTCATTGTAGTAATTTGACTGAATCTGTAAGAAAGATGTACAGTTTTCCGAATCCGCCTTAAATATTACGGTTGTCAGGGTCAAATAGGTCTTCTGAATGGCTTTATTACATTCGGTCAGCAGTCCCACTTTTGCGTGCTGGAGGTGGGGGGGGGGGTCTCATGGAATAGTCCCCCCCCCCCCTCGAGTTATAATAATTATGTTTTCCCTTCCCTCTAACAGCGCATCATGCTCTGTCATATTAACATTTTGGCTGCAAACGTAATACATGAAATATAAGAATTACTTTTCATCAATATTACATCCCTACGATCAATAACCCGTCTGTCTGCGACTCAAGCTACGGGATATTTCTCGAAATCCAATAAACCGAAGCATCTGCCCACATGTTTTGTCTCCATTAAACGTTATTATTGAATCTTCATTTCTTTCCAGCTCCTGCCTCTATACGGCAACTGATTTTTTTCCCCTTCCTTTCATCTCCTTATAATTTGTACTGTCTTTCTGGCGATTTATACGCTCCAACTGAAGTTAAACCCCAAATTATTATTATTATCGAATGAAAAATTGTGCAATTTGTCGTGTGAATAGGGCATTCATGGATGGAGATACTATTGTTTTAAATAAGGCCTTGCAAATATGTGAATTCCAACACTTCAGGAATCAATTGTTAGCCATCGTTTATTCATGATGATCGGGCTGCAATCTGAAATCGTAGGCAAGGGCATCGCTAAACCTTTCTGAATGGGGAAGGGGAAGTGGTGTCGGACCAAATTGCGACAAAGGCGACAACTTACATTAACATTTTCCAACCAAGCCCTCCCCCCCCCCCAAAAAAAAAAAAAAAAAGAAAGAAAGGAAAAAAGAAAAAGAAAAGAAATAGAAAAGAAAGAAAAAAAAAGGAAAAAGAAAAGGAAAAAAAAGGAAAAAGAAGAAATGTCCTTATATTTTCGAATTACCGACAAGGGTAAAAAAACATCGTCCGATTTTCAAGTGTGCGGACAGGTGTTCATAATACCCCAACAAATAGGCTCATCAATGTTTGCGATCGATTTCGCTACAGCTTATAAAAGATCAAAAATCTGTGGGGCAGAAATTGTTGTTATGGGGGTGTTACACTTCCAATCTCAGCTTTGATCTCAAGTTAGATGAGCTAAGCCGCTGTATAAAAAAATCATTGTAGCGCACAAATAACTGGCAACTGTATACGACTGACGTAGCATTAGCGAGGTAATATACCTATGAATAGGAGTGAAATGGCCGGGAAAGTCACTGGCCGATCCGCTTCAAAAATAACCACTGTGGAAAGGGAAGGTTATGACGTTATTTGGCATACTATTTTGGTTCCGAAAAAGGTACTGTCATTCACGCAGAATATTTGGATAAAAAGGTATATACATGTACGCGTAGATAGAAGGTGCCGATCTAAGCAGGCACAATGCCGAAAAATTCTGACAAGCCAAAACAAAAAATAATAATATAAGTTATCACAGTTTTCTTCGATGATAATATACTTTTAAAAAGTCTAACACGCAACAGAATTTGTCCTATAATTATGCTTTAACATGATACTTTATTTAGCTTTCTAGGTTCTCTTGTCGCTGAAAATCGTCCTAAAACTTATTTTGTGGGAAACTGAAGTATATGTAATTCAATTCTCTTTAATAAAAAGCACGACAGGCAGAATGTTTGAGTACTTTTATCACACAGCATAGGTGCTCTTTATGGTTACTCTTCATGGTTTTCAGTCAATACGAAAATCCCATCATGGTCGAATTTGCACCCTTATTGCAATCTTATTCATGTTAGTGGTAATGAAGTGTAAAACAAAAATTATCCACTCATGCACCAAAATAGCCATTTCGTTAAAGTTTTCCAGAAAGGAAATGTCCAGTGCAAAGAAAATTACTGAATGTTAACAAGTGTGAAAATCAATGAATCTGCTTGAATCATTGAAAAGCATGTTAATTTATCTTTCAGATCATTCCGGAATTTCCGCTTAACACTTCTCTATACATTATTATTATTTTTTTTTTTTTTACATTTATTTATTTATTTATTTATTTATTTTTTTTTTTTTGGGGGGGTCTACTTTTTTCCCAAATGGGACAGAAAAAGGCAGACCGTGAATATGAGAAAGGCAGAGACAGGATGAATAAAGACGGACTGAAAGACAAACAGATATAGATATACATGTAGATAGAGAGAGGGAGAGTGACAAATAGAGACAGATAAAATAATTATAGAGAAGAGCGACAAGAAGGAACATAAAGATTTTTTTTTTTTCAGTTTTCATGCTTACATGGTGGATCCATACAGGGTTTTCCAAATGTTTGGGCACAATTTCTAAAATAATATCTCAAAAGCAAAATAAAGCTTTTAAGGAAGAAAGTAAGAAAGAAAAGATTCAGTATTAATTTACTCAAAACTCTATGTCAGCTTGCCAAGCACAAAAAAAAGAAACAAAAAAAGAAACAACAGACGAAAAATCACCACATTTTTCAGGTGTCCTTGGGAATGAAATTTGAAAAATGGGGCATATTTCTGGGGTTGTATGTCAAATTAATTTCCAACTGGACTTAGAGCCGGTTACGCCTCCCTAAATCCGCCAGTGTTTAAATCAAAATATTTTTGTCTTCTTCTTCTTTTTTTACGTGTTTCATCCTCTTCTCTCTTCTGTCAGTAGTGTCGAAAGTATTATTCCAGCTCTTTTCAATGTATAGTTCGGAGCAATCTTGCATAACTTGATCGTGAAATTACAACAAGCAGCAAAATGTCACGAAATCGTTGTTTACATCAGATTTTTTGCATCAATAACAACTGGAAGTAAACAATGCGCTAATTCCGAATAAATCACATAGTACCTTGAACTTGCCTCTTTACCAGATGGCAAGAGAGCTTATTTTTCAGCTCCGATTTTGTTTCTGTTAGAGGTAATCTTTCTTGGGATAAAAAAGGAAAATGTATTCTCAGAGGGGGCTCAAATGCTTAAAGCTTCAATATTTTCAATTGAATGGAAAGATTATGGTGAATGAGAAATCCTTTCTATGTTTTGAACAATCAAATGAACAGCAAATTGTGCAAAAAATAATTTATTACATATGAACGATATAAACGATTCCATTATTGACATAATACGATATGCACTTTAAAAAACAACGTCTAGTTTTAACCAGATGGCCTGGTCGCATTTTCTTAATCAGATTCTAGTTACTCGACTAATAATTATTATTATTATTATTTTTTGTTTTTATTATTATTATTATTATTATTATTATTATTATTATTATTATTATTATTATTATTATTATTATTATTATTATTATTATTATTACTTATACTGCGCTTTTCCCCATGAGGTACAAAGCGCTTACAATAAATTCAAGCAATCAAAATACTTGAAGCAAGAAAAACAACGTTGCAACTACAAACTGCCAAAGAGATGCGTTTTCATGGCCTTTTTGAATGCATTGACTGATGAAGACTGTCTAATTAGAGGCGAGGCTGAAGTTTCAGGCTGGAACTCCTTGGTATGAACTATACAGTGTGAGTAAATAAAACAGGAAACCCAGATTCAACCGAAAATTCGTTGAAATCGTTACATAATAGATTTAATCAAAAATACGCAAATAGTAGCCTATCATGATTTTGTAAATTTGACGCCTTGATTAATAAAATCTGACCATGGACAGCTGAACGGTAGCATTTCTAACGATTCGTGTCAAATTTGCTTCTTCCCAAGTTTTGAATTCCTTAACACCATTCATCCAAAACTTGGGCAAAGTTGATTCTGACGTGTTTTTTTAATGGCCATGCAGTGCTTGGTCATCCATGATCGCATTTTGGTGAGCTGCCTATCAATTATTAAAGAGGACATTATTCACTATCAGGCCATTATAATATATTTCAGCTATTTTACAACTGTTTTTCTTTAAAGAAATTGGTTCTTGAATATCGGTTTACTTTTTATTGACTCACACGGTATATTCTATAGAATGAAAAAAGCGTGCAGAAGACCTACGACATAAGTAAGCTTTCTAAAAAATGTACGTTGATTGAATACTATCTTGGGGATTATATTTAAGCAGTTGCATTGCTTTCAACATGTTCAATACCCATATTCCTAATGCGTTCAGCACGAAATTATAATTTTTATTGAAGCGACTCAAACATATAATAATTCAATATATGCAGTACATTCATACTTGTTTCATGCTCAATATTATGAATGATACCTCATGTGGGAATTTAATCCACGCATTGTGACGTCAGAGTGTTTTCCATTTGCGAAGAAACGTGAAGTATGTTGATTGAATTTATTACAAGAAAGAAATAATTCTTATTCGCCCTAGTGTTTGAAAGATCAGATTCAAGGTTGACAAATCGAATTATTATCTCAGTCAATATACAATTTTTTTAGGAAACGGTGGTATACTGGAAATTGTTAATATCTCCACTTTATGACAGGTATGACATATAATTCCATATTGAAGTGAATATATGAATACCTCTTCAAATAGTAATTGACATTAATTTTGTCGTACATTTAAAATAATAAAATGAGATTATAGTCAATAAATCTCCCCTGATAATAACAGTATCAAACCTCCCTGAAGATAACATGGATCTATATTTAGAGCTGGAATTCTGTATCAATAATAAAGATGTAAAAAGTCTCGATTGGGAGATCCGATGTACTCAAAATTTATCGAAATATCCGTTCTGCAGTATTGAAGGAAGTTTTTGTTTTGAGCATAAGAGCTATTTTGTGTCTTGTCTTTTCTTGGTGCCCACAGTCGAAACAGTCAATTATCATGACACTTTGATGAGGAAGAGACCACTCACATGTCCTGCATTTTCCTTCTATAAAATGCATTTCTTTCATCTTTCTTCTTGAAAAGGTTGAATGGAAAGCTTTACTTTATATGAGAGTTTTCTCCTTTTCTCTAACATAGCAACTGTCACAATTAGTACCATATATCTCATAGATAGTTCAAATCCTTAATTCTACTAAGTGGGCTGTCTCGTGGAATAATAAGCTTGCTCCTTCGGGTGTTTTTGCTTTTGAAAAAAGACCCCTGACACATCATTGAACTGCTTGTTGGACAGGAACGCTGGTAAAAAAGGAGAACTTTTGTAATAACCATATACAAAACTCACAAGTTTCTTCTGGCCAATACACTTGCATGATTTCATCTTGTCAAAAAAGGTCATTTGTATTTGTAATGTATGCCTTTCAGTCAGTTCAACATTTCATCGTATATAGTTTTACTGCAGGACATGAAAAGAGTGATCGACAGCTTTAGTCAGTTAGTGCCATGATAATCAACTCATGTCAAAGGAGAGACAAGACAACATTATTGGTTGAACATTTTCTGCAAGGTATCTTGTCAAAAATCGTTCGAAAGGTAGTCAATGGAAGAAACGACGGGACGCAATGGAATGCAGTGATCTGTAGGCAGGTCGAGGCGAAAGGAAGATGTAAGAAGAAGCCCTTGGCCTGAGGAAGTCGAGCTACAGGATTCAATGAAAGCTGGCCTGCTAACAAACCTTTAAAGGCCAAGTCCACCCTAACAAAAAGTATACTTGAATAAATAGAGAAAAATCCAACAAGCATAACACTGAAAATTTCATCAAAATAGGATGTAAAATAAGAAAGTTATGGTATTTTAAAGTTTCGTTTAATTTCACAAAACAGTTGTATGCACATCCTGCTCAGTATGCAAATGAGGGAACCAGTGACGTCACTCACTCACTGTTTCTTTTGTATTTTATTACATGAAATACGAAATATTTAATTTTTTCTTGTTATAATGTGAAACAAGGTTTGATTCCTCGCTGAACATGTGTAATTGCCCTTGTTGCAACCTATACACAATTCAATAAGAGCTTCCTAATTGTGAAATCTGCAGAAATTAAAATATTCTATATTTCACATAATAAAATACAAAAGAAATAGTTAGTGGGTGACGTCACTGGTTCCCTCATTTCCATACTGAGCAGGATGTGCATATAACTGTTTTGCGAAATTAAGCGAAACTTTAAAATACCATAACTTTCTTATTTTACATCCTATTTTGATGAAATTTTCAGTGTTATGCTTGTTGTATTTTTCTCTATTTATTCAAATCAACTTTTTGTTAGGGTGGACTTGGCCTTTAAGGTTTAAACAACATGTTATGATTACCCCTAACCAATAAACTTTTTCTGGCATACTTTTCTGATCGAATTCTTTAATGTTTCTGCTTTTTAAATGAACTGGATGTAGAGTCGAAGCATGATATTTCACTTTAAAGTTTAGAGATAGATTCATCATAGTGCCAAGAGACATCTCTTTGTATACGTCTCATTGGTTCTTGTCAGCTGCGTGGGTCCAGATATTGAGGGGCACTGGCATTGGGGGGGGATCTTACTCGATAGATGAGATGCAAATTAACAACCCACTTGATTAGGGGTGGTGTGGGAGGGGGCCGTATCATTTCTTATCAAGTTCCCTCCCCTCTCCCTTTCCCCCCACGTTTTCTCTTTTATTTATTTATTTCTCTCTCTTTTAGCCCATTCGGCGGGGGGGGGGGGGGGGGGTACGTGCCCCCTTATGCCCCGAAGCTGTACCCTAATTTTCCTTGGTCATATTAGGGGAGGGTTCAGATTTTTACCGAACGAATAGCAACAAATTAATTATACACGTTTTTAAGCATGTTTGTTTTTGTCATTGGAATTGCGTGTTTGTATCAGAGTACTTAAGTTATCGAACATGGTTATGCCAATTCGGTTCAAACATGTTCAAAAGGGGGCACATAATTTGTATAATCATTACTTATATAATAAGAGGTTTTAGGAGACCACTCGAGAACGAGGTTAGACTGATTAATGAAATTTGATATGTGTGAGCATTTTTGTTGGATTATGGATAAACTTGGTTAAAGGAGAATTAAGCCCTGATTACAAATTTACTTATATTGGAAGGTGTAATATATTCCTACTTATTGGCCTAAATCATTTTCTAATAAGATATCAGAAAAGGGTATAAATAAAGATATTCCAACACCCGGTATCGTCTCCTACTCATTTACATGGGGGCTGCCATTTTCTTGCTGATTTGGAGTTGTACATGAACCATTGAGAAATGTTCCAGTCAGGAAGATATTTTGAATCCAAATCCTAAATTGATTTTCTTCATTACCTAAAATCCCATATGTGACGGAAAATATAAAGTGGGTGTTTACATGTATTAAAAAAATTAAATCTTTATAATGATACTTTTAAATGGTCTGGTTTTGCTTAACAAAAATCTATTTTCTTGGGTTTGCCAAACAGAGCAGAACATAACATATGCAGCATGCATTCTGACTTTTCAAGTCCATTATCCGAGAGCAGGTGAATGCATAGTTTGCCGCTATAGATGCTCAGGGAAGAAGCATCCATAAAATTTGAATTAATTTGCTCCGTCCCATACGTCCAGTATCGAGAAAATAGATTTCTATTAAGCGAATATCGATTTTCAACAGAAATATATAAGGAAATCTTCAGTTTAAAAATAAATTGACATATCTACTCTATATTTTTTAATCTCAAATGGGTTTTTAATTTTTGAAAAAGGCAATTGAGCATTAGGATTAAGAAAATCTTCTTGTACACATAAACAAAATGGCAGCCCCCATGTGCTGCTAGCAGACGATACATATTGCTAGCAGATGGTAAATTTTGCTCAGAAAAATTTGATTCGTATCGATCTCGTATATTTTGACGCGAAGCCATATAGTCTAACAAGTAGGAATAAATAACACCTTTGAACACTATCGTCTTTATTTTTGAGCGTAATTCTCCTTTAACTTAAATTATTGAATGTAGGGTCTTCTTTATGATAACCATCACGTCATCTATTACTATTGTCTGCACATATTAATAGCAATCTCTATTTCTTCCCCTATGGCTGGCTAACTCTCTATCCCCCCTTCTTTTTCTCTCTCTCTCTCTCTCTCTCTCTCTCCTCCCTCTCTTTCTTCCTCTCCCCATATATCCTTTCTCTCTCTCTCTCTCTCTCTCTCATTCCCAGCACCCTCTCTCTCCCCCTCTCTCTCTCCCTCCCTCCCTCTCTCTCTCTCTCCCCCGCTGTACTACTAGTATTCTATTATCGTTCGCCAAAAGTACATGTAGACGAAAAGTATTATCTATTAAAAAAAAAAGATAAAACACTGATAATTGCATTATACGCATGGTTTACCCCACATCAGAATAAACGTTTTTGTAATTAAAGCTTGAGATGTGTCGCAAAAATGTAGATTTCCATGGATACGGAATGTAACAATCTTACTTACAATCCTGCCAGCACCATTTTAGATTTCAAGATATTAAATCATAGTAAGGATTTAAGTAATCACAGCCTATAATTAAATAATGACCGCTTGTGTGCACATGAATCTCATGTTGTACGGTAGAATGTACATGAATGAGTTTTAATTATTAGCAAATAATTTGTTTCCTTATATTTTCTGTATTCTACTGTTTGATGCTACATTCCCACTTTCATGTAAAGTGTAGCCATAAGAACCACGAACAACATTTATGTAATACGGGATGGGACGTGCCTATAACGTGGTCATAACGGCATCGACGTGGCGTACGTTACGGCATCTACATGGCAGTTACGCCGTCTACGTCGCGCTTAAAGCATGGTACAGAGAAATTTTCTAAATGTTCAAAATTACTATACCATGTTAAGTCACCCCTGCCCGGGGGGGGGGGGGGGGGGGGGGGGTACTCAGATTATAATCGGACGGGGTGTGCGGCTGAGAACTCCAGACCCATACCCACATCCAAGGGTCCTTTTGCTGTAAATAGGCACCATGTCTAAGGATTTTTTGTGAAAAAGGTAGACCCGTATTTTTTGGGGGGTCTCGCCAGCTTCTCAAAAAGTCGCTCAGTGGGGGGGGGGGGGGGGACAACATTTTTTGGGGGAAAATGGGACCCATGTTTAAGGATTTTTGGGGGAAATGGGACCCATGTCTAAGGAACTTTTTAATGAAAATGTCTAAGGATTTTTTTAATGAAAAGGGGACCCATGTCTAAGGATCTTTCTTCAAAAAGTCACCCTTCCCAGCGGCACGTCCCCGTATACCCAATATACGTGAGTACCCCCCCCCCCCCATACTTGGCGTTACGTGATATTTACGTGGCCTTACGTAGCATTACTTGGCATTTAATTGTCTTGAGATTACGTGACAGTTACGACCAATATGTACTGGGGTCAAAATGAGTGAGTGTTTTGTTATTTTGTGGCTATATACGGCAGCTACAATTTGCAGTCCTTATCAGGACTTCACACTTTCAAGAAAGATTACTTCTACACTCTCTGAATTTCTATCTCGCCTTTCCTAATTTTCTTCTCCTCTCCTCTCAACTTTTTCCCACTTTCTTCTTCTTACTCAACAGTCCTTTTCAGGACTAACCACATGGTGAACCGTAAACCTTCTCCACGTTATCAGTCCCACCATGCAAACCTCTACCTTCAAAGATCACCCAGCAAATATATTAGTATGACAGAAGATACTACTTGATAAAACGTCAATCTTCATAAAATGATTCTCGTCAGTACGTGAAATTTGAGGGTAGGTTTGTATTGATAGTCATAAAAATATGATTTATTGTAATAAACGTCATTTATAAATTAAACACACTGTAAAATAAGTTCACTTTAACAATTTCGAGGAAGCCAAACCGGAACTATAAAGCACAGCGAACCCAGACATGCCCATGAATGGAGCCATTCCATCATTATGAAAGATGATAGCTTTAAACGTAAACTATCACTCTGCACAAAACATGTCCGCTCGTTATAATCTCAAAATAATGTGACGGTAGGTATGTATTATGAGACAAAATTTTCTTTCTGTGTGTGGGTGTGTGCGATCTTAGCCTAATAATTATGAATATAATTTTGATATGGTTCTGAACTTATATCAGTAGCGGCACCATGCATGTGTATGGAGCCACAATGAGCGCCAGTATAAATGTGTTACATGTACGTTGGCGGAAATTGCTCTTAAATGGTGGAAAGTGGGGGGAAAACACACAAACAGGTCATCATAAATTTGTTGCATGTTGATCTTTAACTGTTTAATAGTCAGAATATGATAAATTATTATTATCGGGGTATCCAACGCCCCACCCCCGGGAATTCCGCTCATGATGTAGAGCCTAATATACCTTTCACTTAAGTGTTCCCCATCACAGCACCCCCCCCCCCCCCCTTTACACTTTTCAAATCCTGATGCCGCCGCTGTCATGTGGCGGGTTAACGAGTGAGAATTCCTGTTTTCATTGCAACCAAAAAGCGTTTAAGGTGTGATAAAATAGGCAAGGATAGTACATTGTGGTTAAACGATGTGTGGAATTGGCGGCTAACAAACACCGTATTGAAGAGTGCCATACGATGCACAGTATCATGTGACATAAACTCTGATACTACCTGTTAACTTTCCAAGCAACCGGCGCGGCGACTCTCAAATATCCCATTCGATGCGGTCACGCACGCCGCACTGAATACACAGCTTATAGATGTCGTAAAAAGCACACGCGTCCTTATCTATCTGCATCCGAATAACCCATACGGCAGCTGGGTAGCGTATTAGATGCTATCTCAACCACGGGCGCGTACGCCCCTTCGTCGTCGAGAAAAGCGTCCGCTCCTGCTAGAATAAAAACACTTAAATCAACAAAACGAACTGATCAAATATCCTTCATGCGTGCATAGATGAGCAACCTCACGCAGCACTCCACGTGGAGTATTTCCAATTTGGATACAAACCTGGATGAATGAATTTTTTTCGACGAACTTCATATCTTCATCTGACAAAAGAAGAGAGGGACTAGCTCGCAGGGGAGTAATCTTTGTATATATAGACTTGGAGCCTCACTGGGAACCCAATCGATAGAAATTATTTGCGTTCTACTGCTGATTAAATCTGCTTTGTGCAAAGTATGAAATTGCTTCGTTGGTCAGATTTTTTTCATCTCCTTGATATTCTAAGGACTTGCATATTTGCTCGCCGAACAGGTCATTCTGTATCTGATAAAACAGTGATTGCCAAACTGGACAATACAGTGTAAAGATTCCGTGTGCTCTTCGGTCACTTCTTTGCTAGACTCTTCATTGCATTTAGCAATAACAGCCTCAAAGACGTCTTGATATCGTCGGAATGGCAACCTGATGATAAAGAACTTTTCCAGCAGAATAATGTGAGAAGGTATTCGAATGAAAATATCAGCACTTCCTTGTAGAAAGAAAGAAGAGTTATCTAAGGCTAAGTTATCGTTGCAGAACACATTAGTAAATCGTAGACAACAATAACAATTGTTTGTGATTTAACATTATCGTATGTTGCCAGCAAAAGTACGAGTACTACTGGGAACTAATTTCCCCCACTTTAAATTTGGAATATAATTAATTGCGCCAGGAAAATGGAAAACATTGCATATATTGTCTGCGAGATCATCATCGCCATCTTTTCCGTCTTCGGCAACGGACTCGTTCTTTACATTTACACAACGAACAGCCGTCTTCACACGGTCACCAACTATTTCATTGTGTCGCTGGCCATCGCCGATCTCCTCGTGGGACTCCTCGGCGTACCCTTCGCGATCCTTACCAACGAGTCCCTTCCTCATGGAAGCTTCTATGGCTGTCTCATCATGCTAAATTTCCTCCTCTGGCTCTGCGGTGCGTCCACCTTTAGCCTCATCGGGGTGTCGTTCGATCGCTACATCGCAATCTCCTACCCGCTACGCTACAACGTCTTCGTCACGCCCCTTCGGGCCACCCTCGTCATCATCGTGTCCTGGATCATGGCGGCCATAGTCGGGTTCCTGCCCGTGGTCGGGTGGAACAAGGGAGAGCCCGACGACGGGAGGTGCTTTTTCATCAGTATCATTGACATGAATTACATGTTCTTTAACGCCGTCATGGTCATTTATATCCCCCTGGTCGTCATGGTGGTCATCTACGCCTTCATCTTCCGAGCCGTGAGAAAACAGGTGAGTCATTACAATATTCGTTGACTTTACAATCCTAAAAAGAGGTTTCGTGATAGATCAGTGGTTGAGCAGCGGTCTTGTAACCGGGAGGTCTCGGGTTGGAAACTAAGCTGTGCCCTTTGGTACGACATGAAACATCATTACCAAGTCACGGTGGCAGGACATAAAGTCGTAGGTCCCCTGGCTGGTTGCTTACCTACAAGCATACTCTTGTTTTCTTTTACTATTTACTATTTTCAATTTACTGATATGAATGTTATAGTTTCACTACAAACAGTTGGCATATATTCGTAAAATGTGTGTTTCAAAATTTGAAAAGAAAAAACCCCTTAAAAGTATTTAATAAACAACTTTATAAACTCACATAATCATCATAACAGTGTATACTTTGAATGTAAGATTCATAAAAGGCATGTCGATAATGTGTTACTGAAAATTATTCCATATATGCCCATGTCGATAATGTGTTATTGAAAACTATTCCATATATTCACATGTCGATAATATGTTATTGAAAATTATTCCATATATTCACGTGTCGATAATGTGTTATTGAAAATACTCGATATGTTGCTCTATATCCTGCATGACTGCTCCTCACTTCGCCGTATCTGTTCAATCTTGTAAGATGATACAATGAATATTGTAACGCCTTGACTTACTATATAACAAAATCTCAGGCAAATGTTCACCCTCGCACTTACCATTAATACTATTGCGCCCACACACGTGTCAAATTGATTATTTCTTTTTTTTCCGTGATAGCTACTGCTATATACTTACCCTTGTTTTTAAGGGGACTTGATGTCATTTTTCCTAAAGTTCGTTTAACGAAAATGAAAAATAGTTCATAATTCCGACAATGAAGAAAGAAAGCTTCATATAATTTGGGAAGGTTCGTATAATTCCGAAAAGTTATGTAGGGCTCTACAGCATTTGCGGAGTTATACGAACCTTCGGAATAATGAACCCTTTATTCATTTTCGGAATTATGAACCCTATTCTATTTTTCGGAATTACGAACCTTCAGAAAAACGAGTACACCCCCATTTGAACAGTTCATCAGAATAACGAACCCAAAGCGATAAGTGGCCCTCTTTCTCCTATGGCGAATCTCAATTTTTCTACCTGATGAACATATTTTGAATGAACCATAATTACGTTGGAAAGAATTAAAGAGAGTTGTTTTTGTAGAGAATATTAAATTGAATTTGTGACTAGGGAGGGTGACACAGACAGGTCCTGGATGAAACAAGAAAGAAAACTATAGAGGGGCAGAGAAAGTGAGAGGAAGGGAGACAGAGAGAGAAAGAAGGAGAGATAGGGACAGAGAAAGAGAGAGAGACAGACATGCAGACACCCAAAAATGGTGTTGAAATCGAGTGATTATATAACTGTTGGAGTTACAAGAAGAGATTTTAACATCATTATACATGTAGTGATAGACCTCCCTGCAGGGAAATAAGAAATATGAGCGATAATTAATCATCATGATCATGATGATAAGAATAGGTATAGCGCTATCGTCCATTTTAATATTTTTCAATGCACCAATTACATATCCGATATTATCATCAGTATTCTTATATAGTAATAGACTATAATGTTTCATTTTCTTTTCCTGATAATCTTTCTGGGACAAACCGGGAAGCGTTTCATCAAGTGTCCTGTCAGTGATTTTTACTTACAAATTTGCTCTCAGCCAATCAGATGCAAGGATTTCAGTAGCTTATAACAGTTGTCGGTAAAAAACACAGACAAAACGCTTGATGAAACGCTCCCCCGGTATGAGAAGGCATGTAGATAATGCGGGTATATATAGAGTTGTTGGAAGTTTGAAATCCTATTGAAGTAGTGTCACAATGAGATTTTTAAAATCCCTGATATTTCTTCAAGTGGAATAATGCATGCAGCCCAGATAACATCTCTCTTTTAAAAGTTATTTCATATACAGCTTCAAGACACTATGCGTTCATAATATCCGGAAAATATGTGTTTCAGCTGGACTGAATCACGTCACGTGATTTTTTGAGAAATGATATGAAGCATCATGCAGGGAAGATATTAAAAAAATGTTTGATAATCATCTTGCATGCGGCTTGTTGAGGTAGAAAATGTTGCAGCGAAGCGCAGGGCTCAGGAAATAATAACAGAAGCTGTTAAGGAAAGTGATGATATCCATACTGATTCATAAGATACCAAAAGCAATATCCGCTATCATCAACCAATAATTTGAGATACGACAAAATTATGAATACCGGTACTTATCACCAACTATGGATCTTGGTACACTAGACTGAGTAAAAGTAAAATATGGAATCTTTTGGGAGTTATGTAAACTCTTATAAATCAGCTGTATTAAAGTGATGGTACTTGACATAGGCAATCCTGGGTTCGAAACCAAGTAAGCGGTTATGTAGCTACATAGGCGTACCTATTCGCACCAGGAGGTGAAAATTATGGAAGAAAGAAACAGAGAGAAAGATAAGGGAGAAGGGGAAGCAAGTGGAAAGAAAATGGCGCATAAGCCTTGTCTCAGACCCCTCCCCTTCTTTCTTCAGTAGTTTAGTTTAGTTTAGTTTCGTTGCATCTCACCTCACCCCAGAAATAAAAGGTCCCAAAATCACTTGCGTAGTTTCGTATCTAATTTTCTTTAGAGATATTTTCATAGCAATATATTGATCTTTCCTTGCAAATGAAAACTCGAAACCAACTATGCAGTATGATTTACGTCATCATAGAAATCTATCCATTTTGTGTTTTTTTTTTTTACTTTTCTTTCAGATTTATGAAAACTGCAAAGGGTTTCTTCATTCTCTTGCATAATTTGTTTGTGCAACATTATTTGCTAAAAGTTTGAAAACATGATTATAATAAATCAAAATTTTCCCTTCCTGCATGTTTTTCAAAAGTACCCTGGGGAACGTTTCATCAAGCGTTTTGTCAGTGATTTTTACTGACCAATTTGCTCTCAGCCAATCAGATGCAAGGATTTCAGTAGCTTATAACAGTTGTCGGTAAAAATCACTTACAAAACGCTTGATGAAACACTCCCCTGGTAATACAGAATGAACCCCCGTAAGAGTTCACTGTGCTAAAAGTATTATCACGTACTAGAGAAGATAATCGGTTCATCGAAGTACCTATTATTAACACGATTACAGCGAAGCTCCAAAATGGTTATTCAATTACAGAGTACAATATAACAAAGTCAGCAGAATCAAATATATTGCGTCAAGAAGTTGATATGACAGAAACAGGAAGATTATCATGTTAAAAAATAAAGAAGATGGAGAAGTACGGTCGATGGACTATTGGTAGAGGGGGAGAAAATAGATCTAGGAAAAAAAAACAAGACAGAAAGCGTGAAAACAAAGAAGGATGATGAGAAAGAGGAAGGTTAAGCAGTGTCGAAAAGTTGAAAATAAAGTGTATAAAAAGAAAAAAATAAGTAATGGTAGACTAGAAATAATGGTGGCGTCATGGAGAAAACAATATTAATAAGACGAAAAGGAGAAATACTGGCAAACACAAATCAATAGCAAAATGAGGTCAGTTTTAGTAAATTTATACCGAATAAGCATCAATTTACAAATATGAATAGTGGAGTGCAAATTATATTATTTTCAGATGTGCTATCAAGAGGGACAGAGATAGAATTTTAGAGATTGAGCAATATGGCAAATTTTGCAGATAGTTGGAGGGAGAGAGGGAATGAGGTGGAGAAAGAGAAAGGAGAGGGAGAGAAAAATAGAGAGAGGGGGAGAATCAGAGAGCGAGAGAGGGGAGAGAGAGAGAGAGAGAGAGGGAGAGGAAGAGGAGAGAAAGAGAGAAAGAGAGAAAAAGAATAAGAGAAAGAAAAAATAGAGGGAGAGAGAAAGAGAGAGAGAGAGAGAGAGGGGGGGGGTAATGAGAGAGCGAGAAAGAGAAGAATGAGAGAGAAAGAATGAGATGGGGGAGAAAGTAATATTGATGAAAATGGAAAAGAAAAATATAAGTTGTTTTTTCGGGTTGTAGATGTCTTTCATCTGTACATTTCGTGCTAAAATAATTAAGGAAATAAGTATTGTACAAACATGATAAAACAATTACTAGTATTTGGATTCGTGCAAACAAAACAAATACACCGCACTACTTGCCCGATTTAAACTCCATGAAACAAACAGAATGAAAAACAGTTTCAAGCAGACGGACGCGAAGACAAACAGAATGATGATGATTTGAGGAAAAGCTAGCGAGAAAGAATTTGAAACGAATCTTTATTTACGTAAATTGAACCAAACTCGAAAGGGAGACAGAAACGAAAGCGAAGTGGAATAGAAAATAATGGCAACATGCAGATTTTTCGTATTCCGTCCTATCTCGGGGGCCTAAATCGATCGAGTGCCCGATTATATGGGATTTCCTGTCACAGACGTGAGAGTTTTAACAAATTATTATTGTTACAAAGAAAAAGAAACTTATTTGTTGAAATCTTCATATCGAACCGTAATTTGATACACGGCAATCCTTCCCAGGGGTAATTGAGTGTGCTCAAATAGAGCCGTGGAATAGAATGCAAGCTGAGGGACGGATAGGGCAGGGGCGGGTCCAGGATTTTCTAAAAGGGAGAGGGGCTGAATTCCGAAAGATTGCACAATTTAGAGGCTATTTATGATTGCGTACTTAAGGTATACCAGTTGAGTTTCGAACCGGGAGCACGGGTCTTCTGTGCCCCTAATTTCCCCACGGGGGAACCAGTAAAGCGATGCGTCGAGAAGATCATGGTTGAACATAGAACTTAATGGTTAAAGCAGGTAGTTTCATTATCAAAGAAATCTGATACTTTATCTGTCGCATTCATGTTTAGTGTATCTAATTTATAATCTCCGAAGATATGTCACATGGAGTAATGTTCTTGTACGTGTACATGAAATAAACTCTATCTACTCCAATTACTTTAAATTTCTTTTCCAGTATGAGACGCTGCCTACATAACTTTAAATTTCTTTTCCAGTATGAGACACTGCCTATATAACAAAATAAAATTCTAGAACAATATCAGAAAAGGAAAGGACCGTTTTGCGAAGCTAAGATATGATTTTTTTTTTCAGTTTTTTATTATCTCCCCCTCTACCCAACCCCACCCCTCTCTCTCTCTCTCTCTCTCTCTATCTCTCTTATACTTTACTCAATCATTTTTTGTCTTCAATTTTGATATGAGAGGACTGTTTTAAGCATGTATTTTCCCATACCAATTAGGTGTGCTGAGCGGAGACGATGAAGAAATACCGAGATTTATCTCCGTAATTTAATACTGACTTCAATGTACACAAACATCCCGATCATGAAGATATGACTCAGCGTTTGAGGGTTTTGAAAATGAATAAGGTTGAAAAAAAGAAGAGCAACTTAAACAGTAAGAAGGAGAGGGAGGAATTATATGTTGTTGAGAGGAAGGAGAGATTTAGTGGCGTATATAGCGTGGGTCCAACCATTATTAAAGGGGGCACCGGAAATATTAGGATGATAAAATTGCGAGGGAACAATTTCATAGAGTAAGGGAAGAATGTTTGAAAGATTCATATCAACTTATTTTCGATTCCCTTTCCCCTTTATCTCTCTTTCTCTTTCTCTCTTTCTCTCTCTCTCTCTCCCCCTCTCTCTCTCTCGTTCGCTCTGTTTGACATTCAGAGGGAGACACGTGCCCGTGCCTCCCGGTAAGATGGGTGACGAAGAATGATGGAGTGGATAACCCCCCAAAAGCGATGCAATATTTGGTTAAGATATGTACACACCATGCTGCCGCTAAGAGATATCCATTACACCACTTGAATTTGTGCTCTTTACCCCCCCCCCCCACCCCCCCCCCACACACACACACAACCATCCATCCTCTCTTGTCGGTTATGGTCAATTACCCGTATGGACCAAGCCGCCATTATTAGGATTATGCAATACCAAGCCTCACTTCGCTCTTTAACGAGGGTGTCCAAGGGGAGGGGGATGCGGGATGATGTGACATCTCCTCCCCCATGTTTTCCGTTTTGTAAACTTGACATATTCATGGGCTGTCGGCAAATCGAAAACGATGACGATCTATTGTATTTGTATTTGTTTGTTATTATCATTATTTTATCATCATTATTCATTATCATTTATTTTTGCTTGTCCGCAAATTTAGTAATCCGACATCTGATCGCTGCCTTTTTTTTAATCAATAACAAGTTCAAATAGCTGAAATAAGGTACTAAAATCTTTGCATTTGATTGGCTGTTGCATATTTTTTTCCTGTACACGACTAATCATATTTATTATTTACATAATCAACCATTGAGAATAACTTTTCGATAGTTTCTTTCACAAATTCATGCAATCATGCATGACCGGCTTTTCGAAAATTTGTTATTGAGCTTTGGCGCTTGCTGCTGATGATATATATCAAGAGACAGGCCTCCGGTTTGATTTTATCGACAAAAGATAAGCAATTTAATGAACTAAAGTAATCGATATTGATTTTCGAGCCAAAACATAATATTTCCGCAAATACGCTACAGGCCAAACAAGAATATATTTTGGCTTTTAACGTCGTGCCCTTTATACGACTAATTACGCCAGTGCCCTAAGGGTAAGTCTTGTTTTTACGCCTATTTCCTTTTCTTTCTTTTTTTCTTTTCATCCAAGTCTATTTTAATCAATAATATTACCTCAGAATAGCGTTAGAATTGTTACTAGTTTTGTTTGTGTGTTAAGTGACAGTATTCAACTTGTACAAACCATGCACCTTTATTGAGCACAACCATACACACTATTCGTACAAGGCATCATTTCCATTTTCCCCAGCACTTCACAAAGTTTGAAGCATAAGCAAAGGGCATATTAGCTGAAACTAACTTTCTACCATGTTATAGTGTAGGTTCATAGTGATGCAACATTTGTTCAGGCCACATTTTCTCTGTGCTCCATTGTGTCTATAATAAAGGATATATGGTTTATGTTGCGATTGACCACGGAACATTTGTCGCCTGAGCGTGTGTGGTACCATAATCATGTCTATTAAAACAGAAATCCAAATTACGGATGTGATATATAGTTATCGTCTAGATGACGACAATTAAATCGAGTTTTTATTCATGTTACGCCCCATTAAGTCAAGTTTCTTAAAGAGATTCCAGCGACTTTCTTTCCTCTCCTTTAGTCGTGGTAAAGTCGTGCAAAGCTTGATGATGGTTCGTGTTAGGTTTGCGCTTCTAGATATTAAAAATCTATTAATATTTATGGTCCATTGTTTTCTACAAATGTAAGAAATACTAGAAGTAAAACCGTTGTTTAACCATAGCAGGAGAATACTAATATTTACTTCGCTCAGTATAGGAGTAAATGATATTGAAATGAAATTGATAAATGTCAAAGCTAGATATGACCCGCTTTCACAATAAGTTTAATCAAGTTAATATGAATGACGGAGTCCAGCTACCTATTTGCCAAAGTTAGATTTAAAAAAAAACGGGGGGGTTGATTTTGTATTTTTATTATTATACCCACGTATCACACAGTGCAGACTATCGAATAACCCTTTGCCTCCTGGAACATGGTATTCCCTGTATCAAGCCTATGGGAGTTAGAAAATTCAATAGTCAACGGGTTAAAGTGATTTGGTAACTTTGTGGAAGCTTTATAAAATCTGAGCTGCCTGGCCTTACATGCTATCAGTGTATGTAATATGGTGTAAAAATGAAGCCCAAGGGGAAAAAGCACTTCAAAATCATCATATCCTTCACAAAAGTAAACATAATGCAAGTGACCGGAAATGCCAGACTCATATTTCCCCATAGACTCAGTGTTAGACTAAAGCGCATGGCCATACGCTTTCGTAAATGGGAGTATTCAGTCATAGATATCTTAATAATAGCATTATATATTTGAAAACCTTTCTATGCCTGGCTATTTGTTTATCCTTCTGAACATCTTTATACAAGGCAGATATCAAGCCTCCACAATTTGTTAAATCAAGCCTCCACAAAGTTACCGAATCCCTGATATAGCGCTGATATCCATGATTCAACATGCCCATTGCGATGCTCCGACATTACTCTGGTGATAATATTTCTTGAAAGATATAGGGTAAAGGGTTGCACTTGCGTTTTGGGTTACGTTCGGGGTTATTTTCAGGGTTATATAGGTATAGCGTTGGTCCAGGGTTGGGATTAGGGGTAAAGTTTGAGAATTCAGTGAGTGTATGGTAATGATCGCAGAGCGCTTGTCGCTGGTGAGCACGTGTCGTAAAATCCTCGTAGCGCCCCACAATTATCCCAGCTCTATAGCTAGGCTATACCGATTTCGGTGCTCATATAATTCAAGGAATATACACCTGAGTGGAGAGTGGCAAATGTAGATGATTAATGTCTTGCCAAATAATATTAGTGCCCGCCAGTGCGTAATGTATTATACAGCTTTCGATTATGATCGAAACAGAACGTGCTCATTTTTTCTTTTCTTTAGCATGCATCATTACAGATCAATAACCATGTCTTTTAACTAATTAGGGAGTGTGTGTGCATTTGAGTCATTCGTATGATATAGGTAATTCAAGCTGTAGAGAAACAGTTATTTATAAGAAAAAAACGAATTTCACATCATCTGACAAGTAAAATAATTGCAAATGATAGTCTTTTCCTATGAACATAAATAGTTCGGCATCTAGGAATTGAAATAGGTATACTTCTTCTTAGAATTCTCTTTTCTTGTTGTCCCCCCCCCCCCCCCATCTCTCTCTCTCTCTCTCTCTCTCTCCCTGTCTCTCTCTCCCTCTCTCTCTTTTCCTTCTTCTTTTCTCCTTATCCTTCTTCTTGTTCTTCTTGTTCTTGTTCTTCTTCCTGTTCTTGTTCTTCTTCTCTTCTCTTCTCTTTCTCCCTCCTCTCTCTCTCTCCCTCTCTCTCTCTCCCTCTCTCTTCTCCTTTTCCTTCTTCTTTTCTTCTTATCCTTCTTCTTATTCTTGTTCTTGTTCTTGTTCTTCATCTTGTTCTTGTTCTTGTTCTTCTTCTTCTCCTTCTTCTTCTTCTCCTTCTTCTTCTCTTCTCTTCTCTTTCTCCCCCTCTTTCTCTAAACCTTCGCTCTCTCCCTCCTCTCTCTCTCTCCTTCCCCTCTCTCTCCCTTTCTCTCTCTCTCTAAGAGATTAAGAGAGAGAGAGAGAGAGATGGAAATAATGAAAGCCCCGTCAGGGGCATTGATTGATTTGCCTATCTTACAAATTAATGTTTGTAGCACGTGTTATTTCATGCTTAGGTCCCTACTGACTTCGATTTATACCAAGAGACGCGAATTGGAATTGGTTCTTATAATGGAGATTAACCGCTTCTTTTGGAAATACCAACTGTATGTATATCTTTGCAAAATATCAATGCAACTGGGATTCGTTACTTTAATTGTCCTTTAAGCGAATACTTTCTTCAATCTTTCGTCAAATGTTGCCAAAAACATTCATCTCCGCATCTTTCAAATCTTTTATTTCACTCTATCATAACCTTCACTGTAACTGTGGAGGCTAAATGAAGTATATATAAATTATATTGTTTTGTTGAGGTTATAACTGTGATATATATATATATATATATATATATATATATATATATTATATATATATATATATACATGTTTGTACCTATTTGCGGATTAGGGGGAATAATAGTGCGTAAAAAATCAACCATAGGGAGAAAGTGGTCTTAGGGGCCAAATTTTCCTTCTCCTTAACGTTTTGACGGCTTGATTCAGTTGGTCTTGCCAACTTTTTAGGCACATTGACAACAGAGGGCAGGCGACTGCTTCTTCCATACCTAGTCCTATAGTCCATTAGAAGTCATTTTTTTTTTTTTTTAATAATGGGATGTTATATGTGCAGTGCGTAAAAAATGAACGTAATAGCAACGTGACACTGCGTGTTTGATCTGATTGGCGTATTTGTCAGATACCTTACCGCGGTTTCGACACGCATTGTGTTTTCTACACACAGGATGCTACCGTCAACTAGCAAGGATGTACTACCCACCCCCCACTTGAGTAATGTTATTTACCAATTTCAGTGCCGGTGCGATGCCAGGTACGTGGGCCGTACTTCTCAGCGGTTGGCTGATCGCATTAAACAACACATCCCCTCGACTATTCGGAACCGTACAACCAATCAGCGCACGCAACCCGTCCGTGCCTGCAAATCTGAAATGCACGCTAACAGACCAAAGATAGCCAAATGCGATTCAGCGATTGGTCTCCACTTGCTGAACAATCCAGCTTGCGCACAAAGCTATGCCGACGATCAATTATCAATTATGTCCCGGGCGCGTCTTTTTTTTTTGGTAACCAAGCCTAGGCAGAAACCCCTTTTTGAAGACTTTGAAACAGACTACAAGTATCGGACTTGTATTTTCTTACTCAGTCACCTTATTTTTAAATAAGCAAACCCTAACCCTAACCCTAATAAGCAAAAGAAAATTTCGTAATATAATCTTCTGCCGAGGTTCGAACTCGTGGTTCCTTCACCAAGAGAGGACTGGATTATCCGATTGCGCCACAGAGAACAGCTGCTCGATGCCCTTGCTCGTTTTATTATATAGCTAAAATTCGTTTTCATGATATTCATGCCGATTAGTCTTGACGGAATAAACCGTATTAGTATGAAAAAATGCGAAATCTGCCTAGCTTGGTTACCAAAAAAAAACACGCGTCCCGGGCCAGAAGCTCAGCGCATTTACGCTTTCTGGAAGCTGCTTACATTCAATCGCATGAACCTCTTCTGTGCAGACAAAAGGAGTTCGTCCAAGCTTTGCGATTGTTCTGAAATTACGGCGTCTAGGTTGCGTCCGGGTTCACCGAGTATAATATAGTTGATTTCAAGTAATTTGTTATATACCTGCGTGATAACCTGATGAGTGCAGGTCGAAAAGCTTCGTTATCATGTCTCTTTTTCGTGCCATGTTGAAATTTTGCAGTACCAAGAAATTATTTATATATATATATAATTCTTTCACATTTATATATTATATATATATATATATATAAATGTGAAAGAAATTGCGAGAATAACGTTGCGTAGCTCAATCAAAGTTCCCCAGAGCTGTCCTCCCTTTTTGAAATTTTTGCAAAGGCTGAAAAAATGTCTCCGCCGGGAATCGAACCCGGGTCGTTGGCTTAGAACGCCAATGCCTTAACCACTAGACCACGGAGACGGGTTAGTGGTTACGGCGACACCAGATTCAATTGACCGACAGATTGACAAATCTTCAACCTCATTGTCTTGTTCAAAAACTCACCTGCCCCCGACAAAGGAATTAATTAATGAGGTTGAAGATTTGTCAATCTGTCGGTCAATTGAATCTGGTGTCGCCGTAACCACTAACCCGTCTCCGTGGTCTAGTGGTTAAGGCATTGGCGTTCTAAGCCAACGACCCGGGTTCGATTCCCGGCGGAGACATTTTTTCAGCCTTTGCAAAAATTTCAAAAAGGGAGGACAGCTCTGGGGAACTTTGATTGAGCTACGCAACGTTATTCTCGCAATTTCTTTCACATTTGTATTTATTTCCACGAGATTTGCCAAAGCTGTTGTATATGTTATTTCCTTACACAATTGTTAATAATACTTATTCTAATGTATACATGTATTCAAAGCATTCGCTTGGATCCAGCTGAGGCACTAGCGGCTTGTCTTGTTCAAAAACTCACCTGCCCCCGACAAAGGAATTAATTAATGAGGTTGAAGATTTGTCAATCTGTCGGTCAATTGAATCTGGTGTCGCCGTAACCACTAACCCGTCTCCGTGGTCTAGTGGTTAAGGCATTGGCGTTCTAAGCCAACGACCCGGGTTCGATTCCCGGCGGAGACATTTTTTCAGCCTTTGCAAAAATTTCAAAAAGGGAGGACAGCTCTGGGGAACTTTGATTGAGCTACGCAACGTTATTCTCGCAATTTCTTTCACATTTGTATTTATTTCCACGAGATTTGCCAAAGCTGTTGTATATGTTATTTCCTTACACAATTATATATATATATATATATATATATACACATATAGGAAATAACATATACAACAGCTTTGGCAACTCTCGTGGAAATAAATACAATGTGAAAGGAAATGAGAGAATAATGGTTGCGTAATTAAATCAAAGTTCCCCAGAGCTGTCCTCCCTTTTTGAAATGTTTGCAAGGTTTGAAAAAATGTCTCCGCCGGGAATCAATTTAAGTTACGCAACCATTATTCTCTCATTTCCTTTCACATTGTATTTATTTCCACGAGAGTTGCCAAAGCTGTTGTATATGTTATTTCCTTACAATTGTTTATAATTATTCTAATGTATACATGTATCTCAAAGCATTCGCTTGGATCCAGCTGAAGCATGCGGCTTGTCTTTGTTCAAAACTCACCTGCCCCCGACAAAGGAATTAATTAATGAGGTTGAAGATTTGTCAATATGTCGGGCAATTGAATCTGGTGTCGCCGAAACCACAGACCCGTCTCCGTGGTCTAGTGGTTAAGGCATTGGCGTTCTAAGCCAACGACCCGGTTCGATTCCCGGCGGAGACATTTTTTAAAACCTTGCAAAAATTTCAAAGGGAGGACAGCTCTGGGGAACTTTGAGTTTAAGTTAAGAAAGTTTTCACATTTTATATATATATATATACTGCATATATATTATTTAAGGCTCTCCTTATTGAAAATTTATCTGAACGAAATAATATATATTTACATAGATGAGAACCAAATAAGAAGGAATTAACGGCGGGATGTTAAGGGGAGAAAATGAGGTATAAAGTAAAAAGTTAAAGGGTGAGAAATAAGAGAGGAAGAGAGAAAGAGAAAGGCGGGCAAAACAGAAAGAGAGGGGGGGGGGGGGACTATAGCAGCCTTCAAAATGGCACAAATTGATAATGATTCATGCATATGAGGAGACAATGTACACTCGATGATTATATTTCTATTTGAAACAGGATGCTAAAAATATATACTAATTATTTCTTCAATTACGAATATAATGATGATTGCTGTAGCAGATATATCAATTAGTTGCTGAAATGATGCGCATTAAAGCGTCAAAATATCAACATAAAGATATTATCCGAGTACATTTGGGAGATATCCAGACTGTAAAAAAGACACATAAAACTTTAACTGTAATGTGTAATGTGAAGTAGTGAATTTCTCACCATTGCAGGTATATTTTTTTCAGTAACTTGTAGTTTAATTATAATTACTAAGGGCGTTCCCAACACAGCTTTGCTTTCCGGGTTTTCGCCTCCTTCAATTTTCTGTGAATTATTGACTTTATTGCACTCTATGTTCACCACATTGCTAAACATGTATTCTAAATGTATATACCATTGTATTGATGGGAAGGAAATAAATCTCAATTATATGAAGAGGCAGAGACTTAATTACGGGAGACCCCCCCCCCCCCCTCCCTTTGTCAAATGACTAAACCTGAAAATAGATGGAGAGAAAGGGGAGGGATGTGAGAAGAATGTTACAGCCTCCCCCCCCCCCCCCCCACGCATTGTTGAAACCTCTTACACTATTTCGCTACACTTTCTTGTACTTCAAAACGTGGTGAGATCGGTCCCTACCCCCCCCCCCCCCCCCCCTCCATGAACACACCCATGGCTACGTCACAGTGTCGAGATGAATATTAGCGCCATGATGGCATCACAGAGGAATAATACAAAGATGGGACTGTAATGATTGCAGAGTAATCCAATAATTATTCAATCCTCGCTCCAACTTTAATTCATGCTTCTTCAGTGATTACTTTAAAATTATATCATGATGCTATTACAAAATTTTCTTTTATTTCCATCGCCCATCAAATTACTATCATCAGCAACGTTCTGGATCTCTGGGTATATATTGCATGAATTACAAATGATTAAAAGCTATCACATCAAAATTGTTGATTTATATTTTCTTTTCCCGGCTAAAACACCATCTTAAGGTCTTTAGTCCTCCTTTGAACTTATTCTGAGCTTTGGGGCTAAAACAGACGGTGATTATTTGTGAATTTGGAAGGGTAGATTTATGAAAATTAGACGAATTGAACGCTTATGAAAAAACATTGTTCGATCGCATTGCACTATTTCAGAACCAAAGTTCGTCTGCATATTGAACAAATATATGGATTCTCTTTCTCTTAACGAAGCAGTGCCTCCGGATTTATATTGGTTCTGATTTCATATCATCCATCCAAGAGTTTATTTTTGATTTCGCGGTTGTGCATTGATATAACTCGGTTGATTATTTGCTTTCTAGTAAACGGAGATGCGCGTCGTCAGCTGAGATAGGGCAAGGTTCTCTTGGGTTGTCTAGCTTAGGTATTAGGCAAAATCTTATGAATCCTATGATAAATCCGCGATCTGCATTTCGCGTTAAATTGTGAACGTGACCCCCCCCCCCCCCCCCCCCCCTCTCCACTCTCAGAAACCCTCAGACAGTAGTTACATTTTACATTCTCAAAGTGGTTTTAATTACTGTGCGTCATTTTGAATATGGATTAACTCTAAATAACTCCAATAACAAGAAAATAAAAAACAACACATAATTTTTGTACACTTTATCATGGTGAAAATGTCTTCGAATGATACGGGATAAGACAATTTATAACACTTGCAAAAAGACGACCTCGCTGCCCGAATATGATGTGTCGCTTGTCCGAATACGAGATGACCTGATGACGGTTGCCCGAATATGGAAAATTCAAGACTATTGGGGGAGGGGGCTTCAGCCCCCTCAGCCACCTGCTTCATTGTGAAAAAAAATGTTGGATAAAAGTTTGACCAAGGTTATGGTAAATATGTGTCCGACCAACTTTGGGCAATTTATGCCCAATTTGGGTAGTGTTTTGTCCAACCACGGTTACTTTTTACTCTAAATTGGGCAAAAAAAAAGTTGGGCCCAAAAGTTGGTGGGAAACAAAATCTCCCAAAAGTTGGTCGGATACATACTTATCGTCTCGTTGGTCAAATTTGTACCCAACATTTTGAAGCGTTCGTATGCCTACATAATGTTTCTGTATGTATCTTATCAAACTCTAATAAGTAAGACGCTTTGGGGATTCAATGTAGCGCAGCTACTTTGTCTTTCACCCCAACTTGTCATTCAATAAAGCCCGGTTTTACATGAGGCGTCATTGCGTCATTACCTGCGCTAATCGAGCCTGTGATGGCAATTAACCACTGACCTCTTTTTAAAATCACTTTTTAAACGATATCACTCTTTCATGACGCGCAGAAGGTCTTATAATTTACAGATATAATGCTTTAATAATTCGCGAATTGGTTAATTGCCTGTACAGGCTCGATCGAAACGACGCCTCATGTTATACTACAGTGCGCTTGTGCACAGCTACATGTCATCAATTTCCATGAACATAATTGTGGCGCATCGGGGTTTTGTTAGGCGGTTAACTGCGTCATGGGTGAGCGAGACTTACCTATCAATTATTCATCAATGCATTCTTTGATATTCTCAGTGGTTTAACGGTTAGCGAGAATTCAGGACATGAAACATTCAAATTTCTCTGCATCGAGATGGAGCTTACTCTGATTCTCTCTATGACGTATATGCAAATTAGTTAGTTTGAAACAGAGATCTTATATCCGGTTATCCAGACAAAGTTTTTGAAAGCTGACTGATTTCAGTGAGCGGAGGATATTCTCGGTTAACCTGAATACATTATCTTTTATAGTGAGAAAGGATAAATCCAAATGTTTATTTTTCCTCTTTTTTTTTATCAGTGTTAGAGCAGTGGTCTCGAAACTATATATAGGGGGACCCGGGTTCGAAACCAAGTCATGCGCCAGTGCCCTTGGTAAAGCATTAATCCACATTACCAAGTCCCTCGGAGAGGAATTAAAGCCGCCGGTCCACTGGTTGCTCTATTACAAGCATGCATTCTTAGCAGTCAGGTAAAATAAACCATCAAACATTTTATTAATCTTTTTCATTTTTTCCTTTCATGACAAATATTTTTCACGCCCTTCCATGGCTTAAAATAAATGACTTACATCAGACAGGATATAAGGCGACGGATCAAATATTTTGATGAGAATAATATTCAGAATTTATTTCCTTATACATCAGTTTCTGCGATGTTTCTAAGAGAAATATAATCATCCCAAGAAAGATCTTATTTCTTTAGAACAAAATCCGAGTCCTATTAACTGCTCCATAATTCAACGGTATAAGCTAGTAATTAGAACAACGGATTTGAAGTAAATCCGGATTTTATTGTGAATTATGCCTCTGCCTCTGTATCTCGCTGTATCTCTCCCCCCCCCCCCCCCCCCCCCCTCTCTCTCTCTCTCTCTCTTTCTCTCCCTCTCTAACTTCTAAACCTCCCCCACACTCTGACGTATTTATTTACGTAATAATCTTCCTTGTCTAGAAATGAGCTTAATCTAAACTGGAATGAATTGGAGCTTTACACTTTACAAACGTCTCGTCATTTTTTTTTTTAATTACAAGATCACCTGGTCACATTTCCAGATTCTAGTTATTCTTGCTAGGATTCTGTTAATTTTCACTAGAATTATGTTCATTTTGACTGGGATTCTTTTCACTTCAAATCCGAAGCTTGTAGCTTTTACTAGAATAGTGCAGTTGCCAATGGGAATAGTTATTCTAGTCAAATCTGACTAGATACTAGTCTGGCCATGTGACTAGATTGCCTTTAGAATTTAGTATGTGTGCGTAACACGGAAATGTACTTATCCTTTGAAAATTTAAGAGGCTCACATTCAAGGGAAAAACTCGTATTTTGGATGAGAAGAAATCAGAATCAAACTAGAGTGAAAGGAAGAAAAAGGAACTTTGAAAGATAAATGTTTCAGTGTGAATATAATGATAATTAATTGTTAGGTGATACTTTTCTTAAAGTGTAAAAATAAGGCAAACATTCCAATCTTCTTTCTCACGAATGAAACTGATCATAATAATAATAATAATAACAATAATAACAATAATAATAATAAATGTAACCTATATAGCGCCAAATCCACTCTGTGGAGGGCTCAAGGCGCATAACAATGCTCCGTACTTGGCTATATCAAAAGTGCAATCGAAATGTATGTATAATATCATTTCATACCATGTTCTATCAAGCCAAGCCTGATTCTAATCGAGTTACTCTGTGCCCTCTCAACATTGACACAGTTCTCAGAGGCTCGCAGAAAGTACTGCCCGATATCAATCGATACATCATTTCGATACACCACTTCTTATGTGTCGCGAGAATTTTGTTTCCCGCTCATTTTATCCAAATTGCCCATTTTCTTAAAGGTGCAATGTTCATTGCTGTAATGACCCCATTTTCTTAATCGATGCGCCTCGGGGGAAATTACATTTAGAACGTTTGCGCTATTCTGATGCTTTCTAAGGAAAGGAATTCATCTCACTTTTACTTCTTCTTATTTTTTCTCCAAAAAATACCCTTCTGACGTATTGCCAGGGGCCACTGAGTGCTTGTTCCATGAGGGAGAAAGTGTTGTGAAACATTTTTACTTTGTGATTAAGAAAAGGTTGTCGAAGGGAAAGAGATGCTACATTAAATGAATGACGTTGATAAATAGAGAGCGGGCAAATACGAGAGGTGTTAGGGTAGGAAAACATATAGAGGAGAAATAAACAGAATGGGAGCGAGGGAGAGAGTGAGAGGGGGGGGGGGGAGAGGGAGGAGAGAAAAAAACAGAGAGACAGAAACAAAGAAACTGGGTTGTAAGCAAGAGACTCTCACGATGTATATGAAATTTAAGCGGACATGGGCCTTTCGCACAAAAAGTCTTGCGACAAAAAACAATTCCTAAAATCAATAATCCATATGTAATGTTACAGATGGTTACTTTTTTCTCCTTTACTTCTTCTTTTACCTATTTTTGTATCAATACTCTTAAGTGCAGTGGTATGACCCCGTCACTAGCTTCTAGCTTTTAAGGAAATTCCCGTACTTCCTCTGAAAACATATTTGAATATAAACATTGCTTTTCATAAGAAAGAGTTGTCCATCGTCGGTTGGCAAAAATATCGCGAAAAGTGAACAACGAATAAATCAATCGCTAGAGTATGAAAATGTAAGCTTGGTCAAGTAATGACTATTAAAAGTAAATGTATGTCCTTTCGTAACAAAGACTTTTAGCTGAACAATTTTTACATTATCTCCCTCGAAAGATACTTTCTTAATATAAAATCCAGTGACCAATGACGTTACTCCGGGGGTATAGTAAAAATGGAGTGAAAATTCACTCTTTTTTTTAGAGAGAAAGTAGATTCAACATCGATTTTAGTGAAAATAGAGTGAAAATTCCCTCTATATTTTTAGAGGGAGAAAGTAGATTCAACATCGATTTCCGTCTATTTGATGTACAAAAAGAATGTTCATTTTAATCATCTTTTAATTTCTGGAATAAAAATGTGCCCGTTATTTCTCCCCACATATGCAACCGTGTTGGCTAAACTCTGTTATGAATCTGAGTGAAATGCTACTGCACCCACATAACATGCATAATGGATTCATAGAAGTGTCTATTGAGATGAGACAAGGAGAAGAGAAGAGACGTGGAAAGAAAATTCCATATGATATTAGAACCGCTCTTAGCACCCTAGAACACGCGCCTCGTGACGAGAACATCGGTCATTCTCATTGAGGAGAGAGATGCAGGCAAATAGAAGGAGAGAAAGAGACTTTGCGAGAAAGAGAGAGAGAGGGGGGAGGGGGTGGAACTGGCAGAGTGGGGAAGTGATAGAGAGGAGGGAGAGAGAAAAGGAGTTGGGATGGAGATAGAAAGGGAGATAAAGAGATGGAGAAAGAAAGAGAGAGTCAGAAAGGGAGAGATGGAGAAAGAAAGAGAGAGTCAGAAATGGAGAGATGGAGGAAGATAGAGAGAGTCAGAAAGGGAGAGATGGAGAAAGTAAGAGAGAGTCAGAAATGGAGAGATGGAGAAAGAAAGAGAGAGTCAGAAAGGGAGAGATGGAGAAAGAAAGAGAGAGTCAGAAAGGGAGAGATGGAGAAAGAAAGAGAGACAGAAAGGGAGAGATGGAGAAAGTAAGAGAGAGTCAGAAATGGAGAGATGGAGAAAGAAAGAGAGAGTCAGAAAGGGAGAGATGGAGAAAGAAAGAGAGAGTCAGAAAGGAAGAGATGGGGAAAGAAAGAGAGAGTCAGAAAGGGAGAGATGGGGAAAGAAAGAGAGAGTCGGAAAGGAAAGGATGGAGAAAGAAAGAGAAAGTCAGAAAGGAAGAGATGGAGAAAGAAAGAGAGTCAGAAAGGAAGAGATGGAGAAAGAAAGAGAGAGTCAGAAAGGAAGAGATGGAAAAAGAAAGAGAGAGTCAGAAAGGGAGAGATGGAGAATGAAAGAGAGAGTAAGAAAGGGAGAGATGGGGAAAGAAAGAGAGAGAGTCAGAAACGGAGACATGGGGAAAGAGAGAGTCAAAGAGATAGTGATAGATGAAAAATGGAAGGAGAGGGAGAGCGAAGGGACATAGAGAAAGAGAGCGGGTGAAAAGAGGGGAAGCAATCGATAGAGGGGAGAGAGTCAGAGAAGGTGATGGAGAAATAAGAGAGGCAGAAAGAGAGGGTCGGAGAGAGAGGCGTTTACTCTGCTCAGGATATTTATTTTTTTTCTATTTTGTGAGAATATATAAATATAGCTAGGTTTTATGTGTGAAAATGCAGGAGAACAGTGATAATATATAGTGGTTCATACACTTGACTCTCAATCGATAGAGTGTTCGAATTTCTGCCTATGAGCGCATCCCTACAAAAGGGCATTTTATGTACAGTCGTCTCTCTCGACCGAGGTGTTTGGTGCCAGGCGTGACTTATTCCTCTGAAATACACTGTGCCCATGCAACGGTGACCAGAGTTGGAAGTATACGTATGGACGTTATACACAACAACAACAACAAATATTATAAAATATTATCATTATCGTTATTAGGTTGATGCTGTGAGTTGAATGAGGAGATAACATAACCCAGACAAGAAGGATATGCTCAAATCTGGTGGGCTGTTGTCACGCCATCGTCTGTGTGTATATAGCCACGGATAGGAAGATGTTTTGGAGACATCTTTCACTTCTTGTCGGATAATTGAAACGCCTGGCGGTTTAATGATGAAGCAAATCCAAACTGAACGGCGCGGATTTACGCATCTTACCAGGTCTGCCAAGGAACGTGTGGGGGAAACATCAAAAATGGAGGTGAAAAAAAGTCAGTTGCATATACAAGGAGATAGTGACATACAAATGATAGGGGGAATAAAAGATTGAGAGGGAGGGGGAATGAGATTAAGATGGAGGCACGGATATAATAAGGATAAAGGCTGTTCAGCAAAATAAAGAAGAATGAGACCCAGGCGAAGTGGCTCCTGTGGATGTTTAATAGTATTGATATCAGTAACGCAACTAAAACTTTCTTCTTTATCCAGTTATCCTTATGCACAAAGGGAAAATTGAATTGACGCCAAAATAAGATGAATTATTTAAACACTGTTTGTAAATCTTATTTGGTTAATGTAAATTCCCTTTCAAATAAAGTTTTCAAAGAAAGTTAACTCACGATGAACAGTGGTTGGTCGCTACTTGAACGCACAATCTTTAAAATTGCGTTTTATAACGTTTCTACTTTCTCGAGATTTGCATTAAAGTTATTACAGAAGGGATAAGTAATGCAAATTTGAATTTTTGTATAGCCTTCCTGCAAAATCTATTTAAAAAAAGAAGAGGAAATGCCCCTTTTTTATTTGCCTGTTTGAAAAAATAGAACATCTGTCGGCGAATTCGAAATCGGAGGACCAGACAACATCGAATTTTTGACATTTTGATGACGTTTTTCAACCTTATTTTTTTCTTTAGATTTTTCAGCTAGTTGTTGGTAAAGCTAGCCTGATACCCTCTTACCAATCACAACAATCTAGCGACGCTCTTGTAGGAGAGAGAGACAGAGAGACAGAGAGAAAGAGACATAGATTAATGGAGACGGATTAGCCTTGAGTAAGCACTCTACTTAGCCTAGCCAGGCCTCCATCTTAAGAATATCATCTATTAAAGTCAAGATGAGGGGGACAGCGGATCTTCTTCCCGAGTGTCCTTCCTATTTGAGACCTTCCAAAATAATTAAACTTGACTTGGGTTAATACACCTATACTGCAACCCTTGCTGTACAAGTCGTGATTTCATCGGAAATCATCGACTGACTTTAATTGAGATTACTCAATTTGCATTACTTTATATCTGCATACGAGGAAAAGGGACCAGTAAACGTCATTTTTAGGTAAACAACAATTTTTTTGAGAGAGAGAGGGGGAATTTCATACATGAAAATGGAGTCGTTACATCGTTGTAATCTCAAAATAATTAGAACGGTATATGGTATAAGAGTTTCATTTAGAAAAAATGAGCAAATCCATAATGTCGAGCTTCAGTCAGAGAGTTATGTCATTATATCCATATCCGATCGTTTTCATTTTGTTTTTCTTTCATGGGCTTTTTTTTTCTTCCAAACATGAAATCTCGAAAAAAAATCCTCATTATTCCAGACTTACTCCTACGAGTCATAATCTGTGAATTCGAATGAATCATTATACTAAATCTCAGAGTGCTAGGTGCGATATATCACGAAAGCCCCAAGCAGTCGCAATTCATGATAGAAAGAAGACCATTCGATAAAGATTATTATCATATTCTCCGAGGGATACCAGGAAAGTAGAACATGCGGGGATGTGGCGGTTGCCTCCGTTCGGAAACGATGAATAATGTATCACCCCATGGAGGTTTAAACCACTCTGAACTGCGACATGAAGGAAACTTGTAAACACAATTTAACCCTTTCAGGACAGGATTATTTAAGAGCTGTTTGATTGATCACATTTTGTTCTTCAAATTGGCAACTATAATAGTTTTCTTTTAGTGCTACATGGTTCTAATGAGGTGTAATGTTTTTGAAAACAATATACATGGTTAACGACTTGGTCGAAAAGTTAAAAATTGCCAATTTTGAGAAAAAGCAATGATTTTGAACCTCTCAATGTGTTGCCAAGTTAAGGATTTTAAAGCTTATTCTCATTTTTTACATTCCTGGCATCAAACGCAACAATAATGGACATAGTGTGTGCAGAAAATTTTGCTCTTTCTACTCATGCATCTAGTATATATTTTTTAGAGCTCTGAATCAAAAGTTATTGTGGCAAACCACAAAATGTGGTAAATTGTCTTGAAAGGGTTAAGGTGATGGACGCAAATTCTGTTGAACTTTGGATAGTTTTTTTTTTTAATCCGGTCATATGAATTTCGTGATTGATATACCGTTTAAGGCTTTCCAATTTCAAGGTTCATTATTCATTCTCGTATGATGAGTTATTTATTCATTTATTTTATTTTTTCCACATCGTTTGTCAGGGATTCAGTTCCAGTTTCAGTTTAATTTATTTCCACAAATCAATCAAAATATAAATCATACATTCTGGAATAATAGAAATCGATTACATAATGCAAGGACAAATATATCACAACAATTCAAGAAAAAAGGTCGTCTGTATAGAAATGAAAAAAATTGGTGAGCCCTACCAATTACTTTCTCTTAACTGGTTGGAATTGTATCGGGAAATAAGAAATTACAAAAAAAATTAGGAAAGTAGAAGTAAAAAAAGAAATAAATATGAATATAGAAATATAGAGTTGCACACTTACAGTGCCGCCAGGTTTACAAACAACTACCACAGATAGACTTCTGTGAGATACGTTTTTATTCGTATTACTTTTTATTTATTTTATTTTAATATCATTATTTGTCCATCTTGATGCAGACATTCTTCTAAAATGGTGTCTATTTTCGCAGCTCAGGAAACCTTTCTAGATTTCCAGTAGAAGAAAAACTTTCTAACATAATATGTTTTTATATCAATACAGTATAATAATTTGAGCGGATTACAAAGCCTACGGCGCTAATCCTACAAACGATCTTATTTCTTTACTATTCCATATTGAGATCTTCTAAAGTTTGTGCAAATCCTTTGAGCCATGTAGCGATATTCTAGTCGAGTCTCTACTTAAAAGCTTCACTTCATCTGGCTTAATTCACTGCTTATGAAAGCATGCAAGATATCTACACAACAGAAAATTTGATCAATTTCAGATGGGATACTGATTTCTAATACATGTACTGGTTGGTATGTTGTCGTGTACATCACTTGAAACTGTACAAGAAATATAGGCGTAAGGGCACAATCTCACCGGGGGTTAGCGTATCTTGCCTGAATAGCAGGTTTCTATTTTCTAAATTTTGCGAGAGACGGAAGCGAGCGTGCAAACATTTTTAGATAGATTGCGAATAAAAGTGACAATGTAATTTTGTCATGAAAAATATACCAAACAATATAATACACCATAGACTACCTCGCTGCCCGAATATGAGGTGGTAGTTGCCGAATGTGAGGTGACTGTTGCCTAAATGAGAGGTGGTGGTCGCCTAATGTGAATTAGCGGTTGCCGAATGTGAGGTAATTGTTTGCCGAATGTGACATGTGACTGTTACCGAAAAATGTTCCCCAAGTATTGGTCATTTCTTAATTCTCGGGGAGGGGTAGCTGCATGTTATCCCCAGCATCCAGCACGGTAATATTACAGAGGGCTGACATAAACAGAACGTGAAGAGAGAGAGGGGGGGGGGGGTGGGGGTGGGAGAGAAATAGAAATACTGAGCGGGGAATGCAGTCAAAGTGTCATTATGACGCTTATGATGAAAATAAGCTGCCCGTGATCATTAATTTTGCAACGAGTGTTACAGTTCCACATATTAATGATCCACGACTTTTCATAGATCATGCGATCTGATATAATCTTATTCCATCCGTACTCACGTTGAATCACATCCCGAGGAGGCGAGTACACGACGACACTGTACATGACGAGCATATTTATACTTGCTGTAATCGGTCCCACCGGACACATTAACAGAGAAACCACACTGATTCGTGACACAGATATTCCTACCAAGTTTATACATATAAGTATGGTAATTATACGGTGCATACAAGTGAAACTCAATACTCTCAATCCATCACAACATTATGAGCCTCAGGTTTTAAAGGTGCTATTCACAACTTTATATTTTGAATTAGAAATAACGTTTCAAAAATCAGCCCTAAAGTTGATGAGAAAACAAAATTATATGGATAGTTTTAAATGATATTTAATTCCTTTGTAATCCTTTAAAATGACGATAGCTATAATTTTAGCTATAATTCGGACCGCGGTTCGAATAAAATTCTTGTTAATATTAGAGTGCATTCATAGCTCAATTGCGAAGCCAGAATCAGCGTTTACAAACACGGTTATGAAACACGGTTTTGAAACGCTGTTTCACGGTATTCTAAATAGCTCTTTTCTTCCGGCAAATCTGCCGCTGGATTCACATACCACACTAAGGGGGTGTTGCAAGAAAGTTGCAATCAATTGCAAATCCATTTTGCAATCGATTGCAAATATGATACATGTATTTTAAATGGAACTTGCAATCAATTGCAAGACTTGCAACTGATTTGGGGGATTTGCAGTTGATTGCAACTTTCTTGCAACAATCATATTTGCAATCGATTGCAAATGGGGGATTTGCAATTGATTGCAACTTTCTTGCAACACCCCGTAAGTGAGTTTTGAAATGTTGCTTTGCAACGGTTTTAAGCCGGGTTTTTAAAATGCTGATTCTGGCCTGGAAAAAGGAGCTCTAAACGCATGCAACCTTATATGAACATTGATTTTCCACAATTCTAACGTTGTGCCGTTATCTCAACATTTCATTTTTCGGTTCATTCTAGGGGCAAATCAATTTTCACCGAGCATGTTAAAATGTTACACAATACCATTCATTTAACAGACTACTTTGCACAAAATGTTCTGGGCCATACATGCAGGAAGGGTTAATGTTCAATCTTTCCCCCCTTTGAGCAATAATTATCCAATTTGGAACACAAGAAGTCTCATTTGATTACCAATTAGATGTTAAGAATCCACTAAGGAGTCTCGAACCTGGAAGGAGACAGTGTGAAGAGTGCGGCTAACCCTGCTCATGTACTTTACCGCGACGCTGGCGTTGAAATTGATACGCCCCTTGCAGACCACAATGGTCTCCAAGCTTTTCTTGATAGTTTTTGACGCCAAGATTTTCACTCACCGTTGAGGATCGCTCTACGGCTTGAGCATCTATTAGGTATGACACTCTTTCCTCTTCTCACCGCTCTCTCAGTCTAGTTCTGTCTCGTCTGTGTATACATGATGTATGTTTCTTCGTCTGTATGTCCGTCAGTCGTTCTTGTAGAGACCACAAGTTCTCACGACTTCTCCTCCCCGCATCTCTTGATAGTTTACAACGCCAAGATTTTCACTTTTCCCTCCCATATCTGTCTCGGTCTTCAACATCTATTAGGTGTGACCCTCTTCTTTCTTTTCCCCTTGCCTCTCAGTCTATTCATCTTCGGCTGACTGTATATCTTCCTGGTATACGCCATGGTTTTTCTATTGCACGTATCTCTTGACAATGCCAAGACTTTCAATCTCCCTCGAAGATCAGTTTATGTAGTGGTGTATCTCGGGATTATGGGGCCCGGGGCAAACAATGAACCCCCTCCCCTCAGTGCCTAAACTTTAATATGTACGTTATTTTACAAGCGAAGGAGCAAAGCGACCGAGCTGTACATATTTAATTTTTATTTTTTTGCATTTTAACCCTCACAAAAAGGCAATTTCTTGTGCATTTTACACGGGTAATTTTTGCAATTGACCATTGAAATAATTGAGCGGTAGAAAAGCTGGAATTTTGTTCATTGATAAACGGTTTTCTATCCATTCCCTTGTATTGTATTGTATTGTATTTATTTTCCGTCAATCAAAACAACAAATAATAATACATTCATAATCATGAAAGCAAACTGATTAAAAAAGAAGACGGAGGGATGGCCCTACTCAGCGTTGTTGCCATAAGTATGCTGTTTTACAGAGGGGTCCCCTTCTCACATTGGGAGCAAAATAATTTAATGAAAATCCTTGATAAAATCAATAATCGAGGAATTTAGCAAGGACACCAAAAGTAGAGAATTCTTTCAAATGTTGGACATAATTTTGGAAAATGCTATTTTATATAATTTTTCCTATATGGGGTCACAATATTTAACAAGAGGCTGATGAAACTTCGAGGATAGCAAGCAATGCAACAAGAATTTCAATTTCCAATATTCAAATTTTGAAGCCTTTAAAAACTATTTAGTATATTGGGGGAACAAAATTACCAGATCCTGAAGCAACATAATTATGCGAGGGAGAAAAGCGACCAAGCGACCGAACTGTTGAAAATTTTCGCATTTTAAACCCTCAAAAACTATGTTTCTAATGCATTTACCCTGCGGATTGGCGGGTGCATAATCGTTAAGGATTATAATTTTCCTTCATTTCCTCCTCTTTTTCTTTCTCTCTTGTGTTTTTGCGTCCCCTCCAAGAGACTATCCTGGGTAAACAAAACGTATTATTTTTATCATAATAATATAATATAATAATAATAATAATATGAATTTATATAATGTTTCAATCAAGGAGCAACAACAAATATAATATTATGCAGAACATAGAAATAGTTCAACAGATAAATATTAAAACTAGGATCTTTAGACAAACAGATAAGTTTTCAGTAGTGTCTTGAATTGTTCTGTGGAATCTAATTGCCTCAAATACGGATGAAGAGAGTTCCAGAGAATGGGTGCGGCCTTGGAGCATTATTATTATTATTATCATTATTATTATTATTATTATCAAGTGCAGCCCGGGGTACATGCCCTCCCCCTAGATACGCCACTGAATTTACTTTATAATATTTCCCTCTATCGGTCATTTTCTCTATATCCCCTCTTCTCTCCCCTTCTTTTTCTCTTGCTTTCTCTCCATTCCCATCTCTCTCTCTCTCTCTCTCTCTCTCTCTCTACATCTCACTCCGTGCCTGTTTATCCCTGTCTCCCTCTCCACATTAATTTTGTCTATTATTCTTATTCTTATTATTATACATCCACATAATAATGTCTGTTCGTCTATCTGTAACCCTCTGTTTAGTTTCAATGTATATCTGCCCCCCCCCCCCCGTCGATCAGCCTCTATCTCGTATAATAAGCTTCCTTTGAACTATTTTCGCGATAACGATCACTGTGGGAGCTTCACAACAAAATAGTCGTGTCAAATCGATGAAATGGCAATTAAGTGAAAGTAATTACTTTAACCTTTAATTTATTGTGGCTAATGTAAGTCCGTTAATAATTCAATCTCATGTAATTATGCTTCCCACCGAAAAAGAAAATTCGTACCTGAATGGACGACATGATCAGGGATGCGATTATAGAAGTGAGAATGTGTATGCGGGTAGAATGGTGGTTAACGTTCAACATTGTAATAATATAGGGAAATGAGAGAATATTAGTTCCGCAGCCTAAATTGGAGCTAAGCCTTGCTATAATAGAGAGATGTAAGCAAGATAGGAATGGATAATCAATTAGCATTCAGGTATATGCAGCTAGAAAATGGACATAATTTTGTGAGAGTTAAGAGTGTCATGCGTGACAGGCACGCACATTGAACAAGAACTCACTATTATTATTTGTGTCACGACGATTCACTATTTCATAAAATCACTAGCTCGTGTAACAAAATCAATTCTATCAGCGGAGCATATTATTATAGTTTTGGGAAATAGTGGAGTGGACGCGACACACAGAAGTATCCTCACTTTTTTTCTATGTTTGTATATTTCAAATGACCTTTTTACTCCTCGTCGCAATTTCTTTACTACAACTTAAATAATCAGTCAAAACTATTTATGATGCTCGCTATACAGGAGAATGTTAAACTCGAATATCTAATGATACCGACGTCATGACAGACCTTCAGCCGAGGGGAAAAGGTGCATATCAGGTAACTTGTATTTCGCTCATCTTCTTATTGTGGTTCCATTATTACCTTAAAGCCTGGATCACATTTGACCGATATTATTCCCTATAAGCCTGGATTTTGACCGATAACGATTACGAAATTTTCCATTAAAGGTATACACCTTATACATGGTGTACGTACGTACGTGTGTGTATGCTCTTGTCTGTTATAAAAGTGGGGCGGCTCCAATGTGTACCTCTAATGAAAAATATCATTATCGTTATCGCTTTATGTAAAATGAAAAAAAGTGACCCGCTCTAGAGCCGATGGCACTGGTGTAACTGGATCAAATGAATAGTGGATATTTGCACTATGTGTCATTTTGTCATTATGCGGGGAATAATGTCATTGTGAGCATGGTGAGGGTATACTTATTGGAAAGCTGCACATGCCATGTGCCGAGGTAAATAGCGTAACTGTGGATCCCGGTGCCCCCCCCCCCCCCCCACCGCCCCATCCCCTCTTTCTCTCTCTCTCTCTCTCGCTCGCTCTCTATCTATCTATCTATCCCTCCCTCTATCCATCTCAAGCAAAGTCAGTCCAGTTAAATTGTCTATAACATTTAACGTTATTCATCTATCTCCCCATCTCTCTCCCTCTCTCCCCCTCTCTCTCCCTCTTTCTTTTTTTTTCTCTCTCTCCCTCCTTCTCTCTCTCTCCCCGATATCTTCAGTATCTATCTGATCTCAGCTACTGACATTTAACGGTTACAATATGTACACATCCCTATCAATCCGTTTACTGTAATTTCACATGTCACTTTGTCTGAGTAGTATATACCAATGTTGCATGGTAGCAAACCGAAAACAGGAAAGTATTCATTATGCATGAATGTGATGTGAGATTACCCCGTATAAGGAGCAGGGCCTCTTTGTTTTTCAGTGGTCTTCCAGAAGGACAAAAATCTCCGAAAAGCAAAGAAAAAGTTCTACAAGAGCTTATCAAATACATGACTATGTCATGAGTCAAACGCGTTGTTAGAGTAGAAAAAGTTCTATCTATTTCCTTGTATAATATTCGTCCCTTATTTCGATATTTTTTTATAATTTCTCATAGCTATCCGTTGGGTATTTCATTTCATATATTTATGTATCATTCTTTCTTTTTTTCCTGTGATACATTAATGTCCCTGAACTGAAAAACAGAAACTGAACTAAGTCCAGTCACGCAACAATATGCCGACATCCTCTCCATAATGTACATGTATAATCTAGCTACACTGTATCTCCCCAATGGCCATTACTTCTCCTACCCCCATACACTCAGTGTTTTTACATCTCACCTCCCCCCCCTCTCTCTCTCTCCCTCACTCTCTGTGTCTCCCATTTTCTCTCTCTTCCCCTTTTTTATCTATCTCTCTTTTCTCTCTCCCTCTCTTTTTCTTCTGCTTCTTCTTCATCATCATCATCTTCTTCTTCTTCTTCTTCTTCTTCTTCTCCTTCTTCTTCTTCTTCTTCTTCTTCTCCTTCTCCTTCTTCTTTTTGTTTTCTTCTTCTTCTTCTTCTTATCTCTATCTATATCTCTATCTATATCTCTCCTTCTCACCCTCTCTCTCTCTCACTATCTCTCTCTATCTCTATCCATCTCTATTTCTTTCCTTTCCTATAATATTAAGTATTCCTCTAACACCCTTCCATGAAAAAAGAAAGGAGGCAGGAAAATCAATAAAATGCCAGGAGTTGACCATCCTTAACATAGCCGGTTTGACTATCGTGTTGCTTTGCCTGAGCCTGAGGAATGAATAATATTTATTCTTAGCACTTCCTTCGATCCTACAAAGATCAAGTCTTGCTTGAACTTTTGAGGAAACCCCGCTCTTTTGACCCGGCTGTGTTGTGACCCTTATAGACGAATGTTGTTCGTGCAAAATATTTAAAAAAGTGGTGAATCTAGGACAACTACCCCAGGATAACTCTACCCATAGGACAATTATCCACTTGGTAGTTGTTTGAGGGTAATCGTGGTAGTTCTTTATGGGATAAGTTGTCTGGGGTCACAGGGGGTAGTTGTCCTAGCGGCTAATTCCGGGGTTGTCCGGGGGCGATCGTTCTTAGAAGGTAGATACAGTAAAAGAGGATCAAATTATCAAAGTATGAACTTCTTTTGTATAACTATTATTTGTAGACTGCGAAGGCTTCGACAGTTCATCTTGCAACAAAAATCAAACCTTTTTTGGCTAGAAAACAGCAGTCTGCTACGATAAAAAAAGAAATGTTTCGATATAATTTCTTTTATTCTCCGGCATTAAATATTACTCCTGGGGGGTGTTTCATAAAGCTGTTCGTAAGTTACGCACGACTTTACCGACGACTGGTGATCAGTTCTTGTGCTAAATGATTGAGATTCTGATTAGTATAGCACCCAAGAACATGTTCCAGTCGTTCGTAAAGTCATTCGTAACTTTACGAACAGCTTTATGAAAACCCCCCAGGTATTTTTTCGTTAAAGTTATGGTTATGGTAATGGTTATGGTTATGGTTATGGTTAGGTTCAGGTATAGTGTTTGTTTGATTATTTTTTTGTTTTGTTTTGGGTTTTTTGTATTTTCGTTCTTTGTTTCGTTTTCGGTGTTTTTTTTTTTTTTTTTGGAAGTGTAGGATATTGGCTGAGGAACAATTTTTGCCGAAGCATGTGTCGTACCATGATACAACCTAAAAAGAAGACAATTTGAAATGAGAACAGAGTAAGTTAATTACTCTGGACGAAAACGCGCATCATTCGATCGTCACCAACACAAGCTGTCTTGCGGCGACTTTCACACTTTCACCCATTATTGATCATATTAGGAGGAAAGGAACGAGGCAATCGGAGGATTATGTCTACCCACCCCGAAATCAAAGAAAATATTGCTCGGAGCAAGCCAAAGCAGACGATCTCAAAGGCCTTCAAAATGTCCCAAACCTGTTGGGAGTTAGCTTGTCTTTCTCCGGAAGAATGGGTCGTCCTAAGATAATAATCAGACTTATTAAAATGCTCACCTTATGTTTTGCTGGCAGATTATTGTATAATTTGTCAAGTGCTGCAGGCCCCTTAAACGCAACCGAGCTGCAGAAGACTTCAAAGGCCTTTTAATGAATGCAGTCATAAATAAGCTGCTTAATCTACAGAGTCAGAAAAACGGATGGATTACGAAAAATTGTTGCAATTTTGACACTTGCCTTCGAGGTATCGCACATTTGCAATCTGTTATTATTCAGACATACCTGTCATGAACGTCACAAATTAGGGAAAATAGCCTAAAAGGTGAAAAGTATACCTTCTTTTTGCGCTGCGAAATAGCAACTCATGAATCGCATAAATTTATGTTATTGGATGACAATGCCTGATTAATCATGATGTCTTCATTTATGACATTTTACTCTTAGACTGTAATATTATGTTTCACCCGGCGGTAATAATTTGTCCCGGTAATCCAAATGAGAATTTATAGTATGACAGAAATAGCTTCGAGATCATTGTTTGCCATGAGATGAACATTCAGCTTGAAGTGTAGCGTAGTGTGGATTCAGACTTTTAGGGTGTACTGGTGTCTCGGGGGGGGGGGGGGGGCATGAGTCGTACTAGCTCGATGAAACGAAAGAAACCTGGTAATAGAATCATTAGGGAGGGGTGTAGACATTGTCTCCCGCCCTTCCCCCAATTTGTCTCTGTCTCTGTCTTTCTCTGTCCCCCCTCTCTCTTTCTCTTATTTCCTTTACTTGTCGCTGTTAAAGGGGAGGGGGTATTTCACCCCATGTCCCCATTACCTACTTCACTTAGCCTGAACAACGAATATCGGTCGACAGGGAGATGGTCCCTTGAAATAAGCCGTGTCACATATTTGCTGTCCTTTATTTGCGTATCCATTAGACGTACAGGGCAAGCAACGTTTGTATTTGACGATCATGATGAAGTGTACGTCTTAATGATACGTCTCAAATCTGATGAGGAATGTCTGTGATGCTAGTGGTTTCTCTAGTTCAATCAAAGATATTTCAGGTCCAGAATGCCAATTCAGTCATGCATTAGAAGATTGGGAAAGGTGAAATTCCAAATGGTTGTCGTTTTTGTTTGATTACCCTTCTTACCATTTAGCGTGTGTGTGTGTGTGTGTGAGGGTATGTGTGTGTGTGTGTGGGGTGGGGGGGGGGGGGCTTACATTGATTCAGTTGTGGGGTACAGAGAACAATAGAGCACAATGATGGCCTTTATTCCGTCATGCTCGTGGGGTACAAAATACAATAGGAGAAGTGCTTGCGGCGTACAAAATACAATAGGAGATAAGAACAAAGTTCCCCACAAATCAATGTGTGTGAGGGTGTGTGTGTGTGTGGGCGTGTTTAGCCGTATGTCCGAGGACATTTTCGGACAGAGAACAAAAAAAAAATCATGAGAAAAATGGTCCTCGGAAGCCGGACAATAGTCCCCGAATGTCGAACAATGAGTTTGTGCTTTATTCCGTCGACTGTCCAAGGACGGAGGAGCAATACACTCTTAGAAATATTGGGCAAAATTTTACCCAAATTTTACCCAACATGAGGGTCCTTATGAGTCCGACCAACTTTTGGGTAAACTTTACCAATTTCATTCTTATTTTTGACCAATGTTGGGTAAATGCATGTAAAAGTTGAGCAAGATTTAACCAACCTATGCCCAATCTTCATTTACCCAGTGGCATTTACCCAACATTTCTAAGAGTGTAGAGGAACAGTACTTGTCCTCGGAAATAAAGCGATACAAGACGGTGTGTGTGTGTGTGTGTGTAATTGAGTTTTGACGGACGTGTATCCATGAAATATGATAATTTACGTCTGGGACCGACCTTTAACGTCACCTTCCGAAAGACATGACTGAGATTCGAATCTGGGTCCGATCAGAGTCAGTTTGTAGGCGGATACAAACTTAGCACCTTTGCACGGTAATTATTACATGACATTTATAATGAAACAAAACAGTTATATTGTTACGTTATTATGATTGAAAATTATAAGTAAAAAGTAATAAGGACGATTGTATTTTCGGTTATGACAATTCTTCAATCGGAAAATCAGTAAAGGTCTTCACAAAAACGTGATACTGTCATATAATCAATTAGTTCAATCAATCATGTTCTGATATGTATTTTCAGAATAATCTTTACAGTGGCCATGCCGAATGATCAAATTTACCTGAGAAAACTCATTTCTACCAATTCTAAATAGCTTTTTTTTTTGTAAGGAGAAATAAAGGCTACATCATTTCAAGTTCATAATTTTTTTAGGTCAGTGTTTATCTCCCACTACCTTGATTGAACTTCGTGCAATCTTTGGCGACCACCTGCAGCGTTATTAATGCAATCCCGTTATAGCTATACTGTTTAAGGGTTAACTAGTTTCTTCGCGTTCGGTTAAAAAGAGTGAAGCTTAAGAAATGAAGATGGATATAGAATTGCAAGTTGTCTGTAGTGTTGTTTTTCAAATTCAATCGATACCGTGAACAAGTTAAAATTCATCGCCACAGGTATTGTTCTTGTTTGCGAAGACTTCTAAACCGCTATTCTCTAAATGTCTACATTTGCCCTTCCCTTCTCTCTCTCTCTCTCTCTCTCTCTCTCTCTCTTTCTCGCTCTCTATATCTTTCTCTCCCTTTTCTCTATTACTCTATGTATTTCTCTCTCGTTTTTTTCTGTAATATATAATTTTCGTGTCTGCCTGTCCGCCTCGCCCTTTGCCTCTCTCTTTCACACAACACACTCGATCTCTTTCTCATCTTTATGTTCTTTGTAACCTCTCTCGCTCTCCCTCTCTCTCTCTCTCTCCCATCTCTCCGTGTCTGTGCTTTACTCTCACAATTTACTTCTCTAATATCGCTATATCTTTCCGCTGTTCTCTAACAAGTTCCAGCTCAGTATGCACTTATTTTTCGCATCCTCTTAGCTACCTCTCTACGCAATCAACCCCTTCCCCTCTGTTCTCGTGGTCACATGAGAGGGTTCTTTCGTACCCTTCGGGGAAAAAAGGAGAGGGGAACAAACTCCTGTCACATTAAATCTTGCCGCAAGCCATTAGATGAAACCACTTTGAGGTTTAATTCATAATCAAGTTGGATGTCATGCAGACTTGTGAAAGATTATGCAAAGCCTTATACATTCCCTCCCCTCTCCCAAATACTTTTGTTAAAAGAAAAGGGATTTTCATCAGTTAAAATTCATATGAACCAGCTAGAGTGCACAGTGAGTGTTCTTGATTGAATTAGGGAATTCCATATTTCGTCTTTCTTTTGATGTTTTAGCCTTTCATGTGCCAACAAAATTGTATTTTCCAGATTGTTCATATAAAAGCGAGTAAAATATATACAGTACATGTATATCAATCAGTGGGAACATAACATTAATACAGGACATGTAAAAAGTAGCAGGAAAGCTACCCAGACGATTGAACGTATATTCAGACGACAATGCTGGGAAAATGAATTCCCTTCGAAATCCGATCCAGTTTTTCAAATGTAAATTGCTAAAGCAGACAGTGTGTATTAACAAAACAGATTTAGTTCTCGTCGGGTATATTCTTAACCCGTGATCTACAGAAAATATGGGAGTACTTTCATAAGATTAAGAGACAGACACAGACAGAGAGAGAGAGAGAGACAAAGGGGAGAGTTAAAAAGAGAGAGGTGGAGATAGCCTCGGAGAGAGAGAGAAAGAGAAGCAGACAGTTTGGATGAGGGATAACACCAAAACATACAATGTACAACATAATAGGCCTGCTTATGTTATAGAAAACCTTCAGCTGAGAGAGAGAGAGAGGGGGGAGAGGGAGAGATAGAGAGAAGCAGACATTTTAAATGGAGTCATAACAGTGTCGAAACAGAAAATGCATGACAGCAATTTCAGACTTTATTCCATGTGTTTGCATATTATACTCCATTTGGGATCTTCAGAAAGTATAGTACTTTATAAGAGAGACAGAGAGAGAGACATAGAGATAGAGACAGACAGAGACAGAGAGACAGAGAAAGCGAGAGAGAGAGTGAAACATAAATATGGAAAGAGAGAGAGGGGGGTAGTGCTGACTTAGCAGTACAGATTTGTTCTTGTCCTATACTTTATTGTTCATCTAAATAAGATATGAAAGTACTTTAATGGGTGAGAGAGAGGTGGGATAAAAGGGGGGTAAGAGAGAGAGAGAGAGAGAGAGAGAGAGAGAGAGAGAGAAAGGGAGTAAGAGAAAGAGAAGGGTTAGAGACAAAGAGAGAAGGAAAGTAAAGACAGGAAGAGAGAAGCAGACATAGGACATTTTACATTAATACTTTGTTCTTAACGTGTACTTGTCTTTAATAGCGATCTAAAGAAGATATGAAAATACTCCAAATTAAGTCAATGTTTTGATGGTTTATTTTACCTGACTGCTAGGAAAGTATGTGTAAGTAAGCAACCAGGGTACCGACGGCTTTAAGTCCTCTCTGAGGGACATGTACATGTAAACTTTGCTTCCGACCAGTCCTGTTCAGTAAGACCACCTGTATTATTTAAACACCTCATTATTTTTATTCGCTTGAAACCTGTATTAAAGTAACCTGTACGTAAGCATCACCTGGTTATAAAGACCGTTTTTTCTTTGAGCGGTCTGTGTAGCAGGTTCCATTTTTTAGTACATCAATAATTAACAATGAATAACAGCATACAAGCAATAAGGAAACCCCACTTATCTCGTCCTTAAGATGTACTATAATTAAAAACTGTCTTCCGAAAGAAAAAGACAATCTCATCCTGTGAAAACTGAGCCTTGATTATTATTGTATTGATTATCTGTCACCTGTCAGTGTATGTGAATCAACAGTCAAGTGGAACTGTCAGCTTGACTAATTTGAATTAATTCCCGTCTACCGAACTTCTGTTGGTATATTTTCGCTTTTTTTTTTCACTGATGCGGCTCGACACTTGCTCCGGCGACAATTTCTCGTCGGTTACTATCCTACGCTAACTGAATGTCTAACTTCAACCCTCTAGCATAAACGAATAACCCTAACCCTAACAACAGAGTTAGATTTAAGATGGCCTGATGTGGATCATGCTTGACCATAATGAATGTACAGACTACAGAGCGAACTAAACTTATTTTAAGCCTTTTTTTTAAATAAAAAAATCTCCCCTTTGGTCTGTTGTAGCCTATACGAAAGGTGACTAACAACGAAAATAATGATACCTTTAATGATGATAATCTTTCTCGAATTTGGATACTGTTTGCAATACCAACGATAAAAACATGTTTTCGTTTCGCGCATTTATTTTTAGAATAAGCAGCATGAAAAGCTTCCTGTTTGCTCTCGACATATACAACGAAAAAAAAAAACACCCCCAGATGAAACCATGAAGCGCCTCCTGAGTGAAAGGAATAACGCGTACGAGAAATCGTTGAAGGCAGATTTTCTTTCGTTCTGTTAGATGATTCTGACAACCATAGTATTTCATAATTATCGCACTGGATCCATCTTCACTAATCTATCGCACAAATTGCACAAATTATCTTAACAACGATTCTAAATAAGCCACTTCGGGGATGCAATCTGAGCATGAGCAGATAAAGGTCATCTGTACCAAATTCTAAAACCCACTGACACTAATATTCGATATGTGCTCATGAATGTCATGTAATCATTATTCAATTATGCACTAATGTTGCATTCCATGATATCCAGGTGGAAGTATTCTTTTTAAAGGGGAAACAAAAGCTATTCATGAGGCACCTCTATCACTCCCAGAGTTATTTTTCTGAAGTGCACATAAAGGGACCCTCCATGTCTAAAATATCTGTGGATATTTGGGGTCATTTGTACAATCTCAGTACCATGCGCTAACCCCGAACTGGCTTATTGGGATAAATAATGTATTATAAACAATATAACTGAATTTTATTATTGTAAACCATAACGATCGCGGGGCGACAAAACCTCGTATCCCAAAAAGGTTAAATGTTCAGGAGAGTGAAAAAAAATATGGCTGCCATATAACACTAAGAAATGGGATTGTCTTCCCTTTGGCATGCCACAGTGGCTTTATGTTGGGAGTAACAGAGCTGGGATTTGGACAGGACATCACTTGACTGATTGTCTGAAGATTAACACAAAAAAGTAAATTTTCACCGAAATTTGAGATACAACGTTTTATCACCCCACCGACGATAAGTATTTTTTCAAAAAGTAAGTATATGAAAATAAATATGATAACCAGTGTGAGTATATAAACAAAAATAAAGATACAAGCAGACATGTGTTTTTTCAATATTGCTGTATATTTAACAAGTACATGCTACCCGATTTTATCAACGGTACAAATTGTTAGATACCTATCAGCCTATTAATAGATCTCGAATTGATATCAGTTTCAACTCAAGTAGGTTTGACTGAACAGAAGAGGGGGAAGAGGAGAAAAGGGTAGGGGCAGAGAAGAGAAGTTGATGGGTAAATAATTACCACCTCCTTTTTCTCACGTTTGTCTGTCCTTATTTCCTCCCTCCCTCCCTGCCTGCCTGTCTCTCCTTCTCTTGATTTATCTCTGTCTGAATATCTCTATCACTATGCCTCTCTGTCTCCTGTTTCCCTGTCTTTCCGTTCGTCTTTCTTTTATTCTTTCTTTCTTCCTTTCTGTCTTTCTTTCTTTCTCAGTTTCTAGCATATACAGGGTTGGAAAAAAGTTTGGAATATTTTTTTGGCGATGAGTATGTCTGATTTTAAATGCTAGTTTCTACTATATTGTGATGAATAATTCATCCAAATCGGATTAACTGTGTTGAATGAAGTCTACTGTTCCATCTTGTACCAAAGATTACGTAATATTGTTAAACATGTTACAATGGCTGACCAATGAACCACATGTTGTCAGATTTGCTCTATTTGTGTTTGAACATCTTGTTATACATTTCTGTACTTCACGTGGAATTTTGAAAAAGCTACGTGCAGTTTGCAGTCATTTTGAGGACTTCGGTATAGCAATTAAACTGTATCTGATTATTTAACTTTTTCGTTAGACATTTGCAAAAACAGCAAATATACGCTTCCGAATTCCAAGTGGACCTCTGCACTGTGTGATAAGCCTGATTTTTAATGTTGTGCTTTTAAAGTTAAAAAGGGACACATATCTTTTATTTGAACCTCAAAGAAGAACTTAAAATGACGAGGGATATGTTTAAGACAAGAAATAATTCTTGGAATAAAAATATTCCAAACTTTTTTCCAACCCTGTATGTCATTTTATTTCATCTTAACGTCAAAGTCCTAGTGATAAACAATGCGTGTGTGTGGGTGTGGGGTGTGTGTGTATGTGTGTGTCTGTCTGTCTCTCTCCCTCTCAATATCTCTCTTTCTTTCTCTCTCCGTATTGCCTTTTCTCTCCTCCCTTCTCTCTCTCCCTCTCTCTTGCATTCTCTCTCTCTCTCGCTCTTTCTTTCTCCCTAATTCGCTCTTGTTCACCCCCATTTCGCCGTCTCTCTGTCCTCGTTCTGCCCGGGATGAAGGTGAAATATGGCTTCACATTTCTATCGATCTGATATTATTGTCAAGGTTTTGATTATTGTCATATGTCCATCTGGCCTCACTCATTCTATTTATTACTGCGCGGCCATCGATTTCTAGAACTTATCAACACCGTATAATATGATAAAAATGGATTCGTATTGGAACTTAATGATTTTGTTAATAGTCCTTGCACTGTAGATAAGTTGTTGATTACCATTTTTCCAATCAATGATTGTTTGCGTAGTGTGGCAACGGAACGCATTTGCTATATTTATCCACCCGATACAAACTGCGGCTCCAAAATTTAGCTCAACTCTCATGGATGAAGCTAGCCATGACGTCCATACTGTAGTCCGTTTTACCCAGCCTAAATAAAACATTATCTACAGGTGTAACAAAATTAATGATACTGAATAAAGAACCACGTCAGTTTTAATATTACGCTCCCGTTATTTCCATGAAGCAGACGAAGGTTACCTTCATATTTATTGTAAAGTAATAATACAAATAATATGATAATAATAGTATTTTTAAAATGATAATAATAATAATAATAATCTGAATATGAATATGAATAATGATAATAATAATAACATAATAATGATAATCGCAATAATAAAAATAATAATAACACGATTATTTTCGAAAAATAAACTCAAGACAATTTCAATAGCCCTGTCTATCACCTTTAGAAATGTGCGAACATTACAATGGTGTATTACATAATCCGAACCTGATTTCTATGGGCAGTACAATAGGCCTTTGAAATTGCCCTTGAGTTTATTTTTCGAAAGTAGTTCTTATCGTGTTTAATAATAATAATACCAATAGTAATGATAACAATAATAATAATGATGATACTAATATAAAAGAAATAGTAATAGTAATAATAACAATAGCAATAACAATGATTATAATGATAATATACTACTACTACTACTAATAATAATAATAATAATAACAGTAATAGTAATAACTGTCTTATACTCATATAAAAGCAAACAAGAATGATCTTTTTATCACCAAGTTCTGCGAGAATATATTATAGAAATTGGACATGTTTTGAAATATTATTTTTGAATCATATTGTCCAAATTTGTGAACCAACGACATGACAACGGAGGCATGATGGCTCAGTGGTAGAGCAGTGGTCTCATAACCGGGAGGTCACGAGTTCGAAACCAAGTGGATGCACTAGTGCCCTTTGGTAAGGCAATAATTCTCATTAGTCCTTCGGATGAGGCCTTAAGTCGTAGGTCCACTGGTTGCTTACCTAGAAGCATTTATTCTTGCTTCATATAGCATTCAGGTAAAATAAATATTCATCCTCATCATCAACAACAACAACAACAATAATTCAGTATTTTGTTAAAGTTACACGAAGAGATATACAGGATTTTTAAGTCTGAACTTTTGTATTAGAATTAAACTTTTGACCTCAATACGAAAATATTTTCCTCCGCAAGTTTGAGCTTTTCAGCTACAGCCTTCTGAAGAATATAACTATCAAACATATGTTATCATGTATGTATTACAAATACAGATGAACTTCCCTGGTAAGGTTAACTTTAGTTGCCATTCCTATAGGTATTTTCATGCGTAACCCGTATCTCTTGACGGTGAAAGACGCCTGAAGACAAAACTCCTGGCCGTTCAAATTACACACACGAGAGTGACAAATTGGAGGCGTTCTATTAGTTTTGCTTGGTAAGCAGTCTCGAGATTGCGTCAAGATCACATCCATGGGTCCCCTTTCGAATTCCAAGGTCTGGAGGTGAATGGTACACCAAGATTCCATCCATTCAATCCAAACGGGAGAGAAACATGAGACGTGAGACGAGATAGAATTAAGCAAACCAAGAAACTATAGGGATAGGAGCTGTGAGTGTTAAAGATATCCTCACAAGTAACCTCACAAGTTTTACGTGTCATAACTTTTTTTTCAAACATAAACTAGAAGTAGTTACAAAATGAGGGAGTGAATGTACTCACATGAGTTAGAAAAGTGTAGCTGCAAGCAAATAACTTGTGGCAATTAAAATAAGTGTCATGGAAATTCGATAGACACTTTTTCACATTGTAGAATTTTTAATGTGCAAGTGCAAGTCATAACAAACAATTTCTGTGCTGCAATTAATTGTAACAAAAGTTAGATCTTAATTGAAAACTTCTGAAAGTGCTTGTCAGGCTCATCATTTCTTGAAGTTGCATAAACATTTAAAGAAAGACAGGCGGAAATAGGGCTCTATGCTTTGGAATATGCACCCGTTTATAAATAAACAAACTTAAAAATAAGTGTTGAGATAGAGAAAAATAAAGAAAAATGCATGATTCTGAATTCGAGTGCGACCGAAGCATTGCTAAACTAATTTCCTAATTTGTATCGCCACAGTTTCATTCTATTTGAGCTATATATTCCATTTCATGCTATTAAATTAATAAAAACTCTTTCATTTGTAATTGCCAAAATTTCTTTCAAGAAAGCTATTTTCGTCTTCATCTATTAAATTCAACAGTGAATGTTACACAACGGAGAAGCAGATTAAATATGCATGTGCATGTAATTTCAAAAAGGAACTGAAGAAAGTTTGTATCGACGGAATAACATAATCTAATGTTGTACATTTTTGCACTCCGAGACCGCCAAATATTTGCCTTAAAATATTCCTCGCAAAAAAAAAACATATTGCATTTTGGCAATGTCACTGGCAACATTTCATTTATGTTTTCCACATGAGCAAGATATCAAGCTGCTTTGATTATTTTGATATGCAAGAGGAAATGTCTGTAACAGACTATGACTAAAGAAGAAATAATAAATACTAACCGTCCTAGTCGAGCTTCGTCGTCTATTTGTTTATGTGAATTCATCCACATATCTGAATTTTGATCTCTACGAGCGCCTAAGTTCTTTGCACTTGTTACCGCCAAATGGCTTTTATGAAACTGATATTCTTCTACAATAGGTTAAAACAGAAGTGTGTACGTAATGCGAGTTATACAGTCTCAGTTTATTTGGTAGACGGGGAAAGAAGGCCTTCGGGTTATAGTTTTTAGTAAATATTATGTAGTTATGATTTTTAGTAAAATTTTTTCTTTTCCCTGCAGCAGTGTGACTCTCGTGAAGTTATTTCGCTGTTTCGTTTTGTACACACTGTTTTCACGTTTTTGTCTTTGCTGAATAAACAACGATAACAATGATATCGTAATAATATTATTTATGCTAGTATTGATAATAATAATAATAATAATAACAATAATAATAATAATAATAACAATAAAAATAATGAAAATAATAATAATAATAATAATAATAGTAATAATAATAATAATAAGCTTGTAATGATAATAGTAATAATGATAACAATAACAATAATCATCATAATAATAATGATAATGATAATGATTATAATTGCAATTTAGATAACAGTAATAAAAATAATAATGATAGAAATAATAAAAACAATGGTAATAATAATGATAATAATTATTACGTTGCGCGCAAAAAGCGTTCTTGTATAACAGAAACCATCGCCACGCTTTTCAATACCTCTTGCCTTAGCTGGGCTCCAGCCTTATCCTGCATCATTGACCTAGCTAGCTATGAAATGATTCGATAAGGTTATCTCATCAATATGAAATACAATACACCAGGCTCCCAATTTCGGTATGAAAGGAAACTGATTGAAAAGACAGCCGCACTTTCTGGGTGGATAAAGCAGAACCTTGGGACGAGAGCATCATCATCATGCAGCTGAGAGCCAAAAGGACATTAACTCTATGTATAGAGTAATTATTATTGCACGACCTTCTGGCTCTCAAAAGACGATGGCGGGAGTTCGTAAGTCTGAGAGGATGAAAAATGCTGCATGCGTGGTCAACAATTTATTTTTTGTTGACCGCCACGCAGAATAATGTAGTATTATGTCAACTGAATTAATCAAAATTATTCAATTTATATAAAATAGATTTATAGATATCACATCTTGAGTGTTGAAAGGGTCCTAATCCGTGACGGGGTCCTCAATTAACAAAATCAAATAGAAATCCCGAATATGTAGAACTACGATAATAATAGACGTAAACGGATAGATTCATGACTTCAGATATATATTGAGAATACAAGGAGCCGTATTTCAATAAGAAGTATATTCCATGAATATTTGTACATTAATAAATTAAGATATTGAATATATAAACGAAAGCAGGATAAGCGAAGCATCATGTCCTGCAAGCCCGAAAGCATGTTCTATGAATCGTTAGCTCGTGCCTGTGCAATTTGAATTGTTTAATAATTGAATGCGTAGTCATCAAAGTCATATCGATCCAGTAGATTTTATTACTGGTCATTAAACTGTATGCACTGTGAAAGAACTTGTCGAGAAGTTAGGGTAAATGGTTGATTATGGATGTATGAAAGCTTTGTAATGTCTGACTGTGAGGTTTTAGAATATTTGATTATCACAATGATACGACATTTGAATCACACTGAACAAAACAGACAATGAAACGCATAGTTGTGGTTAGATGAGTATGGGTATATGGGACTACACAAACGCGTGGTTGAAAAGTTGGCCCAAATCTAAAAATGATTTCTAATCATATTTGGAATAGTAGGACAATTTATAAGGCTATATATTTTCATAGGATATGGCTACCATGACTTCCTTCCAAATACGGATAAAAATTGGCCCAAAGTTAAAAATTATTTCTAATCATATTTGGAATAGTGGGACATTTTATATGGCTACCTAGACTTCCTTCCAAATAGCGATAGAAAGAAAAATAAAGAGAAAACTCACAAATCATTTTTCACCTTTCCCAGGACTAACTCCTCCCTTTAACAATGAAGAGTCCAGTGCTTGCTTTCTTTACTCTCCAAATAAAAAAGAGAAAATGTCCAGGTGATAAAGTTATTTCTTCTCGCGGACAGTGGCATGCTCTTGGGATTTCATCAGAAGTGATTTCTCAGCGAACATCAATTTGGATATCACGAAGAACTGTGTTCACAAGAAGTGTTTCGTCAATAATTCATTTGTGCAAATATGTACTTGAAATTGCATCCTTTACCGTCCTTGTGCCGTCACATTACGAAGCATGTGACACTACCCAGCGCTAAAGGCGTAATTTCATTTATTTGATCTTAGGGGGAAAGCGGCGCAACATTTTTGCCCATATTCTATTAATTCATCGACCCTTTTGTATCGATGCAACTGGAAATTAATTTAAAGGTAAACTTGAGCTTTTGTAAAGAGGAAAAATTGATTGTCGTTCGAAGACCAAAATCATTTCTATAGCACATGGTTGACGATTAAAGTATATGGAGAGGAAATGTAGGATTTATACCTAGGCCCCCACATAAGTATGAATCAATGGTGTAACCAATACCCCCTTCCCGAAAAAATGCATTGGGTCGATGGCACTCGGGGGCTACCTAGATAGGCCTACGTTCTACATTCTGCCCCTATGCGGCATGGTGCCATAGTATTTCGTTAAAATGGGGCACAGGTCTAAAATAAAATCTCTCAGACAACTTAAGCAAAGAAAAGCCCCAATGGGGTACTGTCAAAAATCCCACGGCCCTCATAACGCTGCCCCTTTCCTTCCAACGCCCCCCCCCCCCCCATCAATTTCTGGCGAGGTGAATAGACGAATCGCTTTAAAGTACCCTATGTAATGCTTTCAGTCAATGTAGATCCCTTTACCTCTTGGCTTTATAAAAACATGAAGAAAGAGTTGACTCTCAGGCGGACGTGGTAGTGACTGCTTCGGATTATGTTGGCGTGTTAAATGCAGACGACTCCCGCATTCTTGGAGGGGTATAATTTATGTTTGCGCGCCAAACACGTTCAGGTGTTCCTTCAAATAGACACGGAGTGACATCTTCTCAGCTGTGTGAGACTGATCGTGTTTTGACATACGACCAGGCGAAGTTTATACACTCACATAATCTCTTAGAGAGTTGTTCGAGGTTATATTTCCATGAGAATACGTCCTACGTAATACCCACGTATATAATCTTCATTGTGAAGCAGAATTCACCAAGCGTTAACCTTTCATCAGTAAGGTAAAACTAACTTGTCTCGGGACGGTCTAATTCCAGCTCACGTTCCCTACTAGTGTTTTTTTTTTACTTTCTCCGAAAACTCATTATAAAGTTTTGCATTCAAACAAACGAATTTCGTTACCCCTAAAGGAAAGTGTTGTGTAGACATCCAAAATGAATTGAGTCTGACGAGTAACATATTAGGGTTTATAACAAAAAATAAGAACAAAACTGGAGCATTTTGATATTGCAGTTTTTATTCATTAACACAGTCCCCCCCCCCCCCCTTTCTCAAAACCCAATATTGCATACGTCAAGTATAATACACCAAAGTACACCAGAAGTATGCCCCCAAATAATTATTCTAACAGTGTTCTTGTGCCTCTGCCAATATTAGACTTTTTTATTGTGCCTTACCCCCCCCCCCAAACCTCCCCCCCCCTTTTTTTTACACAATCTGCACCCGCCTGTGGTAAAATTCAGCCTTTATGCTATGATGCATATTTTCCACACACACACAAAAGAAAACATTGTCAATATACCCGTGGCATATGAGGATTCATTTTGGTGACACAGGACTGCGCCAGCGATTGGTATACAGTGACATGGTAAATTGTGCCCGAAAGGAAATTAAGCGCTTCAAACATTGCGTTGAATTACAGGTGCATGCACTAATGTTCTACATAAGCTTCACTGCAGCGTATGTAATAACGCAGTCGAAATGAAGCCTCTTGTGCTATTTAGATTTAGATTTCATAGAATTTATTTCTATTACATTTTTCAAAGTAACAAACAGATTTGATGGTTTATTTTGCATGTGCATGCTTGTATCAAAGTAAGCAACCAGGGGACCGACGGCTTTAAGTCATATCGGATGGACATGGTAATGAGGATTAATGCCTTACCAAAGGGCGCTAACTTGGTTTCGAACCTGGGTCTTCCCAGTTACGAGACCACTGCGCTAGCATTGATCCATCGAGCCTCCTCAAATGCACTGCAATTATACAATTAACAATGCAAAAATAATCTGACAATGAAACCATAGTGCAGAAACATGTTCCGAAAACAACAACAGGAAAGACTGCATTAAAATAATTATAGTTACTTTAATGCAGTCTTTCATGTATACATGAAAATGAGAATGAAAAAAGAGACCAGCAATGGCATTGTCATAGACGTTTAAGACTCGACAAAGTTGTTAGAGATTTGATAATAAATTCGACCAAATTTTTCGTTAACATTAAGATGTGGAAACCTAGAATTGTCAAGTGCCCTAAATTTTAGTAAAAAATAGAGCAAACTACTTTCATTTGACATGATGATTTGGCGAACAAATTCCCGTGAATTCACTTGAGAGAGTGGACGTCAAAAATTTCCATTAAAAACAAGACGCGTGATGGCAACAGGTATTGGCCCTTAAAGGCACAGGCCTTTTTGGCAGGCCTCACTATGAACACGATGACAAATAGAGCGGACAATTTATGCAGCTCCTCATTGTACCCTCCACAATAGCTCTAGAGTAGACAAAAGGACATCCCTTCACTGCTATTATGTGACACCTGTTCTACATATTTTTACAGGATAACAGGATAATTTTTTTAACACTAACCGATTCTTTTTTAGACTTTAACCCTGTAGCAAACACAATCACTAACCCTAACTCGAAACCTAACATGCTCAATATAAGCCCTATTCAATTCAATTCAATTCAATTCAAAAATGGTCTTTATTAACATACAAACATGAAGCAAATATATTAATCGTACATGAAAAGCAGCCTCAGGTGGAATATTCATGTTTACATGTTCATAGGCACAACATTTTTAAAAGACTAAACATGTATCACTGCATTGTGACGAAACAAAGCCTGTTCCAAATATCGCCGAAGCATAATTTTGTCAGACCACCTTTTCTCTTCAGCTTTGGAATTCAAATCTTATTAATAAAAGTGCGCGTAAACGGATGCAAAGAAATACCCCCCCCCCCCCCCCCAAAAATGTAATGGTGTACCAAATTCAATTCATGTGGAATATACTCTTGGAGAATCATTACCCATCATGATCAATGCATAGGCAAGGCTTTATGGATGTGGGGCATGCTGTCAAAACACGTGCCAGTAACCCCCTTTCACATTTTCGTAGAGCTGGACGCCAATCTTTCGAGCTGTAGACGTTCCCGAGTTGTAGGAATAGGCAAAGACTGTTCACAATTTAGATTTTCTACGATTTATGCCGAAATAGCTCCAATTCTAGCTCGGAACTTAGCTCGGTCAGTATGAAGGGGGCTTTATGTTAAATGCTAGAATGGTTAAGAGAAATCATATCGAGGATCTTTGCGAGCACAAGATGTTCCTGATATTTAGGAGCTCAGCAGAGATATTACGAATATCATAATAATATATGTTCACATTGCTCGTAAGCCAGTACGAGTTACTTCTATTCATGCCGAGCTATGCCGATTTTTTTCCCGAATCAGATTGAGCTAACTTCGCTTCAAGCTCGGGACCGTACTCGGTTAGTGTAAAGGGGGCTTCATGCGTAAATGTTAGCATGAGCAGGGGCCCAAGTACCCAGGGGCTTTGCGAGCTCCGGAGATTTTTCATCGATGTAGGAGCTCAGAAAAGACAAAACGAATAACTTAACATGTTCAAAATACTCGTAAGCCAGTACGATTTACTACGATTTATACCGACTGACATGCCGGATTGTTCCCGAGTAAGCTCGAAAGCGGTCAGTGTTAAATGGGGCTCCACGTGTGAATGTGAAGATGAGCAGGAGACAACATACCCTCGGGCTACGCTCCCGTGGAAATGGATCAGCCGTCAGAGCGAGGGCTGGAGATCGCGAGAGAAAGGCGATACTTCTCAACAAATCATTCATGAAATATACATCTATCAGTATAGCTCGAAGGACGGCCGATGTTTAGGGAAGCGCGTGAACATGGTGAAGAGAGAGAGAGAGAGGGGGGGGGGGGGAGCGGAACCTCGAAGACAAGCGCTGGCAATGATGACATGAATACAGACAGAGAGGGAGACAGAGGGAGGGAGAGAGAGAGAGAGAGAGAGAGAGAGAGAGAGAATCACAGAAGGGGGAAAACACTTAACCACAAGTGGAAGTGAGTTACTGAAGAGAATAACAAACAGACTGTAAAAGGACTTGGTTAAGGCAGATATGCCGTATAGGGCCCCCATCCCAGCAAAGAAGATTAACAAATCTTTTTAGAAATTAAAAAATACCTGATTTTATCATTGGGTCTTCACTAAGGCAGGAAAATGGCTTTAAATATTTTGAATCTTCCCGGGGGAGTATTCCCAAGCACCTTTTAATTTCACGTGGATCTGCTAGTCAATTCCTTATAGATATGGGTATATGGGAGAACTCGACAAAGCAGCATCAAAATTTGAATAAAAGTTTAAACTATTTCTATTAATCATCAAGAATATTATAGAATTTCAAGAGCAAATATTTTTCATTAAAGTTACTCTGATATTATTCATTATAAAATGATAAGAATGAGAAAGCTAACAAGTTATTTTCCATCTTTTCCAGAAGTCAATCTTCTCTTTAAAGAGGAAAAATGCTATACGGAAGCACTTTTAAGAGAGAGGGATAAGGGGAAAGAAAGGGGAAAATAGTCAAGATTGACAGATGACGAGAGTAAGAAGGAGAGGCACTGAAGAGCTTCCGAAAAAAATTTCCATTAACGATTGCTTTACAAACAAGCCTCATTAATCATCGATGTAAGTCGGAGAGATCAAACGAGTCACGACGATTACCCAAATTTAATGTGGAATTCTTGTCAAATCTCGACAAGCTTGAAAATTACTCAGGTAGATAGTTAGAATGGGATTAGGGGGGCTATGATGTCGATTAATCCGAGAAAAATTACCCCCGTCCAAGTGATATGACCTAAATAACAATAATTACTGATATCTGGCGAATATTTTTCGTCGTAAGGGGTATTACGAGAAGTTATATATTCGAAGTCAATCCCAATTTCTTGTCCAGAATCCTATAATCTTTTAGGAATCGATAACTTTTACCCTAAATATTGTGCCGATTAGGATTACATGTAGTATAGTTTGACATTATTAAACGCAACTCCAAAACTAACCGCAAGACTGATTAGCGATTCTGATTGGCTAAAAGTTTCTTAACAAGTGGAAGTCTGCCAAGAAGCCATGAACACAATCTTGGATGTATATTTCCGATCAAAAAAGAGCAAATAATTTTGCAAGAAAAATGGGATAAGACATGATCGTTTTTTTCCTCTTGTTGTTTAAGGGTGCGTAGGAGAATATACATGAAGAACGTAATAGATAGCAATAAAATAAAACCCGATGTCAAGCCGTTCAATGAATACAAATTTTTAACCTTTCATTCATGATAACCTTAACATTTGAGCGACAAAAGAAAAAATGATTCTATCGAATCATTGGGAACTAGATCATTTTGACATAACCCATCACATTATCAACTCTTTGTGATTTACTGTATTCATATTGTTCATGTCAGTACTGTGGATGTAGGGGTTACAATCGGCCTGTACCCCCCCCCCCCCGCCCTCTCCGCTTTCTAATTAATGTGGTACACAAAAGAAAAATGTTCTCTTTTTTACATATTTTAGACCCGAAGGGCACTTGCAAATTTGACAACCTTCTCTTTCTGTGATTATAAGAAAATATTCGGAGCTGAGCCCCCCCCCCCATTCCCCCTTAAAAAAACAACTAGTTCTGCCACTGCATGTCATGACACCGCAAACGCCAGCAGACGCAGGTGGTGACGAGCTGAAATAGATCCCCAAATGTCAATCGTGTTTGTGTCTTTCTCTGCTTTCTACATGTTGCCTCAGTTTCGTACGCCTAAATGATACATGAGAAATACCAGCTTTTATCTTTTTCACGTTAAGGTGGACACTTTGCTCCATTTTCGCGCTCTTCCTTGTTTCTATTCATTTGGGCGATTGTTGTCTTTTCATTTTATAATTTGTTATGTGTCCCTGCCTTCAGTGGCGGATCTACATAGGGGGAAATCCGGCCCGTGCCCCCTTTTTGAAACTCAACAGCATACCTTAAGTACACAATGAAAAACAACTGTGCCCTTAATTGTGTACTTTTCTGGCACTGTGCCCCCTCTTTTACAAAATCCTGAATCCACCCCTGCCTGCCTTTGTATGTCTCTCTCTTCCTTGTACTTGTACATGTAAAAACAATCTTAATAAGAATTAGTAAGGAGCTTCAAGCTCTTTGGTATTAGCCATTCGTCTCACTTTCCTGTCCTTAATCTTCTTCTAAATTCAATATAGTGACGTCATTTCCTGTTTCCATACACTTCATTATTCTCTCTCTCTCTCTCTCTCTCTCACCCTCTCTCTCTCTCTCTCTCTCTCTGTCCAGTTTAATCTCTTATTCTCAATTTCTTTTTTTATTTCTAGCTTTCTTTCTTTCTCTCCCCTCTCTTTCTCTCTCCCTCCCTCACCTCACCTCCCGCACGTTGTCTCTCTGAAATCCAAATCACGACTGATGAAAAAAGTGCAACGAATTCCCTGGAAAAGCCTGTGTTTCCTCTTCTCTTAGAAAATACGAATCTCGTCAAATGTTTATTGAAGCTAGCTCAATGACATTTGTAAGCGGTCAACACGACATCCATTTTCCCCTGCCACCATCTCACATTTTTCAGGTCTGCTGCACAGGGTTAAAGAGTAGGTTGAGTTCTGAGATAGGAGAAAAATAATTTGCGAGCTTTCTCATTCTCTTTATGTTAGTTTGGAAGAACATCATAGTATAAATGTCCCCTGGAAAGGATTGCTCTTCAAATGCCCTCACATTCGAAATACGACGAGAAATAGCTGAAGTGTTCGGTCCGAACATTCATGCAACATGTGTGTGCATGGAATCCCATATAGTCTTTATGCAGTACATGTGCTTTTCAGTGAGATTGGGTCAATTTCTAATCATGGATGATTCCAAAACCTCACAGTATACACCATTTCTTATGTAGACATGATCAACCTTTCCCAATTGCTTTGAGACAGTTTCTTTCACAAGGTAAACGCATGACCAGAACCCAACTGTATCTTTAAATTATCTTGGGTTGAGCCCGACCGATGCGAAAGCCAGGCCAGTTTCAATATTTGAGGGAGACAAATTCTGTCTTTCTCGTAGTCCAGAAACGTGAAATATACACTCTTATTAGAATCGATTATTATAAGAAAAATCGAAAATCGTGTCAAAGTGAGATGTCTGTTATAGATGTTATAGAGCCGAATACATCTCTGACAGAAGTGTCCCATTTATAATGATACGGTCCTGTATTGATGTCAAATATTCCATTGTATTCCTCTCCGATGTTATCAGTAAAATATACAATAGCTATAAGATTTAGCTGACCTTAGAATAACAATATGTCAGCAACTCTTTCATTTTAGCCGTTACAAACGTGCAAAATGCGGAATATTATCGTAATACAATGCATATCGTACGATTAAAATTGAATTAAAACTTCTGATGAAAATTATTACGTTGAATTTCTCATCATAACACTTCAAATAACTTTTTTTTGTTTAATTTTGACAACGAGACACATGAAACTAAATGAACATTGATATGGTAATTTCAGTCAGATTCAATGTTACAGCTTACAATTTTCAAAATACACATGTATTGCATTCTGATAAGTCATAGAATCCCTGAAATATAATATATCTGTCATTATTTCTCTCCGCATGATATAGATTTTCCCAGAGTGAGTCTCGACAGTTCGTATCAAATTATTTCAATTATGATTTCGAACCCGAAAGTATTTGGATATACGGATTGATAAAGATCCGGGGAGCGTTTCATCAAGCCTTTTGTCAGTGATTTTTACCGACAACTGTTATAAGCTACTAAAATCCTTGCATCTGATTGGCTGAGAGCAAATTTGTCAGTAAAAATCCCTGACAAAACGCTTGATGAAACGCTCCCCCGTTGTTGTATTGATAGCTCCAATAGGAAAGGAAAAAAATCCCTTACTTGTACGATGTACCGATATTATATACAGGCATAAATTCTACCCCTTGAACGAATACACCTACGTAATAGTCATTGTGATGTCCTTTCTGTAAGTAATAATTCTACTTACGGCCTGAGTAAAGAAATAGCGACGGGACTTGCAAAAATCCCTGGGGGCACTTTCTATATCGCCACCTGCTTCAAACACTCCCAAATTGCTGACTCTTAAAAAGCAGAGCGTTGGATACGGATCTCATTGCACATGTTTGCCCGCTGGGTAATTACCCTGTGTTCTGACAATAGAGGGAGACGTAATTGATCCTGTGGGTAAGCCACGGCTATTGATTGTTATACCCAAGTCACATTGAGGAGACGGACACCTACACGACAGTTGACCGAACAAAAAATTGCATTACCTCGAATGGCTAATATTTTGTCAATTATCGGTCTCTGTGAGGTCGGTCTAATATTGTGACTGGGGGTATTTAACAAGTGCGCTGACCTACAGGATAGATAGGGAGAAAATAGAAATGTTCTACTGTCGTTTTCTTCAATCAGATGGATTTGGGTGAGCGTAATCTGCGATATAGAAAATGATTATCGAACGCTTAAAAAAGGAAAAGGCTGCAGGTATTATGTATTCAATAATCCATGGTGAAGCTCAAGATAATGTTTTTTCGCTCAAAATAAACTTGAAACGAACGTGGGGTATTCCTTCCTAACACAAAGTGAGCGTTTTAGGGTGTTGTATAGCCAATGTAAAATCATTTAAGAGTGTTTCGAACAGCAAGATGATGCCATAAAACGGAGAGTAATTATGTAAGAAAGGGGGACTTACTGAAAAAAGTAAGGTTTTCCTCTCGTTTTCGACATTGGCAAAACAGACTGAGCCAAACCAAAGTGTAACCATGGTAAAAAAAAAAAAAGAATAACAAAATGACCAGTTTAGTTCAAATTGTAGAAGTAAATTATTTTGGCTCTTTAAAAAAGACTTGTGCATCTAAACCACAGAGAAGATTTTGTAATAAGATGAATCGTTTTGACTTTAAAAAAAATCACTTTATGATTGCCCTTTAGACGAGACGAAACAGTAAAAATGTAAACATTTTATGCAACAATTCTGACCTGCTTTCCCAGCATCCAAGAGTTTTTTAAGACTCGAAAAAGAATAGTTGTATTCCAAAACTTGCCTTGAAATCGCTTTCAAATCAATATCAGGCTTCTTAAATTTTCACAAAGTTACAGATTCCTGAAACAGAAACTTCTAGAGATACGTAACTTTCCTCGAAAACGTTTTCCCAAGTCCGCGTTACTTGAACTATTGTTGAGATAAAAGTTTGGTATAGTCTTTCCACGAGGAGAGCGGGAAAGCGATCCTAGTGACATTTCTGAACGGCATTACAAACCCCAAGGACCTGCCGCTGTGATACGGTTTATAGATCCAAATCAACAATCAGCGATATTGTATAGATTGCATTCAAAGAAATTATGTTTGTTTTGCAGTCAATAGAAAAAGAACCATTTCTTATCTGTTCATATTACTTTACTTAAATGTATGGATTTTTTTTTCTCTCTCTCTATCTCTCCTTTATATTTCACTTCACATTGCTTTAATCGCTCGCCTCGTGTTTTCCCTTTCCTTTTTTTCCTCTCTCCATCTATCTGGCTCTCTCTCTCTATTTCTATATCTCTCTTACACCTCTCTCTCTCAATCTCTCTGCTGTCTGCCTGTTTCCTTTTTCTTCAACACTCTCTGTCCCCTGTCTTTCTCTCTCTCTCTCTCTCTCTCTCTCTTTCTTCCTTTTCATAACGTTCAAGCGGTTTAGTTTTTCTAGGCCAATATCCGATGGGTTGCGACGTTTGCAGAATAGTTGGTCAATATATTTTGCGTGATATTTACACGAAATAAAGGAGATTGGTGAGATAAGAATGATACCAAATAGCATACAATGCCTTGCAGTATATGTGTGTTTGTATTTCTGGCGTCTGTTTGACGTTATCTGAGTTCAGTTGCGTAAATAAGGGGGCACTTGCCCCCTCCCCCGCATAGGGGAGAGAAATGAGAGAAAGGGGGAGGGGTATTAAAGGCAACGCCCCCATCTCACACCCCTCCTCCACTCCATGACCTTGTTCTCCTTCATTTCATTTCATATACCTCATTAGACCCCCCCCCCCCCCCCGCCCTTGCTCCAACGCCAGTGCCCCTTAAAGGTTGGACTCGGGCTGCGCCATGCTCGAGTTCTCAATTCAGGACTAGAACTAGAAGTGTAATGAAGGACAACATGGCGGGTAGGTTCAAGTTGAATCGCTCTCTATGCCAAAGACTCGCAGACGATTCGAGTGTCTCTCACCATCTTCATAACGATTCAAGCAGTAGTATATGTATACAATGTATACGACGAGGAGGTTGGGGTATCGGATTTAGAACACACCATCAGGTACAGAGTTTTTCTACAAGACTCGAATAAAATCTAATTAAGGGCCAGGTTTATTTATTATCAAAGAATATGACCCGGTCTTGTTTGTTATAGCAGATTGTATCTTTATTTGCACTGATATCAGTGATCCGCATTTCAAAATTTGCTGAGCTGACTGTTTCGATGTTGAACGATGAAATATGATCATGATGATGCTTCAGTATACGTCGCCTCTCTTCCTCAAATAATATATCAGACACTTGTTTCTGTACAAAGGTGTCTTCCGTATAGGTTGCTTGCGATAGCATAGATATTCGTTTAGACAGAGTCAATAACATAAATTGGGGTGCAAACTATAGAAGTATACTTTAAAAGGAGTATAGTCATCAGGTGTTTGGTATTGTGTGTCTCTATCTTTTCACTAGCAGATATTGCCCAAGAGTCCTAAGTGTTTTGAACCATCTATTGCGATCTGTTCGAATATAAAACGGGATGACATCATTTTCCAAACTATTTGGCAGATAGATCCCATGTTAAAATAAGATACTAAGATGTGTAAAAAAGCGAGTCACAGAAAACTTTCACTTTTTATCGATACGATACTCTTCCTTTATCATGGTTTAATCTTAGTCCGATAATCGATTCTCTCAATCTCTTGAATGGAGTATTCTTCATCATTTTGGTCTTGCGTTTCTTTCGAGAAAATCAGTGGCAATACCACAGTGTATTATGCTAAGCTCAAGTCTAGCAGAGGTTTGTAGGAATATATTTTGCAAATCAGCGGGCTCTGTGATTAGTATCTGAAATATATAATACTTAGTTCATATCTTCATCAGATAGCATATATTGCAGTTACAAGATCTATTCTACGATTGGGATTAAGAAGGGTTTTCTTCTAAAGGAAAGCACATTCTAAGAAAAAAGCAGCATACCAATGGCGGATCAGGAGGCAAAGGAGGTCCCTCATGCCCCCACCCCACCCCCACCCCACCCCCGCCAAAAATTGCCTTTAATACAAAACGTCCCCCCCCCCCCCTGGCCGCCAGTTATGAGATTTTTAATGTTCATGCTTCAAATAAAATATTGATGGACGTTCATTATTTTCACGAATGAATTCAAATTCAAATGCAAATTCCAATCTAAATGCGGTACAGAAAGGACAAACTCTAATATGTCTAAGCAGTCTTGTTATTGGAATCGTGCCCAAAAATTTAAAAAGCGCTGTTTTATGTTTAGTCGGTACCATATACCTGCAATGTCTTTGATTTTGATTAGTGCAAATTAGCACAATCTTACCGCCCATCTTCTATTCGCTCTTCCACCCCGTTCAAATCCGTTTATAACCTCCCAACTCCCCATTTAATCACCAGGACCCCTTCGTAAAGTCGCCTAAATGAAGCGTCAGCGCGTATTAAGTCGCGTGTCGTGACGTTAACACGGGGCAGCAACGGCAAAGCTAAGGGTTATCATCAATATTCATTATCGTAGATTTGAGCTTAACTAATTGAAGAGGTGCGAGGGAAAATATGCCCTCGCTTCGCCCTGTCTGGCATTTTATGTGAGTTTCGAATTCGTTCTCCAGTAAAACATAAAAAGAGTAGAGATGTTTCAAAATATAGGCAGGTTAATGGTAGGCCTCACAAAAATACCACACAGAGCGAATCGAGCCAATAATAATAGTGACTGTCATGACTTTCATTCATGTCCTATCTTATCAAAACCCTCTGTTTATTTTTGTTCACTTTCTTGGAAGATGTATCGTCAGTCAGGCTCGTAGACACATTAAACATGATAACGCTCTAAACCGGCGCTTTTGGTAAATTCTGAAGACGTATATACTTGGAACGAAACGTTAATGTCCCTAAGACTTTTTCTGTTTTAAACAGCCAAATGTCATATTTTCCTCGGAAAGTCAATCAGACACAAAACGATATACCATATCACAGAATAATTCATATACAAATCAATTTCACGATTTATTTATACTAACCCCCTAAAATAGAGTTTCCGACATCCTATATGTATCCAGTCTTTTACAAGAATCTCCTTCACAATTATCTAACCTTTAAGTCCCGTAGGAAAACGTGAAACGCACTTTCCACTTAACATTTCGATTTTCTTTTTATACTTAACCCATTAAATTGGCGTGAAATTGTCCTTGGGGACCTACACGTTCTCATGATGAAGATCGAATTACGAGATTTACGGGGATAAGGGGGGTGAGTTTCATTCCCGTCTTGTTTTCAGGTTTGTTTCAGCTACCCCGTTTTCCTATTTATGGTCCGACGATGGGCACTCCGAATCGAACTTCGTGTCCATAGGGCACTTTATAGACCGCATCCAAATGGAAAAAGTTGATGGAATCCTCTCTCTTTGGTCGTCGTTTTTATTGCGAGTGTAATTGCGCCGTTTCCTTTGCTAAAATGGGAGAGGTAGCTTCTTGTTCTTGGTTTACGGTTGCCCGAGTGGGATGATTAAAATAGAAACCTCTCAAAGGAAATGCAGAACTCCACATCAAGCTGAAAACAAAGACCTACTTTTTCCTTTTTTCCATCTCAGGAGATTATTCTAAATGATAATGGCGTTAGCGTGATGTAAAGTGCTATCTGTTCAAGCGGCTATCTGGGCTCTCGGTTGAGTATCTTTTAAAGGTTTTAGTAAAAAGAAAGTATTTACAGTAGAAATTTTCAATGTAAAGTCGTTTTCCACATAGTGATCATCGTTAAACGTAACTATAAAAGGCATATTTTGGTTCAGCACATGCATGCCCCTGTGGCCCATCATGGGTCTGCCACTGAAGATATGACACGTTACCAGGGTTAAACTTAATCCTCATTCTTTATTTCATCAGATCGTCTCAAATGAAAAGTGAGATGATATTAACAACAACAAAAATGATAATAGCTACATTTATTTCGCTCCTATCCTAGGGAATCTTAACGCGATTACAAAGTACTATTATTACCCTGGCTTTAGCCAAGCTACCCTAGGGCGCTGAAAGCATTTTACTGATTCACCCCCACCCCCACCTACCAATTACCTATTTATTGTACCTGAGTGGAGGGTGGCAAAATATGTAGATAAATGTCCTGCCAAAGGACATGAGTGCCGCGGCTAGGATTCGAACCGCGAATTATTTCATCTTCAACCCGACGACGTATCCACAAGACCACGACACCTTTACAATTTGGTACCATAATTATTATCATCATAATCATCATCACTATCACCATCATCATCATCATCATCATTATCATCATCATCATCATGACCATCATCATCATCATCATCATCATGGAGACCATCATCATCAGCACCATCACCATCATCATCATTTTCACTATGCATCATGATGACCACCACCACCATTATCATCATCATGACCATCATCATCATCATCATCACCTTCCTACTCATTTCTATCATCCCAATCATCATCATTATCATCATCATCTTCTTCAAAGACAGAAATACGATACAGGCAACTCCGTCGGTATATGCTTTTCATCTGATGTAACTGTGTTATCATCACCATCATCATCATCATCATCATCATGACCATCATCATCATCATCATCATCATCATCACTATCACCATCATCATCATCATCATCACTATCACCATCATCATCATCATCATCAACACCATCACCATCATCATCATCATCACCATCATCATCATTATCATCATCATGACCACCATAATCATCATCATCATCATCACCATCATTATCATCATCATGACCACCATAATCATCATCATCATCACCATCATCATCATCATCATCATCACCTTTCTCCTCATCTCTATCATCCCAATCATCATCATCATCATCATCTTCAAAGACAGAAATACGATACAGGCAACTGCGTCGGTATATGCTTTTCATCCGATGTAACTGTATAAAGATAGTTACGTGCGTTATCTTGAAATAGGATTATCCCGCCTGTAACTAATATATTTCCTTTCTTAAAAGACATTGATTTTTCTTGTAAACATTTTAGACCGGCATATGAAGTGTTAGCAAGTATTTGTATACGGTATGTCTACATACTTAGTCTTATTTTACACAAATATGACACCAGATTGACGCTTCTTCTCAAATACATCGTTCTATGGCATCGCTGTTGTAATGACAAGCTCAAGTATTGGATCTTATACCAAGAAAGGGTGTATTATTATTATTCCATTGCTGTCATGGATGATAATGCTTTGTTTGCGCTCATTTTGCCTTTTTGTCTTTTTTATCATATCTGTCGTCATTATTAATGTAACTATACATTGTTTTAATATACTTTTGTTGATGATGACGATGCTGATGTTGACGATGGCGATGAAGATGATGGTGATGAAAATGAAGATGTTTAAGTTGTTCAGATGATAGTCATGATCAGTCAAACCCAACTTCGGAAAACCGAGCACGGAAAACGGCGTATAACGCACGTTAAATAAAAAGCCCTCATCATTCAGTGCAAGGCCATGATTGTGTACAAAAAGCATGGATAAAATCTTGCAAGGTCAACATGCTAATGATATAAATAATAATGCTGTGTCTCAATTTCCTTCAAATTCCTTGAATGAATCGTCATATGAAATAACTTTAAAAATGACAAACATTTAATATAAATATATCCGCAACATTATTTTTTATAATTTAATGCATATCAACAGCAGGTCGCCTTTGCAGGATTTTTCATGCCTTTTGCATGCACTGCCTCGCACTGAACGATGAGGGCTCTATATTCATCGTGCGTTACTGTATACGCCGTTTTCCGGGTATATACCTGTGCTCGGTTTTCCGAAGTTGGGTCTGATTGAATATGCTAGTCGAGGATTGTGAGGATATTTTTTTGTTTACTGTCATTTTTTTTTTTATGGTTCTTTAAGTTAAATGTTTATATATTTCGTGTTATGCGTAGAGGATATATCCTTCTTTCTCTGAGATGGAAATGGAGAGAATCTACGACCATCTCTTATCTTGCATGAAATAAATAAGTCCTTTTAGCTACATACAACACCTTCCTCATTAGACGGAAATTGGGCACTTACGTCCTTCTCACAAAACAATAAAGCTGCAACGTCTTCCTCGGATTTGAATGTCCATATACGTCCTTCTTGCAACCAATTTTGCTGCAAAGCCTTCTTTACGATAAATGGCACATGCACCCTTCCGATAAAAGATGTAGTTGTGACCTTTTCCTTCCCGGTAAGTGGGCTGAATCATTCTTTTAGCAACAGCATAATACGTGCCAATCTTCACAAACAATACTCATAAATCGATAACATTTACCTACTCTCACGTACGTAGAACATTACCCAGTCTCGAACAAAATAATGGCGTCGTACACATCTAAATGTCTTTTAAACAAGTCAATGTTCTCGTGCACATGGTAGCAAAGATTGTAGACGAGAGAGTGGGAGGGAGAGAAAGATAGATAGAGAAACAGAGAGGGGGGGAAATAGAGAGAGAGACAGCGAGAGAGAGAGGCAGATAATGTTCAAACTAACTCATAAATCAAGACACATATCCTCCTCCAAACGGTCGTTTAGTGCTCTGTCTTCCATCTAAATTGCAGAAGTCAACTTCAATGAAGCAAGCACTTTACATTTGTCAAGTTGCTACTGAAGAACTGTTGTTTAAGAAATCACTTTCCATTAACCAGTTAGCATTCCCGTTTTCCTCATTGTCCGCCTTTGGAAAGTGCGTAATTTATTCAATTTTTCTCCTTGAGTCACTTCTAAACTGAAAGGTATAAGAATGAACTTTGTAATGACCGATTACGGTGTTGAATAAGGACTTTAAGCTCTTTATCAAGCATATTATAGTCGAGTTCTTCACGATATGTGTCCAAGATATGATTGGCCTTTACGTTAATTCTGGAGTACTACTGTCGTCAGCTTCATGATCGATTGAGTCCGAATGTATAAATCAAAATAATTATGTAGTGGTTGTCTTTACATGGTGAGTTTTCCATCCAATATGAAAACAATGTCCGTTGGGCATGAAACAAAACACCTTTGATACTGACCTAAAAAGATGGAATCGCAAAGAGGTGACCCAGTATACCTATAGCATGACAGTTGCCTGCTTAGAGGCATTTTTATGATCGTTTTATATAGAATAAGTCTTGATGGGCTGGGCTTAATAATCGTCCTCGAGGCTGGTCATCAATCATTTAGTTTTCTTTGTTGCCTATTTGATATTTAAACAAAGGGATATTTAGTTTCAATGGTTATCTCTCGATCCCCGGAGTAGTTATAATCTTCTAGAGAGTTTAGTATTTTGTTGTCCATACTTGATTGATGTGTCTCTGAAAACGTGTCATGGTTTAGACACACAGACAAAAATATCTTCATTAACACCGAGTCAGATAGATCAAAGGCATTGCTTTCATTTCTCATATAAATTTTTCTATGCTAAAAGAAAAAATAGTTTGATTTTGGTTTCTAATATTGGAATAGCTATTTTCAAACACAAAGTATAGACGAGAAAGATACCAACTAATTGTCTTAAAGAATTTAATATCGTTTGTGATGACTATACCGTAATTCCATTATTTCATTATAATCATATCTCAATCAAAAAAAAATAAAAGAGAGAAGATAGATTCACCTAAATTATCTTGCTGACTACGAATATTATGTTTATCGATATTTTTTTAGAGAACTTATGTTTGTCTCTGTATATAACGATTGTAAATAGATAATGGCATAATATTTCGTATTTTGTAAAAAAAAAATAGAATCATGGAGAAAATGAAAGATTTTCGATGTGATAACAAATTCTGTGTAACCACGATACATGTAAATATGAATTTGGTTTATAAAACAGTAAAAATTAACATTACATTTTAAACTTGAGCGTAATGAAAAAACCCCAAACTAACTGATGGCTTTGCTACAGTGATTATGTTTAAACTTAACTAATTTTCATTACTTGTTTATAATGAAACAAAAAAAATAACAAGACAAGCAATAACGTTGTTTCAGTTTGTGAATATTTGTAAACAAATTTTTAGGCATTTTTGTGAATATTGTTGATATGAATAATCGTGGTAACCCTCTCCAAATCTTCTGAAAGGTTTTCATATCTATTAATGATGGGGATTCTCTCTAGGGATGTAAAGGAGCTTGCTCATCAAAACCTCATCTTGGTGAGTGTTTTTATCGGCGGCCTAGCGTGCACTGGCATCGGGGGAGGGGGTGGGGGCTGGCCGAAGACTGTAAATTAAATGGGAATTAACAAGGCCACCGATAAGAGAAAGAGAGAAAGGAGCCTCTATCATCATCTTGTCCATCCTTTCTCACCTCTCTCTTTCTATTCTATTTTTTCTTCTATTTTTCGCTTCTTTTTTAAAAAATCTATTCGCCATTCGATTTGGAGGCACATGCTACTATGCTTCCCCGTAGATACGCCTCTGCATGGTTTTGATTAATGAGAGTGAAATGACGTGTGACAAAACGTGCAATGTTTTCGAGAGCAAGATCTAAATGTTTTTTTCATTGTTATGAACTGTGTCTTTTGAATCTACAGGATGAGCTTTGAAATGATGTAATAAAGTAGTTTGAAAAAAGAAACCTTAGCCTAAACATCCCGTGTAGTCCTTCATCATCCAAATACATCTATCAATGGACACACGGGACAGGAAACACGGGGCTGGCGGCTACAGAACTCCCTCCCCGAATTTTAGAATTACCAATATTCAGACAATCATCACCTTTATTTTCTGGCAGCGAGGTGACAATTTATGAGTTTTACATCTCATGTAGTACATTTCAACGACGCAGGTACATTTGAATGAAGAGTTAAAAGTTGTATTTTTATTGTAGAAACGGGGGAAGTTGATACTTAGTCGAACAAGAGACGTCAGCTCCCCTCGCATTTACCACACTGGAACCAGGCGAGGTACCTGGTAAGATTTTCCTTGAAATGCACTGATCGCTAATAACAGAGCTGGGGTTTTAACATAAAAAGCTCTTTGGAATCACATAGGAACGTTTTATCAAAATGTAATATGCGCTAGGCAAGAACGGAATATTACCTTCATTATTATTAAAAATAATCCGAGAGAAATAATACGTATAGTGATTGAATTCCCTGAATTAATCGGTTATGCATGTGATATGAATCAACACTTTCGAAACTTATTCCCATTATGCTCTTATGATGATTAGGAGATAATCTTAGATTTCATGTGCGTGGATGTTATTCCATATCACCCAATTACCAGGCAAAATGGCGTTGACGATTGCTTTCTGACTTGAGAACGGACCCCATGGGTATACAGCATACGGCTTTAGAATACAAATGATTTGCGGCTGGGTTCTGTTCATACTGTAAGAAAGGTGCAACTGTCACATATGAATGCAACCTTATCGGGGGTGCACGTTTTTCCGAAGGTTCATTTTTCCGAAGGGTCGTAATTCCGAAACACAAATTTCCCCTAGCAGGAGGTTCATAATTCCGAAAATGAAATAGGTTTTACAGTTCCGAACATTTTGATGCATTACTCCGAATTCAAGGTTCTCAATTCCGAAAATGAAATATGGGTCATAATTCCGAAGCTTCTTAATTCCTTAAACTTAATAGGGCTCGTAATTCCGAAATGAAATAGGGTTTGTAATTGGGAAAATAAATAAGTGTTCATAATTCCGAAGGTTCGTAATTCCGATAATGCAGTAGAGCCCTACATAGCTTTACAGAATTACGAACTTTCGGAATTATGAACCCTTTTTCATTTTCGGAATTATGAACTCTTTTTCATTTTCGGAATTATGACCTCTTTTTCATTTTCGGAATTACAAACCCTATTTCATTTTCGGAATTTTGAACCTTTTTTTTTTCCATTTTCGGAATGACGAAACTTCGGAGAAACGAACCATTGGAAATACGAACCTTCGGAATTATGAACCTTCGGAAAAACGACTGTAACCGGTTTTGATCGTAGATGGAGAGATTGTCCTCATGACCAGGAGCTGATTCAGGACTTTGTAAAGAAGGGGGAGAACAATTACAAGTACAATTAAACTCTTTTCTTTTCGAAACAACACGTTAAAATGTTGTTTTTTTCTATCCATCGACACAGACCGCATGCTTCGTGCGTGACAACCGATTTTTTTCAATGACACATTGTATCTGTAAACTGTTTCTCATATTTACCTTTGCCAGGTAAGGCTCAATGCGGACCTTTTATATGGAATGTGTGTTAAAGGTAACCTTACTTCGCATTAACCCATTGCACCCGGGAACCGGGGAGCTGTTCAACAAGCGCTTTGTCAGTGATTTTAACTGACAAATTTGCTCTCAGCCAATCAGATGCAAGGATTTCAGTAGCTTATAACAGTTGTCAGTAAAAATCACTGACAAAACGCTTGATGAAACGCTCCCCGGGTGGGCCATGCATTAAGCCTATGGAAATTAGAAAATTCAATAGTCAACGGGTTAAAGTAGATATTCAAAGAAAATCACAAATATGGCAATTAATGTATCACTAGAAACTGGGAAGCTTACAGATGGCAATCGTATAAGTTTTATGTCAACTGCGTATCTGGTGATTATAAAAACAACACAAATAAAAGCTCTTCTCAGCATCTGGAATATCCGAGGATTCGCCAGAAATATAGCGATGTTTTGATGTCGTCACACTCGGTATCGATCCTGCTTAAGCAGACGACGTCCTATAATGAATGAACGTAATTGCAATGCAATTATTTATCAAATTATAAAGAGTTTGGTGTATTTAAACATGACCTTATTTCATACCATTATAAAGGGAAAGTGAAACTGATTCTGATAGCTAAAACCGTTTGATTGTAAATACATAGGAGAAGGGTCAATGATCAATGAAATAAACCCCACTTTCAAATTGAAAAGCCCTCCGAATAATAGCAGGATGGTATTCGTTCCCTCTTGAAACGCCGAACATGGCCCGGTGCAAGCAGCTGAAAATACAATGGCGTCTTATTTTGTTTACAAGTGACTGATTCCTTTATTTTTTTAACGCTGCATTTTTAATCAAAATAATACCATACACGAAGTTAAGAGTGAGGCAACAGACTAACATTAAGACTGACGCTAGTGAAGGAAGAGAAATAAGTGAAGAGGAGATGACAAAATAGGCTCTGAAAAATGTGTAAGATGTTATGGGACATCGTCTGCTTAGACAGGACTGGTCCAGGGTGTGTCGTCACATATCTCAGCAGCGTTCGAGGAGCTCTTCAGCTGCTATATCGGGGGCTGTATTTTACCGTTTTATAATTGATAATAATCATTACTTCAAATGTTTCCAAGCGTTGAATTTGGATAACCTTGTTTAATTTATTTATTGCAGAATCAGTTCACTTTCCCTTTTAGAATGCTTTGGAAAAATTTGAAAAAAATTGTCCTCCTACCTGTTACGATTTAGGGGCACTGCTCATTCTTGTATAATTTAGGGAATCGTGCCCCTCCTACCCCTGCTCCACTGCCTCTCATTGTGCTGATATAAGTAGGGGAATCTATTATTATGAAGCCTCTTTGATTATTTGGAGATAGGTAAATGGCTCTGTTGTGGACTTTAGGGCACAGTTTGTAAGCGACATCAGAGTATATAGGTATAATATATTACATACATATAGGTATATGTATATATATATATATATATATTATATATGATGATTACAGTCCACGTATTGGCAAATTTATTAAACAAGTAGAACACAGTAGAAATGCACTGATTGCCAACTGAAATTTATTAAATCCGAAAATATACATATTTATATATATATATATATATATAGGGCACTTATCAATAGGGAAAATAAATACTATTAGAAAGAAAAAGGGGCACTGATCAGAAGAGAAAGGGGCACTTAAAAAGAGGCACTTAAAAAGAGGCATTTATCAGAGGTGAAATGGGCACTTATCATAAGGAAAAATTTGCACTATTAGAACGGAAAATGGGCACCAGTCAGATGAAAACAGGGACACTTGTAGGATTTCAAAGGGGACACTTATCTGAACGTAAAAGGGATACTTATCAGAAGGTGAAAAGGGGCACCTATTAGAAAGAAGAAGGCGCAGTTATACGAAGGAAAAGGGGCACTTATCCGAAGTGAAAGGCACTTACAGAAGGAAAAATCGCACTGTTAGGACCGGAAATGGGCACTAATTAGAGGTACGAAAAAAGAGGCAATTATTAGATTTCATAAGGGGCAGTAATGTCTGAGGTTAAAGGGGGCACTTATCAAAAGGTAAAACGGGCACTTATTGGAAAGAAAAAGGGGTACTATACGAAGAAAATGGGGCATTTATCAGCTGTGAAAAGGGGCACATTTCATAGATAAAAGGGGGCACTTTTGGGGTACTTGAAAAAGTGTGGGGGACTGTGCCCCCCCCCCCCGAGAGCGCCGCCTCTGGCCCCAGTGATGGTCTCAGAGAGTTTTCAACATATATACTTGCATAAATATTAAATGTTTATTTGCCATCAGCAGATTGGCTTCACATCGAGAATGGCCGTCTCCGGGGGAAATGGTTCGACAGGCGCCGCATCATTGATTCCTCTAGATGACATTTCTTCATCTTTCGTCATCCCCCTATCCTTTTAATTCTCTTCCTTTGACAAAGCTTCTCTCTCTTTCCTCCTTCTTTTGTTTCTCTCTCCCTCATTCCCTCCCCTATCTATCTCTCTCTCCTTCCTTCTGTCCTACCCCCCCCCTCTCTCTCTCTCTCACTCACTCCCGCTCTCTCCCTGGATCTCTCTCTAATCCATTCTCTCATTTTCAATTCACCTCTCTATCTCTTCCACTTCTTAATTTTCTTTCTCTGCTCTATTTCCTTCCAAACCTTTTCTCACTTATTTTACTGTCTAAATATCAAAGATTAATAATAATAATATTAATAATACATATATTGTGCTTAATACAATGTTCCTAAGCGCCCAAGTAGTATTATTACATTTATTATTATTATCTTTATTATTATTAACTTTATATCATTCTCCATTGAAACCTCATTTAAAGTCTGGCATCTCCAGAATGTCTCTCATTGCTATCTGCACATATTTTATCCATTTTTATCTAGTAATCTCCACCCCTCACCCTTTTCATAATATCTATTCCTTAGAATTAAAAAAAAATGATATCTTTCTAGCAATTTCGCGTTGCTCTGTATGACGTTATTTTCGTCTCCGACTTAATATTGTTCGAAAAAGACATTTGCCTCCTGTCAGCATTTGATAGCTCTATGATTATAAAATTGTATGCCACTTCATGATATTTCATTTCACTCTTCCAGTTCGATTATTTTGTAATACCATTCTTCAAGGATCATTGAGGTACTGAGAGAAATCATAGAAGCCGTATCTAGGTCAGAGTGTTATATTTGAGATCTCTAATAAGCCCTTAGAAATTGAATCGAACTCTTTGAAATTCAAGAGATTCAAAATCCGAATGTGGGAAAGTGAAACTCCTTTAAAGCTATTTGATGAATATAATTCATCTTGTACGCTCTATTTATCAGCGAACATGAGCACATAGGACGATAACTAGGTCACAAGTAATTCGGCACCCTTTGAGGCGGGGGAATGTTGGTCCCATGATATGATTTGCCATAATTTTCAAGGTAAAATTGTTCGTCTTCTTGTTCAATTTTTATAACAAATTATTAACTTATAACTCACTGCCAAATGTGAATTTTCTATTTATTTAATAATCTGCGAGGAACATGTGATTTTTTTTTCCTCATCTAACTTGCACTTTTCTACCTGCTAAATTAAGTTCCTTACACGAATGTAAAACCAATCTTGCATAACGTAATGTCTGTTAGCTTGCATTATCTAATAGGGCTTGTTATGAGCATGCACACTTAAGACCAGCGTTCTTAATGTTACTGACTTTCTAGTGATTTTACTTTTTCTTATTTTTCTTCTTCTTCTTCTTCTTGAAGGCTTATTGTATAGCTGCCGCACTGTAACGCTCATGGCGGTTCTGCGCTAATAGACGAACAGCTAACTATATAAAAATGAAGCTTATCAGGTAGTCATATAAACCTGGGTGGAGAGTGGCAAAATGTAGATTAAAGTCTTTCCAAAGGACGTTAAAGCCTTTGAACCCCAAACATCATGGTAGTCAAGTGAATGAACAACTATACCATGAGACCTCGACTTCTACCCTCATTATTACCCCCTCACTTCGCTCCCTACATTATTTTAGACAATTTTCTTCCGGCATGGTTATCCTCTTCAAATACATTGCAATTCAAAGGCGTTACATAATTCATGCGAATCTCTTTTCTTCATGGGTCTTTAACACGCCAATCACATTTCACATTTCGGAAGTAGCGGGGGCTATACTGGCAGCAAAATGACCAGTTTTGAAAACCATGATAACCGGCAGTACAAGCTGTCTAAACAGTCCGCCTTTTCTATTCTTGTGACGGAAGAGTGTGAAATTTGCTTTATTCCCCGAAGCATGTGGAAACGGAAAATTAAATAAAACCGTCATCTTTGACTAAACATGCCAGCAATGATTGAGCAGGAGTTCATGACTAGTCAATAAGCACGAACTGAAGTCATGCGAGGAAAAATACGGAGATGTACACTCTCTTTTGTTATACTCACCATAAGCTTTTTATTATTTATCTTTTATTTAATCACATACATTATTGTTATGTCTGCATTCAGGGCAGACTGGGCGTGGGGAGGGGACGGGAGGGGGGGGCACTGGCTGTTCGAAATAGTGGCTTGAGGGCCGGTTGATAGAGGTTGAGTGGACCGATCACATTGAAATTCCGCAGTCCGCCTCTGTCTGCAATGTTCGTCATTACTCCTATGTCTTATGTTATTGCATTTAATATTTCACTCACGTAATGTCAGCAGGAAAGGAATAATTTCCAGTAATTTGATAGTTATACCACAGGGGCCTCGGAGCGTTTTTTTTTTTTTTTTTTTTTTTTTTGATTGGGGGGGGGGGCTGATCTGATTTCACTCATTAATGACAATTTCGAACCTTTTTTACGAAATTTTATAAACGTGTCTATAAAAAAAAGTTGGGGGCTGCAGCCCCCTCCCCCTTCCCCCCGGTTCCACGGCCCATGCACCACCCTGACTGGTCAGAGCGAGAAAGAGAGAGAGAGAGAGAGAGAGAGAGAGAGGAGAGAATGGCTTGGACTTAAATGGAAAAAAAATTGTCTCTGACAGCAGTGTCTTCTCTGACCCCTATAATCATTAAAGGTTAGCCTCTATATAGTGCAATTTACCAGAATAGAACCAACTACGGTGATAGTTAGAGATGACAACAAGCGATCAATCAATCCATTATTTTCACTTTTTATTCAGTTAGGCTCCCTGAATTTAAGAGATAACTTTACAATTTGGATCAGCTCTGTGACCGTAAAGATGATCACCTGAAGGAGGAATTGCTTCTAAACAACAACCAAAAAAAAAGCCAGGTATTCTTTTTTTAAATCCCACTAAAATAATGAAACGAGGAATCAATATTTTAACAGTACTGAAATTGAAGAATTCATGTAATATTCTTTCACTTTTGATCAACATACAAAGAGAACGAAAATGTCGGTCTCGTGAATCCTGAGAAAGAATTTCAGAATGATCATAATAAAAACATAATTTATATTGATACCCCTTCAAAGCAGATAAAAAAATACAATGTCTCGGGAACCTTCTACACACTACGACTACAGAGAGGAAAGCAAGACGGTGTGTCAGTGTGTACTCCTTCGTTATCTCCGGAGCCAGCGCTTCAAGGACGAAATGATCTGGAGGCCTGTTGAAGAGCATAAGACCGGTCACTTTGTGGGTTTATGAATTCTGACAATTCACCTTTAGTGCATGCATGCTCCACTCATTGTGCTTCTACTGTCTTAGTATAAAGATTAGATGACCTTAAACATGTTAAAGGTAGAATCTATCTAGGAATAATTTGAACAAAAAGGGGGAAAAGGATGCGTTGGTTGATGGATGGCGAAATTCTCCATTAGATATATATCTAAAAGCGAAAGATGAAAGAGCAAAAGAGAGAGAAATATTATCTGATTTTAAAAGTAGGTTGCAACTTTTTAATCAAGATGTACACAAGCTCGTAAAAACATCTTGTTTTGAATATAGGACAGCGGTTTTCAAGCTCGGATTCGTGTAACTAATGGGGTCTTTTAGGAATTATTTAAGGGCCAAAAAAAAAATGACTGATGACGTAAAGGAAGGTTTTGTTTCTTTTATCAGAAACCTTGTCAAGAAAAATAATCGCATACAAAACTGTACGTTGAATTCGAACAATTAGATATTCAAATTTGCATTCTTTCACAATCTAATCATATTCACACTTCCTTATGTTTTTGTTCAATTATCATATATATCAAAATTTAAAAAAAAAGACCCAACCAAGTTGCGCAAGGGAGTAACATTTTCCTAAAATATTGAGGTACATTTTACACGTCGTGGTGAAAACAATGAATTTAAACAACCATCCTGAATCCCAAATTGAGAAAAGTAATCGAATGTGGGTTTTTTTCATCCAGTTCGTGGTATGTCATTATACGGCATGTACGTGTAAAATTTCTTCACAAACGCGTTATTGCATTTAAATTTTGTTTTAATGTATTGAAAGTCGTGTAGTTTGCAAATGATATTTTGAAACTGAAATCTGCTTTCGTGTCCTGCCATTAGAACAGCACAGTTGTTAAACGATGTTTTGTACGAAACGCATTCAGGACACGTATGGGTATTATCTAGCTTTCAACGTCAATGACTTTAACTTAAAGGAGAATCGAGCTCAATATAGGAATATTAAATGGAGGACTCTCTCTCTCTCTCTCTCTTTCTCTCTCTGACCCTTCGGGGAGACATGGATTCCTTGAAATCAGAATTAGTCATAAGGTCTCTATTTGGATTCCAGGACACGTTCTTGTATTGGTAGAAGACTCTTGATCTTATTGAGTTCAATTCATCCTAAAGATTAGATTCGATTTGCACGAATTTATTTCGTTTCCATAATTATGATTCTAAGCCCCCCCCCCCCCCCCCCTCCTCTCTCTCTCTCTTCAACCCTGTAATAGTTACCTTTTTCAGAATAATTGTCTATTATTTTATCTGCCCACTGGCAAATTTAACTTGGGCACTATTGGCCGGTTGCCCGTTACCTTAAAAAAAATCCATTTGGCATACCTGAAGCACACAACAACTCACAAATGTGCCCCCGTTTAAGAAATTTTGAGTCAAACAAAGCACTTGGCAAAAGTGAGAACCATTCTTTCGAATTGTGCCCCCACCCCGCTTTATCATTATTATTTTTAAACAAAGATTTAAATCCGCCCCTGTGTCTGCCTGCGTATTTTATTTGTTGTTCATTTTTTTTATATTTCCATAGATAATTATGCAGGCCGGTACTCCGAACTGTGGGTGTAAGCAACAAAGTGCCAAGTATAAGATTTGCTGAAATAACTTGTTGGCATGGCACTTCGTATTGCGTCTTTTGCACGAGTCAGATCGAATTCGCTTGAAGAGACAAAGCTCTTGTTGGTGGTTCCTGATAATCTATTATCTCTTTGAAAAGTCAAAATGATGGAGTTTGAGTGGCAAGAACTTATCAACCGTGCCTCTTTGATCAGATGGTTAACAGACATGTAGAGTGGGAGTTGCATGGTTCAATAAAGCACAGTACAGCACGCATAAAATGCATAAGTAACATCTTCCGCACTTCTAAAGTAGATGTGGAGTTATCCCTTTGCCATTATTTTCTGCTTATGAGTACGGGCGTCGGTCACTAAGTAATTTCTACATTGTGGTCATGTTTACTAAATCTCTAATTTACACATTTTCGAGATTTAAAGGGAAGGTTGAGTTCTGGGAAAGGTACAAAAAATAATTTGTGATCTTTCTCATTCTTATTATGATAGCTTGGAAGATTATCATAGTAGATAATCACCTGAAAATGATTGCTCTTCAAATGCCCTCACATTCAAAATATTACAAGAAACAGCTGAAATGTTCGGCCCGGACATATACACATTTCTGTGTGCAGTGCAGGTAACTCGCAGCAGGACTGAGTAAATTTCTTATCATTTTGGTGATTCCAAAACCTTATACAGTACAGCACATAAGAATTTGTGTATACTATATAATGTTTTGGTGATTCCAAAACCTTATACAGTATACACAAATTCTTATGTGCTGTATTACCAACCTTTCCCAATTGCTTTGAGACAATTTCTTTCACTAGTCAATCTCAAGACCAGAACTCAACTTTATCTTTAATCATCCTGTCAGGCTACAGCACGCCTAGCGTTCACATTATGACTTGATTAAGGGAAAATGTATTTAAGGTTAGTTATGACAATTTTAGAGGAATATGTCCCTGATAGAGGCTCAAAATCGTCGCATAGGAAGTGTGTTCCAGACGGAGTAGAAGCAGGGACGTCTAAACTCGAGGACAGCCCGACGTCTGCAGCAGTTGTTCGTCCGGTCCGCGTTGTCTCTGCTGCTTGTTGTTAGTTTTGTTTTGTTTCTTCCTATTGATTTCCAACAGCTGGATATTATGTCGCCCTCATTCTTTCTCTCTCTCTCTCTCTCTCTCTCTCTCTCTCTCTCTCTCTCTCTCTTTCTCTCATCCCCACTCTTCTCCATCTCTCCCTCTCTTTCTCTCTTCCTCTCTCTCTCCCACTCTTTTTCTTTCCTTCTTTACCCCCTCTGCTCTCTCGCTCTCTCTCTATCTCTCTCTCTCTATATATATATATATATCTCTCTCTCTTATCCTATTCATCTTGTCATCCCGTGTCTGGTTAGAGGCGTGAGGAAGGCATCATTGACCTGATGTAGAGACAGGTGTCTATGGTGATGTCGAAGTGTGCTCCTCCATCTCCTTGCTTCCTTTCCGTCACCTTACAGATTAAAAATAAAGAAATCAACTTTTGTTCACTGTTTATATATTCCATAAGTAATTCTGTGAGGGATAAAACGTTCGATCTTAAAGCTTCTTTCATCTTAAGCAGACTAAATGATTTTTTTTTATGCATTCAATCATCAATCACGAGTATATTGGTTTAGAGGGAGTTTGAAAACATCGCATATATAGCACGAAGAAAATTGAAAGTATATTTTTGTTCTACGACATCGGGGTATTATTGCATTAAAAGAGAAGGTTGAATTCTGTAAAAGGTGACACATATTGATTTGTGAGCTTTCTCATTCAGTTTGGAAGATTACCGTGGAAGAAATGTCCCCCGAAAAAAAAGATTGCTCTTCAGATGCCCTCATATTCGAAATATGACAAGAAACAGTTGAAATGTTTGGGCCAAACTTTCTTGCCACAGTGAAGTACCATATATATATATATATATATCATTTAGTCAATTCCAAAACCTTACAGCATACACTAATTTTTATGTACATGTATTACATAATCAACCTTTCCCGATTGCTTTCAGACAGTTTCTTTCAAAATGTAATCGCAAGACCTGGGGGGCGTTTCATGAAAGGACTTGTCAGATATTTTATCCGACAAATTTGCTCCCAGCCAATCAGATGTAAGGATTTCATTAACTTATAACAGTTGTCTGATAAAATATCCGACAACTTCCATTCATGAAACGCTCCCCGGAACTCAACTTTATCTTTAACATGACTCGTGGTTATATAGGACACATGCTCCGGCTACTTTCATTTTGCTACAGTTTCAATATCCTACACTAAAGCCCGGCGCACACTATACGATCCGACTGCGACCCGATTTTCGAAGAAATTGCAGTTTGCATTAATTGTGAAAGTTTAAAAAAGTGAAATTATCTCATTTGAAGTTCGGAATAATGATACGAATACTTATATCGAAAGTTTGGTTAACTGCAATTCTTCTGGTTAGAGTAAAGGCCAAATCGGCTCCTAATCTTAGTCGATCGCAAGATTGGTATGACGTCACTACGATTTAGAATTGAATTCGCTTTTATTCCTACACGGGGGCTCGCAGTAGCCTGGAATTTCGATTTTAGTATTCATACTACTGTTTGGAACTTTGATCACGAAGATTTTACATGTTTGAAGGTTCATATCAAATGTTATAACAACTTTTCCCAAAATCGCAACGTAGTCAGATCGTGCAGTGTGCGCCGGGCTTAACCTAATTTTTAATTTCAACCCAGGACCTAACACGTTGCCTTCCTTCCTTAATCCTAAGTCTAACCTACAACAACCCTACATCTTACCCTATTATCTTTGAATATATATGGTCTGGTCTGGTCTAAGGAGAGTAAAACAACGCCCTCACATATATCCTGGCGAAAATTATGCAATCAGCGATGGAAAATCATCGAGATCGATGTGGAAAATCGCCATTAAACCAACAACAACAACAACCACAACAACTACTACTAAATATAGCCCGAAGCATATCGGAGCACCCTAACTACTCCGTACTCGCATGGCCCCGCCCAAGGACCATACAGGTCTGTCTCACAGAACGTTGGTCGGTCTCTCTCTATCACACACCTGCCCTCACTGCTGGTAATTAAACTGGCGCTTAAAACAGGGCAAACCGTCGGATTGGGATAAATTTGACTTATCCCGGGTAACGGGAGAACGTTGCGAAGAGAACTTCATAAACAACTCAGCTTCCGAGAAGCGTTGCCTGACATTTTATTTACAAAAGTGTCGTCGCCCTTGTTTCCCACACCAATATCAGAGCGAGATGAACTTAAAATGGCCGATATAATATAAACGGATTTTGCATTGTACAACGATTTTGCTTTAATTTGTCTATTCTTAATATCACGAATATGAAAATGTGCATATCGTCGTTCGTCATAGTGACCCGATATTTTGCTTAGGAGACATGTTGGTCTTTAAAAAAGAGGACATATTTTGTGCTGAAATGGTGTCTGCAATGATTATGTTTATGAACAGCGAATTTACATTATTCAGAATGGCAGCTGTTTTAAAGAACAATATGGACAGCCAGGTAATATTTACATTAAAATGGAAGTAAGGAGCACCTTACATTTAACAAATATGGTATAAAGAACATATAAAACAGAAAAACAGAACCTTTCATAGCTAAAGGGTATTTATTAATTTTCCAATGGGAAAATATGGGGGTGTATGCCCCTGCCAACCCAGCAAATGGCATCGACACTGCCATGTTTTGATGTAAATTCTAGAATTATGATTGGATGCATATCATCACACAATGTGAATCTTGTGTATCTTATCTTTTTAAAGCTTACATTTCCCTTATTACGTCATGTTCGCATGCATTACGTTTTCACGGTGTTACCAAAATCCGGCACAAACGGATATTTACCTGCCATTTTCAAAACGATGTTGCTTTATGATACATGTGTGGATTAATGCCATCAATGCATCATTTGAAAGCAAAATACTTCTTCTTTATGAAAAACAAAGAATTGCATTCTCAAGGCTCATGGTTTGATAACAATAAGCCATTGTTTCGGGTTTCGCCTTTTTTCTGGGAGAATGGGACGCACTGTATAGTGTACTAACGTTGGGGTACACTTGGGAGTACGAGTTGGTTTACACATTAACGATCTCATTTTTGTCCTCTTTCTGTTGTAAATGATGTACTGAAGTACTTTAATGGCATCTCAAAACTTCTCACGTAAATACTGTCTTGACAACATGATGTTTGATCGATCATCTTCATTGTATTTTAGTCACCTTCTCAAAAAATACTTTGATGGACATGATGGAAGATGAAATTTCATTCAATATTTGCACTTCGTTCTTCTTCCACGCAAGAAAACACCAACGTCCCTGTTTATAGCGCCGCACTTCATTATGATTTGCATAAGTTGGGAAACATGTGTAGTGATATACAGCTTTGGAGTCTCTGAAGGGATAAGGAAATAGGAGAAGCCGATGATGATTGACGATGATGACGATGATGATGGTGGTGCTGATGCTGATGATGATGATGATGATGACGAATGAGGAGTCGGAGTAGGAATGACAGAATAATAATGTTAATAATAAGAGCAACAACAACAATAATGAGAGAAAAGGGAAGAAGACAAGGAAGAAAAATATAAGGAAATAAAAAGAAAAAGAAGATAAATGTATTTGTACTTTTAAAGTAATTTCATCAATTTTCGCTTTTAAATTTCGAATTATTAAACTGACTCTTTCTCCTTTTGTTATATGCTACATTTATTTATAGCAAATAGTGTATTTATAATACGCGCTGTGATTGGTTAGATTCGCATCACGTGACGTGCAAAAATTATGTTATATAGTGCACGATCGGGCAACATAACTTTGATTTTTGCACAGGGAATCCCGTGTTAAATAAATAAGTGTTATAGATCTAGGGGTCTATTTACTATAACAATTAGTGCATGTTCTATTTATGCACCATTACTGGACTATTATGAACTCCAAATACTAAATTATTCCTCGGGCAAGTCTCGGGATAATTTAGTATCTGTTGTTCAGTATAGTGCATGATAGACAATGCACTATTTATGTAACAATGCTTGTTATTCTCACAATTAGATTTACTGCTGGTTTATATATGATTGCATGTGATTATTAGCATGATTGATTCCTCATTTATATTTTGATGTAGTACCGTTTTATCTGTTCACGACCAGGATGTAAAACAGATTTTGTACCTATATTCTGATTCTTGTTATCCTGATTACATATATTTCAATGAAATAAAATAAAATAAAATAAAATAAAGAGAATGGAAACGCAAAGAAAAGAAAGAAAGAATAAGAAAAAGAAGGACAAGATGAAGATGGAGAGGAAGAGCAAGAAGAAAAAGAGAGGAAGAGAATGGAGAAGAACCAAAGGAACAGCGAAGTATATGCTTTTTGTGTCGGCAAGAGATTCGGATGTTTGGTGCTTGACGATTCAGTCGGAGTAAACGGGACCCATTCATAATTATATTTGATATCGGCAGGATCGGGGATTTCTGAAGGGTGACATTCTCAGGAGAAGAGAAATGCTTATGGACAAAAAAAAATAGAAGCTCTTCGATTGTCGGTATATACAAAAGAGAAAACGATATCAGGTCAAGATCAGACAGTTGTCCTGATTAAAAATAAAGGGATCCACCTTTCATTATTCGTTTCTCAATTCTATATCGAGCACAGGCTGTTTTCATCATACAGAACTCGTATCATGGGAATGCCATGGAATATCATATCAAAGATGTCAAAGAAATATAGATTCCCGACCCTCTGTATAAATGCCGCTCAATAATGTGAAGCTTTGCATCGATCGAGCTGCATCATAATTGACGTAATCAACCAAGGATCCCTTACTTCGTGACTTGGATTAGGCAGGCTGAGTATTTCTACGTTTCTAGAATATACTAATACCAATACATTTTCTAGTTTCTTGGCTACTGGCAACCATGCTATACCAAGTGAATTACTTATTCTGAAAAAGCTGTACCGTAAGTAACTTCAGTTGGAAATTAAATTTTATTCTTGCTGATAAGGCCCTTTTCATTTCCATATATCTCTTATCCTTATTTTGACGTCTTATATTAGATTTTAGCGATTGAATTTGATTATGTCATGAAGAGAACATTAATGGGCGCCATTTTCCCTAGCATCCTTTGCTAACAAAAACACGAAGAACTGATGAAGTACGACTTACTTTGGCGCATCTGTCCATGTTGGCTCAGTCGAGCACATCTTTGATTTTATACCCTGGACTTTACACAGGTCGACTGTTTAGAGATGGTGAGGTATTTTGCTCTATTTTAACAATATTCAGGCTAGGGGGAAGGGTCAAGTATTGCGGATAATGACTGTAATGCTATCCCTTTCTCATTCTCGCTCCCTCTCTTTCTCTCCTCCCTTCCTTCTTTCTTTCTCTCTCTCTCACACACGCTATCTTTCTTCCTCTCTCTCTCTCTTTCTATTTGTGTCTGTCTGTCTGTCAGCCTGTTAACTCCCTTGCTCTAGTCATGCTAGTTCAGCATTTTAATCTGTGATTTCCCCTGCCCCTCTCTCTCTCTCTTTCACTCATGTCCTATCTCATCCTCTCTCGATCTCTCTCCCTCTTTTTTACCCTCTTTTTACCTTTACTATGAATGCATTCCATCTCCCGCCTCTTGACTTTGTGACCCATACTACTGATCGACGGACCCCTTCAGCATAATCACCAAACACCCCCTCGCCAAGTCCAAAGAAAAACTCCAACTATAATTACATTTCGAAATCATGTGTCGGACGTCTTATAAAACGTCTGCAGTATCGCGAAGAAGCGTAGTAATTCAAACTTATGAAGACAGACTGATGGGGATGCTTCGCGCCTTTTTTTTCTTCTCCCGCACCCCCGAATGTATATGTGTCGTCATGACCGACCGGATCGTCTTTCACGTCCTCGACTTCGAGATGCCTTGGTTGTTCTTTAACCGAATAAAGCTTCGATTGCGCCCTTCAATAACCTTCTTGAACGGACAATGACGGAGTAGGGGAGGATATGAGCATCGGAGAAAGGGGCAGGTTGGGAGTTCTAAACCGTCGGACAGGTTCACCGAAGACTCTTGAATTTTAACATTCCAACAAGTAGTGTAGGCGAAGTGGGAAATCTGTGATGATGTCAGAGAAATTGCTGCATGGTAAAGATCTGGAATGGGTTTATGATTTCTCCAAATATGTGTTCGTCTCATGTTATTCCTCACAGCCTCTTTGTTGCAAATCTATGGGGAAAAACACGAAGACATGACATTTTACTCTTTATACTTCAGATATTCTGTTTTTCCACTTTTCATCATTTCAACTTTCTATGTTAGAATCTCTGTTATTTACATAATACTTTTGCTGTACCTGTAAAGTTATCCCCTTAACATGCTTAATAGCAGTTTGTAACTTAAGTTTGCGACTTTACCCCTTTTTTCTCATTGTACTTTGTGTATGATTAAGTATCTTATTATAGAGATATTTGTAAATAATTTAGAAACGTAAAGAAAAATTTGCAACCTAATTTTTTGCAATTCTGCTCTTCAAAGGGGTCATTTAAACAAAATTCATACGCTTCTTGTAAATTACAAAAATGTATAAAACCTCAAAATGAGGCCTAACCCATTATTATATTAACAAATCACCAATAAAAAGATTATAGCGCTATGAAAATAAATGTATAAGAAAAAATCTATCATAAAATATTAAAATCTAAAGCTGTGTAATTCTAGAGTTGCTAGTGCGTTTTTCTGATGTGATTTCATGTAAAATGTATAAATATGTTTGAAATGGAGATTGATTGGTACGAGATGTCCGAAAAAGCAGACAGACATGTTATATAAATTTAACACGACATTGTCAATAACTATATCTGTAATTCTAGTAGTTATTGTTCATTTATTTTGAGATAACTTCTTTTGGAAATGTGATAGAATATAGATTGAAAGATACGATTTGTCTGAAAAATTTAGACAATAATGTGATATTGATTTGACGCAAATTGTCAGAATCTGAAGCTGTCATGCTAATGCACTTTTTTCTGAGATTAAATGTATAAATGTGTTTGAAATGTAGATTGAATGATAGAATATGTCAGAGAAGGCGAGCAGGTGGAATTCACACGATAGCTTTGGCCAGAATACCCTCAGGTGAAAGAAAGCTCGAGTTACCTAATAATGACCAACAGAACAGGGGAAACAACTAGTGTTATATTAACGATTATATCGATTGTTGTTTCTTGTGTGTTGCCATGGAGAAAATATTGGAAAAAAAGTATGAAATATGAACCAGAAGAATAGGAGGAACAGGAAATGGGGCGTTTAAATAAAAAGGGGAGAATTGGAGAGATAATTAGAAAAGGAAAGACAAGAAGAAGACGAGTCAGAAGAAGAAATAAAAGGGAAAAACAAAGAAGAAAAACAAGAAGAAAGAGAACGAGGAGTATATAAGAAGGAATGAAAGAAAAGGAGGGAAGAAATTGGGGAAAGGGCAATTAAAACTGAACGAAAAAGACATTAACAGGCGGACACATGGGGGATCAGCCGGTCGACCCAAAGGCACCTAAAGAATATCTTCCGGAATTGTCCCCCCCCCCTTTTTTGTAAATTTACATAATCCTTAATCCACCCCTAGTGAAGTAGGAGCGATAGGAAACAGAGCATCATAATGAACACAGACAGCGTGGGTTTCTTTTACTATCTTAAGAGTGCCAATAAAGATGAAGCTTGTTATCTTGGTAAGATCGTAACATGGTACGTTATTTATGATTCAGCTACTTGAGTCGTCTACATCATTAAGCTGGTTTTTACAAGACTACATAATGATTCATTTTATAATATTTGACTCCAGAACAATCACAAATTTTTTATTTAAGCAGAGAATTCTAGATTTAAATATGGGAATAAATATGTAGATATGGAAATAAAATAGGGAAAAAAGTTTACCGATGTAATTTATCCGATAAAACTTTAAACCAAACGCTATGGATCCGCCTTGAGTCTACAACAAAGTTTATTGTAATTATACAACATAATTTCATTAGATTAAAACATTGATGAAATTACACGGAATAATTCGATACAAATCTAGATTGACAAAATTTTAATTCAAAATCATATCAGAAGAATAGCTGAATCGTTTAGGTTAGCGTAGCATGTAAGCGAGCGTGTCAAATTGAGCGTGCCGTATGATTTAGTATGCGATTAGATATTATCTCCAGTCAGGTTTGAAATTTATGGCTAGGAGCAGCAAATTACATCATAAATAATCACATTATCAATGACAGTGTTCTTGAGGGGAAGGTTGGAGATATTGTAAACTACTTACGATGCTTGAACGTCATGGCACGCTCATTTTAAAAAGATATCACGATTCAAATACCAATATTTTAAAAGATAGTTATTCGTATTTCTCTTTGATTTATTAAGTTTTGTGGGGGGGGGGGGGGGGCGAAACCAACTTGGCATACAACCCGTAAAATAAGCCCCTCTTTTCAAATTTTTGACCAAAAGGTTACCGGAATTGTGATTACTTAAATTTTATTTTTTGCTAGTCATTGCAAGACATTTCTCGTAATTTCCCCCTTTTTTCAAATTCCTGGATTCGTCCCTGTCCATGATTAATCTATAAGAAGGCCGGTCACTTGTTGGCAGTCAAGCCGGGCATAATTACATTTGAAGACTGCCCGAGTCTGATTTATATCGGCGCCTTTAAATCTCGCTCCCAGTGTAAGAAAATAATGATAATCCCTGAATGCGAGAGGGACTGAAGTAAATGATTTATCTTAATTTCCGAGGAAAAGGATTTTTTTCTCCCATCATCACCTCGCTTTCTTCCTCCCATAACTCTCTCTCTAACTCTCTCTCTCTCTCTCACTCTCTCTTTCTCACTCTTTACCTATCTCTCTCTCTCTCTCTATTTTTCTCACTATTTCTTTATTTTACTCTCTCTCTCTCTCTCTTAGTCAGTCAGCTGATAGCAAGATGTTCACATTGTCACCCTTCATTCCAGATATTATGTTTTCAATAGAAAGGTTTTCGGAGATTCTGAATCACCGTGTCTTATCATTATCATTATCATTATCATATTTGTTTGTGGGTTGGGTTTTTACACATAAAACAGGACTGAGCACTTTTTTAGATGGATTTCAGTCAATATACACCGGTTTGAACACAAACACACAGTCAAAATATAGATGAATTCACATTAAAGCCTGTCTCACACGAATATATCTGGTGCACGATAGGACCGCGTCAGTGACTTGTAGGGTCTTTGGCGCGTCAGGACAGAGTGATATCGTTGCATAATGAACATGTGCAAACGAACTGGCTTACAGGTTACTTGCCTTCACAGAATATAGCGCATGTACTGACACAGTCGAAATGACGCATCTTGTGAGCGGGGCGATAATAGAAGAAAGATCACGAGTGTTCTCATGATTATAGTCCGTGATTTTAGTCGGGGGGGGGGGGGTGAATCATACCCATTATAATTATGCGAAGACAATAGCTATACCACTGCTTCTGACAACAGTATTATTTTAGATAATTATTGTTTGTTTTCATCCAGTCTATGTTTGTTCCTGGCAGTGGCGTAGATACGAACACACTTTCTATTGTCAGTGGGGGGGGGGGGGGGGGGGGGGAGATATGATGAATAGATCATCCCCCACTAACAATGGATAATTATGCGTGTCTACGCCCGTGAACTTCCTGCCAAAACGAGGGGGGCATGTTTCTTTTTCTAAGTAGGGTGATCGAAGTCAGAGCATCGCTGTGACGATGCACATCATAAAATCTTGCGCCCTTCACGATCATGACGATAGAACCAAGCCGCACCTGATTCGCTTGTCACATCACGATATTATTCAATCACTTGTGGAAATGAGCAGAATATTGTGTTGCTCTATGCTCTAAGGTATTATGCTATTAGATTTAGATTGAAGTCATTGAACGGACATGCAAAAGCTTTTTTAAACCGACGTCATTCTCTTTATGTGTACTCTTCCTTCCCCTTCTTTCACGTGAACTTTCTGAACAGTATACTGTTGTCAGAAGTTTTGCAGCCCCCTCCCTCCCCGAGTATATTTAAAGTTCCCATATGATACTGATATGATATGATATGATTGTATTTATTTACCAATAACAAGACACAATACATTATGATATTTTACAGAAAATATTATATAATTAGATCATGGTAAAAGCAAGAAAAAATGGTAAAATGGAACCAGAAAATAGCACAAGTGCTATAGTCAGGTCCGGCCCCAGGTTTAAGATTTGCTTATGAAAATGCAATTTATCATTCGATATAATTCATAAGCATATGATTTAAACTAATATTGACAATAGTTTTCACATTAAACAATAACACGATAAAAACTACTTTCGAAAAATAAACTCAAGCCAATTTCAATAGTCTATCACCTTTAGAAATGCGCGAACATTACAATGGTGTATTACATAATCCGAACCTGATTTCTATGAGTAGTACAATAGGTCTTTGAAATTGCCCTCGAGTTTATTTTTCGAAAGTAGTTCTTATCGTGTTCAATGTATAAATACAAAAACACTGATTTACGAAGCTAACTAAAATTCCACCAATCTAATACTAAATAAGTGCTAACTAAAGGTGGGGTGTAAAATTTAATATTTGATTAAATTATCTTTTAACAATAATGATTATATATCATTAAACAACAATTGCATTTACAGCATTGCGAAAACCGGTTCTAGTATTTTCTAGTATTATACCACTAGGGAGTTTATTTCAACAATTGCTACCTAAAAGTGACATTGAAAATGTACCCTGAGTCGTTTTAAAATGCGGAAACTGTCCTCCTACTCTCTGTTTCGTTGAATAACTGTGTTGTATGATGTCGCAATTATCGATAAGGGAGAGGGGTAAGTTTCTATGCACCAAATCAAACATGAAAGTTGCTATTGATAGATGATGTAACTCAAGTGAGATCTGAAAAACTAAAGGTAATAGCACACATTGCCATCTTTTGTGTATAGATTATACATTGAAGTTTTGTTTTATAAGTGCTCCCCCATAATTACCGTATATCAGAGTGTTTTCGGCACGAAATGCCTTAGCCTAAACAAATACCAACTTTTTTCCTTATACTGCCGTTTACCTGTTGAATACGGGGTTTCCAAGTCAAGTGTTTATCAATATGTATACCAACAAATGTAGCAACATCAACCACTTTTATATCCTTCTCAAATATTATTACAAGTCTTCCTCTTAAATAGGGCCTCATCCTTCGACTGCTATATAGAAGCATGAAATTTGTTTTCGTTGAGTTGATTGTAAGTCTATTTTCAAAACACCATTCTTGAACCAGATGTAAATTTGCATTAATTTCATGCACATCAATGATGTGCTGGTGAGGTGGAAATGTATGAAATAGATTTGAATCATCGGCAAATAGCCTAAAGTTAAAGAAGTCCGTGACTAGTGGTATATCATTTATACAAATCAAAAATAGAGTAGGGCCTAAAACAGACCCCTGCGGAACTCCGCATTTGATTTGCTTCTTGTCTGATAGTGTATCCCCGATTTTAACAAATTGTAGTCGATCTTGAAAGTAACTTTGAAAAATCATGATCTTGGCCAAAGCCGTTAAACATTTAAAATAGATATAGATCGAAACTGCAATCAGTACAAGTACATAGCAGGTAAAGGATAGAATGAAAGACTCAGCTCCTTATCTATATTGGCGCTCATGTGTTTTTATTAACTTTATAAACTTAGGAGATTGATGTGAGATTCCGCAGCTGGTTTAGAATATGCGCATGACATGAATATGTTGACTGCGATGTATATAAAGGCGAATATATACGAGTATAGCAATTCAATGGTCAAATTTATTCTTGATTTGATTTACGATTCATAAATTGGTAATAATTCATAAGAATTGTCCTTCTCATTTTTTCCGATGAAATTAGAATTTCGATTAACAGAATGATGCCACATGTACCCCTCAGAATATAGATATTGATGTCAAAGTGACTGAATGAATGATACTAGTCTGTGGTCCGTGCATTTTATCTAACAGGTTTTGACAGATAAATATACTTATCAATTAATGGAAAATCTATGCTACTGAGGTCAAAAACAGAAAATTTCTTTACTTCTTTGATATGTTTAACGATGAATTGCAGTTGAGGGTTGGCATCATGTTATTTCTTCCTTTCATTTTTTTTTCTCTCTCTCCCTTCTTCCGCCATTTTTTATTTAGTATTGATTGCGTAATATAATTAATTTTATCAAATTCTGTGAAGCGTAGTTTTCACACGGCGAATTTTTTGTGGGAGTTAAAGGAATTATAAATCAAATAGAGCCATGGATCTCGAAAGAAAAGTAGCAGACGATTCGAGGAGAATTCGATGGATATAGACGGGAGCCTATCTATCTATTTCCTGAGGGCCCTCAACCATCTTCTCGTATAAATCACCAGTAATTAGACTCTAACCATGCAGGTAGGGCTTAAAGGCACGATCCAGTTTTTAGGGCAGATTAATCTTCCGAGATAGCGAAAAACAATGATTCCTTGATTTTCTGGATATTAAATAAAAGCAATTATGAAATCTTGCGACGAATGTGAATTTCAAAGGAAGATAAAGAGTCAAGATTCTATTAAAGTTAATTAGTATTGACATGTTTGTGAAATAACACATTAATGTTGATAATATTATTCTCCTTGCATCATTGTTAACTGCATGCATAAACCGTCCATATATAGCCAGCATTTTACCGCGTAATATGACTCTCTGAATTAATTGCTTACAAATTAATAGTCCTCCCCTGTCGCATAAAATAATGTGCACATTTCCTTTAAACATTTTTCAAAATCCATTCTCTATATGGATTCGGACAAGGATGATTTTTCATGAGGAGAGCTCACAAGAAACTGGCTTTAACGTTATACGCCCCGGGAGTTTAGAGCCTAAATGAGGGGTAAATTTATCCATCGTTCTGAAGGTGATCCTGCCTTAAAAATCGTTTAAACTGCTTTTGACGTGTAAAGGCTTCTAAATTTTTTCAGCTGCGCATTTCAGCTTTTTAGTAATTAGTTTCTCTGCCTTCAAAGCGATTAAAGCCCCACCTGAAAGCTTCTAATACTTTTGTAGTCGTTTGACGTTTTTTTCTATAACGTTCTATTCCAATGATATGAAATAACGAGCACAGAAGGAACCAAATGCACTGTTACGTACTTTTCATCATTCCATTATTATAGAATCATCCCATTTTGCTCTCATAATATCTATATTTTTAATAGTGAAATCATTTATTCATATATTTGGATGACTGAGAAGGACTACGATATTTTGAGGGTATCAAACACCTTTTGTGTATGTGTTTTCGCTGTGGGGGGGGGGGGGGGGGTATAGTGTGTGTGAGGATTGATGCGACTGGAGACAAGGACGTAGCTGAACTTCAATTTTATTGGATCAAGCTTTCGGCCTTCTTCAGGTCTACATATGATAACATAGACATATAGCATATACTTCAATTTAAATGTAAGTGAATTAAAAGTACCACAAATGCAATCATGAAATTAAAGTAGAAATACAACGTCAATGATATTTAGAATAATCAAATTCTCATTGAATTATCAGGGATTACGAGATGCACATAACATTTTTCGTATGGTGTATGTCAAGATGTGACGGATTACCAAAGTTCTGTTCAAATACGGCCAGGAGACACCCTGTTTCAGGGTTGAGCAAGCTTTTTTAGATCGATAAAATCTCCACAACGGAAATGAATTATACATGAATGTTCGCCGGGCTTTCCCCGGAGAATATCGTAAGCATTTCGCCAAGAGAAAGAGTAATGTTTGTTTTCCAGACTTTCACGGTGATTAAGATTTCCTACAGTCTTAAGCAAATAACAGTGATTGTGTAAATAAATCACATGAATGATCTCTTTAATGCACTAATGAAGTCGAGTGTGACATTTTCAGGGTGATTTCCCCAAAGGATGATGTTCATTAATTGATTGCATTATCCATCGATGAGCTATCTCATCTTACTCCGAGACACGCTCAATCATTGTCGTCATTGGGCATGGGATGACAGCGGCGGATATAGGGGCACAGGGGCACCTGCTCGCCCACGAGTCCCACGCCAAACCCAATGTGGCATAACTTAAATACGAACGTAATACTGCGCCAGGAAGCAATTCCAGACCTCCAAAAGCACCATGCAATAATGATGACCCTCGCTTTGTCCCAGATTTTTCGGATTTGTGCCGCTCCCGCCCTTGCAAGAATATCCTGGATCCGCCACTGGAGTGGGGTGGGTAGATGTCAATCCAAGGGGCAACTGTTATTGATCGGAAGCATAAAAGTAGAGTTAATTACGTATCCATGGGGGATGCCCCAAATGCACCCCCGTGTTGACACCCCTGCTCTCAATAGTTGAACGTGATTAGATGTTGTGCGCTTTTAAATTCACCTTAAAGGAGAATTAAGCCCTGATGACAAATTTACTTATATTGGAAGGTGTAATATATTCCTACTTATTGGCCTAAATCATTTTCTAATAAGATATCAGAAAAGGGTATAAATAAAGATATTCCAACACCGGTATCGTCTCCTACTCATTTACATGGGGGCTGCCATTTTCTTGCTGATTTGGAGTTGTACATGAACCATTGAGAAATGTTCCAGTCAGGAAGATATTTTGAATCCAAATCCTAAATTGATTTTCTTCATTACCTAAAATCCCATATGTGACGGAAAATATAAAGTGGGTGTTTACATTTACTATGAAAATTAAATCTTTATAATGATACTTTAAATTGTCTGGTTTTGCTTAATAAAAAATTATTTTCTTGGGTTTGCCAAACAGAGCAGAACATAATATATGCAGCATGCATTCTGACTTTTCAAGTCCATTATCCGAGAGCAGGTGAATGCATAGTTTGCCGCTATAGATGCTCAGGGAAGAAGCATCCATAAAATTTGAATTAATTTGCTCCGTCCCATACGTCCAGTATCGAGAAAATAGATTTCTATTAAGCGAATATCGATTTTCAACAGAAATATATAAGGAAATCTTCAGTTTAAAAATAAATTGAGATATCTATTCTATATTTTTAATCTCAAATGGGTTTTTAATTTTGAAAAAGGCAATTGAGCATTTGGATTAAGAAAATCTTCTTGTACACATAAGCAAAATGGCAGCCCCCATGTGCTGCTAGCAGACGATACATATTGCTAGCAGATGGTAAATTTTGCTCAGAAAAATTTGATTTGTATCGATCTCGTATATTTTGACGCGAAGCCATATAGTCTAACAAGTAGGAATTAATAACACCTTTGAACACTATCGCCTTTATTTTTGAGCGTAATTCACCTTAAAGTGTTGAATGGCATTGCCTACATCAATAAATCCGATATGGATGTCACTGATTCTTGTTGATTGTCAATTAAACAACTGCCATCAAGGTATATATGTAATCTAATTCAGTTCGTTTCAATTTATTCCATATTTGATCAAAATAACAATAATAAAGTACAATAGAGTGAAAATATACAGGAATTAAACAACAATAAAAAGGGACAGTGCAAAATTGCAATAGATAGAAATAAACAGAAAAAGATCAAATGTGGATGGACAAACATAGGTCAAAGGCCTATCACAGGTATGTCCCTATAATAAGTTTGTCCGTATAATTTACTCACCCCTTCTAGAATAAATGATGGTCAAAAGTATGGTCATGATGGTGGGGTTGTTGAGCATGTTGAGACGGACATAGCATTTTTAAAATTGACGAAGCAAAATAAAAGGGATATTACACTCATTTCCCCATGAATTTTATCATCATAATTATGGAAGCAAAAGCTGAAGAGATGGCTTGAAATGTGATTTGTTGTCCCTCTTGAATCTGATTAATAACAGGAGAAGACACTGCCTTCAAGACACTTAACCGTCGAGGGGAATGGAATAAGTTCGTGGTATTCTGTGACACGTGAGCAAATATTGGCAGTATAGCGCAGCGCAGTTATATGAGCCCACAATGACACCTGTATCCTCAGAACAGATGAGATAAAGATCTTCTTTTCCTTCTATTTCATGTCGTCATGTGTGATTCAGTCCATGAATATTTTTAGAGGGTGGGGGAATAGGCAGGATAAACCTCCCCCGTTTAAAAAAAAATCGACATCTTAGCTATATGCTCCGAATGAAACCATTGATTATTGACTTTATTATTTAAAAAAAATATTAATTTAGCCCCTTCTTAATAATCCTAAAATAACCAGGATGGGGGGATGTAAAATTTCCTATGGCATATCCCTTTTTTTCTTTCTTTCCTTTTTTCTTTATTTTTTTTACAGTTGTCAATAGATTCGAAAAAATGAGGGGCCCGCCACTGCCAATCCATGCCCAATGACAACAATGATTGAGCGTGTCTCGGGGTAAGATGGGATAGCTCATCGATGGATAATGCAATCAATTAATGAATATCATCCTTTGGGAAAATCACCCTGAAAATGTCACACTTGACTTCATTAGTGCATTAAAGAGATCATTCATGCGATTTATTTACACAGTCACTGTTATTTGCTTACGAGTTGCAGGAAATCTTAATCACTGTGAAAGTCAGGAAAGCGAACATTACTCTTTCTCTTGGCGAAATGCTTACGATATTCTACGGGGAAAACCCGACGAACATTCATGTAATTCATTTCCGTTGTGGAGATTTTATCGATCTAAAAAGCTCTGAGCCACTCACCATGTTCTCTCTCTCTCTCTCTTTCTTCCTACCTGTCGCCCCGCCCCCTCTATCTCTCTCCCTCTTCCCACTGCAGCTCTCTCTCTCTATTTCTTATTCACTCGTGATGACTACCCCTATAATCTCTTTTCTCATTACATCTATCCTATAATATTTTTTTAGTAAACGAAGAAGCTTGACTGGGGAGGAATTTTTAATTTGTAAACAAATCTTTAGGCATTTTACTCCCAGTGTTAAAGATCGTATGCTCGATCTGTAATGAAAAACACAAGTCAGAAAAAATTGGAACCAGCGGGATTCGAACCTGTCATCTACTGCTTGCCGGGCAGCGACTTAACCACCAGGCTATTCTGGTTCACGGCCAAGTCACGATGAACTAGAATCAAATACCCAAGATCCTCTTAATTTCTTTCTGACTCATTAATATTCATTTTTAACGGTCCGCCGTAGACAATGGTTAGTAAACGAAGAAGCTTGACCGGGAGGAATTTTTAATTTGTAAACAAATCTTTAGGCATTTTACTCCCAGTGTTAAAGATCGTATGCTCGATCTGTAATGAAAAACACAAGTCAGAAAAAATTGGAACCAGCGGGATTCGAACCTGTCATCTACTGCTTGCCGGGCAGCGACTTAACCACCAGGCTATTCTGGTTCACGGCCAAGTCACGATGAACTAGAATCAAATACCCAAGATCCTCTTCTTTCTGACTCATTAAATATTCATTTTTAACGGTCCGCCGTAGACAGGTTCGAATCCCGCTGGTTCCAATTTTTTCTGACTTGTGTTTTTCATTACAGATCGAGCATACGATCTTTAACACTGGGAGTAAAATGCCTAAAGATTTGTTTACAAATTAAAAATATTTTTTTAATTTGACCTTCCAAACATAAAAAGAATCGCTTTTATAATAATCACCCTCTTGTATACTTTGCATGGTTTATGAGAGGCATATCCAGGATTTTGTTTTGAAAATTGCCATTAAAACAAAACATAACAACACAACAGTATAGTGGGGGGGGGGGGGGGGGGGGCACAATCATATTCCGAATTAAGGATGCAGTTATTTTTTGGGTGTAATTTTAAAAGGGGCACGGGCAGTTTTGGTGCCCCCCCCCCCCTTCATCCACCATTCATCTTTGTCAGAAACCAATAAATACATTTCAATACACTTAAATTCGACTCTACCAAATGACGTACCCGTTCTTTGTTCAGTAAAATTGTAAAGATCTGTATCTTTTTGTTCATTCTCATTTCAGATGAGGAGAATCGAGCCAGTTACTATTCCTACCCTGAGCAAACCCACAACCAGCAGCGGCACGACGAGCAACGGCGCAGCAGCAGCATCGGACGATACTAAAAACCGTGCAGGCGATCGGGAGGCGGAAGCAGCAGATACCGCTCGCCGGCGCCAAAAGCGGTTCCAAGCCTACAAGAAGGACCTGCAGGCCGTCAAATCAGTGGCAGTCATTGTTCTTGTCTTCATGATATGTTGGTTACCACTCAGCCTCAGCAACTCTGTCAGCGCTGTCTTTCCATCAGCTCCCCAACCCTACGAGTTCGTGCAAACCTGCATCATCCTCTCGCACATGAATTCGGCGATTAATCCGTTCTTGTACGCGTACGGTAAGGAATTCCGTATAGGATACAAGCGCGCCTTCGCCAAGATGTTTCCCTGTATGTGCGCGTTGAAACCGCAGGACTCGGTCGGAGGCACCAAAGCTGTCGCCAATGCTGTATCGGGGGTCACCAATGGTCTGAACTATTCGACGAATGATTCGTGAGGTTGGTTCCCAGAAACATTCCATCCGTGGCTGTCGTCACTGACACTTGACTTAAACAGATCTTTTTATATTCACATGGAGCTGAAATGCCGTGAGTCCAGGCAACAAAATATTTTTGGACCAGCAAAAATCGCTATGACTTGTGTAAATTTACCATTTTAAAGATTGCTTTGTGATTGCGTGAATGCTGTCTTTAAAAATGTGTTTAGAGTATAGGCCTAATTCGAGAATGAATAAGAGTAGGCATCCACACACTGGATAATGTAACTGCCGTCAAGTACCTAGGCGTCACCCTCCAGCAGAACATGGGCTGGGGTGACCATGTCCACAACATCTACACCAAGGCCAGTAGAACACTGGGATTCCTCCGGAGAAATCTGAAGATTAGCTCACGGAAAGTCAAGGAGAGAGCATACAACGCATTTGTAAGACCTGTGCTCGAGTATTCATCCAGCGTCTGGGATCCTGCACCGCAGAAACACATCAGTAAGCTAGAGTTGTTACAGAGACGAGCTGCTCGCTTTGTCTTAGGCAGGTACCATAATACTTCAAGTGTCACCAAGATGATCAACTCCCTTGGCTGGACATCCCTTGAGCAGCGTAGAAAGATCTCACGTCTATCCATGTTCTACAGGATCAACAATGACCAAGCCCACTGCCCAACAATCAAATCCAAAGTAGTTGCATTGCCACCTCGCCAAAGACGCTCCCACAGCAGGCAACTCCAACTCATCACCTGCAGGACGCAGTACAGAGCAGCATCATTCCTACCACGAACTATAAAAGACTGGAATGGGCTCCCAGAGAAGGCGGTAGCGGCAATGACTCTTGACACATTTGTGTCGAGAGTCAGCATGTAAAAACCTTCAACAACACCTTTTTATCATAAAGAACAAAAAAATATGCTAAAAAAAAAAAGAAGTCATTACCGATGGGACAATGCAGGACAGGACAAGTTTGGTCTAGATCTACACCTAAAATGCCATAATAATCAACTCATTGATTTGGGCGTCAACGGAAAGACAAGACAAGGCATATCAAAAAGTAAAAAACATTTGCTGCAGCCCCTTTCTTTCTGCACCTGAACAGAAGGCAAACTCACGAGGTCCTCCAGAAGATGTTCCAGTTTGAAAGGAACACATCCCCTCCTTAACGGAGGACCGGCGGGTCAACATATTATAATTATGTTGAAATCTTCACGTAAATCGCGCGTGATTAATAGGTGATCAATGGAAGATCAATTATGGAGATCAATGGAAGATCCTAGATTTTACTTGGAGGGGAGTGCACTATGATTGTCCCACTGAACTTCACTGGATGAATTTATCTGATGTTGACATTTCGTCAGGTGTACGCGCTCGCAACAACCCCCTTAGTTTCTGATGACCACAACAGAAGAATCGTTCATAGAAATGGAGCAACGTGTAACGGGACGTCTCTCATTATCCACTGTTTCCCCAAGGGTAAATTTAACCCGGGTGACGGTAGATCTAGAAGAAGGCTTCGGTTTTATAGATGGGCATTGTTATGCCTTCAGGCTACATTCTAATTGTGTTATTACCTACGCTAATCAAGCCTGTGAAAACATTTAGCCCATACCGACAGGGCCCCGTTTCATAAAACTTGTTATCAATAACGAGTTACAATTACGGTAAGCTACTGAAATCCTTGAATCTGATTGGCTGAGAGCAAATTTGTCATAGAAATGGGGCAGATGTTATTGATAACAAGTTTTATGAAACAGGGCCCAGGAATGAAAAGTAATTTTACACCGTCCATTTTGCATTCAATTTTTGTACGATATCACTGTCACGTGGCACGTCAAAGACTGCATTAGTCCGTGACGCAGCCGTATGCCAGCAAACTTGACGCATCGAGTTCAACGCAGTTAAAATGTTTAAAGCTTCTTTGAAGTTCATACAGTTTTCCAAATATCTTGCCATTTTCACAAATCTTGGACACACAGTAGTGAAAGTTATACGAAAGTGCTGTGGTGAATGAAAGTTGTAAGAAAATGTTATGTTGTAAATGTGCAAGTAATCACTGGGCGTAGAAAGTCCACGCATTTTGACATGGTAAAGGGTCATGATAAAAGTCAATGTTCGGTACTTGGTGAGGATACAAACGCCATTATTGTTGTATTTTTTTAAGAATCAATGCATGGAATATATTATGCACTACACCTTTCATTCAGTATAAACCAAAGCCTGAAATAATCAGTTGAATATTTATGTGGACAAGGCTCATCTTCTGCCAGTGGTATGTTTTCAATGAATGTTATCATTTTTGTTTCAGTAATAATTATCAGCACAACAACTCTCCTTCACCTACTACTACTACTACTACTACTACATACTTCTACAACTACACTACAACAACTACTGCTACTACTACTACTACTACTACTACTACTATAATAATAATAAAATAATATTCAGCTTTTATATACCCTAATACATCAGGATGTCTCTAAGCGCTTACAGATATATTATACCCTGGTCACGATTCTGGCAGCCCGCACACAATGTATGCACATTCTCCGCTCCCTGGGAGTATTCCAGCAGTCGCCTGTTAAGCGCACACATGCTAAGCAAAGGACATTAACTTTCGCCATCCTACCGGGTACCCATTTAACACCTGGGTGAGAGTGGCAAATGTAAATAACGTCTTGCCAAAGGACGCTAGTGCTGCGTGGGATTCGAAACCGGACCTCGTGGTTCACAGTCCAGGGACTTATTCCACTGATCCACAACACCTATACTACTACTACTGCTACTACTACTACTACTACTACCACTACTACACTACAACTACTACTACTACTACTACTCCTATTTCAACTACTACTACCAATCCTACTATAACTACTAAAACACCTACTAATACGACTAATAGTACTTCGATTCAATACTGCTACTTCTACTACTATTATTACTACTAATGCCACTTCAACTACTAATACGACTAATATTACTTCGACTAAGCACTGCTAATACTACTACTACTACTCCTACTACTACTACTACTTCTTCTAGTACCACAAACACCCACTACTACTTCTAATTATCTACTGCAACAAGAACTATTACCATTACTATTATTATTATATATTACTGTCACTTTTATATTATTACTATTACAGTTACTATTACTATTTCTATTTCTATTACTGTTACTTTTACTATTAATTATGTTTGTACTGATAATATAAGTTTGATATTATTACAGTAACTACTACTGCTGCTGCTGCTACAACAACTAATACTAATGATATTACTCCCACTTCTACTACTATACTTCTACCACTGTTGCTATTGATGTTCCATTTGTCACTTCTTTAAAAAAAATTGTATAATTTCCTTTACGTTTTCAAAGGCTAAGATTATTATTACCATTGCTTATTATTGCTTTCACTTCTACTTCCACAGCTACCATTTATTATACTCCTACGACTACTATTACTCTACTACTACTACTACTACTACTACATGTACTACTACTACTACTACTACTACTACTACTACATGTACTACTACTACTACTAATACAATTGCTACTACTACTAGTATACACTACTTCTACTACTACTATTACTACTACCACTAGTACTATTACTCCAACTATTATTTATTTCCGCTGATGCTACTACTGCTACATCTACTGCTACGACTAGTATCTTTGCTGTTATTTAAAGCCATTGAAACTATTTTGATTCAAGTGACTAATGATCCAACCTATGAAAAGAGCAGTTAAAATTAATTGTATCCAAGTAAACTCCAAATAAGGGACAATAAAGCAAAATATGCATCCGAGAGATGGCGCTGTACCGAAAACGACCCTTGCTCTCGTATAGATCTCTTGTATATTCTTTCCAAGGCACCACAGTTAATATGCCAAACTACAGAGTGCAAAAAAGGCATTGGAACAAGCAAATGTTAATTTCTTTTTCACCTAACCATCTATTTATTTCATCTAGCCATCTATATATTATTTTTATTCCTCATACTTGTTTTTGTACAGTACTTTTTAAACTTTATTCCAAATAATAAGTACGTTATGCTCTCATGATGTCGACTAGTAAGAACTTCCAAATTCATTTTCGTTTTTCTCTTTCGCTTTTTCTTTGGTGTAAACGCTTTTGTTTTACTGATAATTCATTATATGTGCTTTGTTTATGTAATCATAATAACCGCACAATCCTAAGCTAGGTTTCAGATTATGAACATGAGAATAAATTTTAGCATGAAAGATTGAATATTCAGGAACTGAAGGTCGTCAGAATATGGAAAGAGTTTTGAACAATCATAGAATTAGGAAATATCGTTTCTGGTTGTTTTTTTTACAACCGTGCATATCAAGATTAATATGTTGAAATGTCTCTCAAGAATTGATATCTCCAGCACGTATACATTTTCTAGAATACATTGCACTTGATGTAAACAATTAAACTGTCTAAATACTTTGTAAAAACTGACTACAGTTCTTGTATGAAGCTTGGAATATAATAGATTCAGACTAGGACCAACTTATGTGATTAATGTGCCAAAGTGAATATGTCGCTTGAGTTGTAACTTAGTGCGTACTTCAGTGTTTTTCGTGTCATTCAAATTTTCTTAATGGATTCTTATGATGGTATAAATGTCAACGTTTCTTAAGCCCCGTTCACATATGACGCAGTAATCCACCAAAAGAAACAACAAACAAAAAGTTTATTTAAAATAAGAACAACATCGTAGGGGGAAAAACCATTTAATTGTAAATGAATGACAAGTGGGAATAAAAGAAATAAAGTTGCGCGCAAAAAAGGGTCCTATTCGTAAGGGAATCATTTATCTGTTATAATATAAGCATGGGTTATAAGAGCAGCCCGTAACATTAAAGAAACCTATTATTCTGGCTGAAATTAATCGTATCTTACAATGTATTGTATCTTTCCATAAGAGAAAATTGAGTGTAAGCTACTAGTGGTTATTAAAATTTGAGGGAAATACGATTAATTTTGGGAAGATACAATTAATATTGTCTTTTTTTCAGGTGGTTAACAGCGTCATGATTGTGTGCAAGAAGGTTTACAATTGTTCTATTTTTTCTTTTTAATTTCTTTAGGCTACAAAATCACTCTGTTCCTTGATTGGAAAGACCAAGCACAAAGTGTTACCTGAAAAACATTTTTGTAGAATGCAGAAATTCAATAAGTCCCTCGGGCCTCTGTACATGCACGGTCAATCTATTTTGTAATTGAATTGCACATGATTGTGAAATTACGTAGATTGAATGCGAAATCGACACTTGCTATTCAAAAAATCGTATACTTTTAGAGTTATCACTGAAGTCTAATCAGAATTTTGTAGATCAGTTTGCATTTTCCTTTTCTTGTATGCTGAAACAAGATCAACCTTTAAAAGATTGGTTGTGCATGTTCACAGACATTTATTTTTGGACAGTAGCGTTGCGACAATGAGGAACAGGGGCACGTGTCTCAATAGAATGATGAAAATTTTGAAAAAGGAAAAAAGAAAAAATAGAGAAAAGGAGAGACGAAAAGTGAGGGGGAAGTTAGGCATTGGCTTTGTTAATTTTAATTTCATCAACCAAAAGGAGACCCCTTCTTCATATACGGTACTCTTGCGGTTGTGATTAGGCATGGATAAGTGATATTTTCGCTTTGTTTGAATCAGAGGGAGTTTTCTGATTGATCTCTGATCTATGAGGTTGTTATTCACATGCACACTAGTTGTGTATCCAACACAGTTGAAGTATTATAAAAATAAATGTTTTGGAAATATTTGAGGTAAATTGCCTTGTAGAGAAGCCGTGTTTCATTCTATTTGTGCCAATGTTCGTGTGGTGAGTATTAGAACCATGATTGTTTTAAAATGAAAGTGAATGATGTTGCTGAATGCTTATGCATTTGGTTGTTTGATCGATTGATGGAAGAAGGATGGAAAAAATTAATATTGTTTGATCTGCAAATTATATGCTGATTGATTGATTGATTGATTGGATGGTTGATCGAGTGATTGAATGATTGATTGATTGATTGATCGCAATGGTATGAAGGCAATTAGTGCGTCTGCTTTGACAGCGCATCTAATTCACAACACAATGTATGCACTGATTATTTGGCATCCACTTTTTGTACTGTCTCACTCCGATGTCCAGCGTCATTCGCTGATGCAGTCCTATTAGTCAGCATTGCATCGCGTGCACCGGGCGCCTCTTTTTTCCATATACCATGCTGGGTCGTCGCCATAGTATTATTGCAAAGACGGATCAAATCTTGGAGAGAAATCGGCACACTCCCACACCCTCCCCGCCCCCCCCCCCCCCCCCATCACACACACACACACACAACAAAAAAAAAAACCACTATTCATTTTTTTTTTTTTGGGGGGGGGGAAGAGGAAGAGGCCTGCCCAATAATTGTGGACTTTTGTGAAACTTTTATCCCCCCCTGCCCTGTCAATTATTTCCCGTTTTAATTGTGACGTGTAATAGAGTACCGAAGTAATGACGTCACATACCTCTAAGTACCTTAATAGATACACGAGGGTGTGGTGTGACTTGAGTGTAGTGGATCAAAGTGCCGGTGAGAGCAAGAAAAGTGACGGCACAACTTCGGTACTCTTTGATGTGTTTGAAGTTTGAAGTTTATTATGACTCAACGACCTACATGGGGTAATGGAGTATGATACAATGTATGTACAAAATTAAAATATAATTACAAACAAATAAACAAATATATATATACTCGTCAAAAGAATTTAGGGAACAGTGGCATTTTATAACACTTTTCTTTAGATTGATTTAAAGTTGGGAAATTATATTTCTGACAGTAAGTGACTTACCAAATAGAGACTTTACACTTACTGGATTCACATTATGACCAGAACAAAGCATTTGAATGATATTGGAGCACGTAAATCTTAAATTGACAATGGCTTATTTTCATGGAAATTTTGGTTGTGATCTACCCAAAGCAGTTGCCGCAAAAATGGAAAATGTGCATTTTCTCACTTGCAGTCCATTTGTGTGAAATTTGGCTTTAAAAGGCCAGGCCGTTGTGAGACAGGATCATCTTGTTCAACATGCCACAACGTGGACATCTGAGTACTGAAGACAGAGCGATAGCTATCGGCTGGTTAAATGAGGGTGTATCAGGGAGGGAAGCTGCTCGAAGACTGAATGTCAGCCCATCCGTCATTTGTAGGCTGCGTCAACGCTTCCAACAGACGCAGACAGTACGTGAGCGACCAAGGTCAGGACGCCCTCGAGTGACGACAGGAAGGGAAGACCGGCTTATCACCCTTGAAGCTTTGAGGAGAAGAACCGTCACAGCAAACCATCTCCAGCGTCAACTGAGGGCAGCTACAGGAACCAACGTCAGTGACCAAACGATTAGGAATCGTTTGAGGGAGAGAAACCTCCGATCTCGACGTCAAGCCGTTAGACCACGCCTCCTTCCACGTCATAGAGCCGCCAGAGACGCATGGGCAAGACGCCACCGACAGTGGACAAGACAGCAGTGGTCAGCAGTCATGTTTTCTGATGAATCCAGGTTCTCTCTGCAGCACAAGGACGACGAGTTCTTGTCTATAGACGACGTGGGGAACGTTTTGCTGACGTGAACGTCCGTGAGCATAACCCTTTTGGTGAGGTAGCGTGATGGTGTGGGGTGCCTTCTCATTTCATCACCGAACCGATCTCTACGTCATCAATGGGAATCTGAATGCAGCTCGCTACAGGGATGAGATTCTCATACCACTTGTGATTCCCTGTCTTCAAGCAATAGGCCCACAGGCGGTTTATCAGGATGATAATGCCAGACCACACCGTGCACGCATCATCAATGACTTTTGGCAACAAAACAACGTTACTCGAATGGAATGGCCAGCATATTCTCCTGATATGGCGCCGATTGAGCACACATGGGATCTGTTGACCAGACGTGTAAGAGAGAACCATCCTCCACCGCAGGATCTCCGTCAGCTAGCTCAATGGCTGACTCAGGAGTGGCAGGCTATTCCACAGAACACTCTACAGAATCTGGTAACGTCCATGAGACGAGGTTGTGTTGCATGTGTGGCTGCACGGGGCGGTCACACTCGTTACTGACTGTTGTATCCGAGCCTTGAAATTCAGTTTTCACCCCAGTGACTTTATTGACATCACCACGTGACCATGTTATGAAATCTCGAGGATTGATTGTGAATTTTGATTTCATTATACCCACTAAATAATGAATTTAACACTCCTGCCTTTTTCTGCCGTTCCTGTTTGTTTTTATATGCAAAAATATCAGTGTTCCCTAACTTCTTTTGAGTAGTATATATAGAATACAAATAAAAACAGTATGGAGAGTAACGCAGGCACTGCCTGAAATTGTAAAACATAACATTATAAAAATACTAAAAATAAGAAATAAGCACGATATAATGACAGAGTATAGTAATGTTGGATATCTAACAAAAAGGGACATTATTTCTCTACAAAACCTCGAAACATTAGACAGAGTACTTTTTTACTGGAATTAATTCATTGAATTTAAATGTGTTATGGTGTTTCCAATAATACCTCTTGAGGAATATTGTTTACGTTGGATCTCAAAGAAAGGAGCTTATAAACAAATGGTGAAATTCATCACCAATATCATTGTAGAACAATGAGTACATAAACGTTCAGCTCTCGGAATCTGGCTGTAACGCCCAGTCACGATAGGGAGTTTGTGATTGAGACATCGAAATGTGCAGAACGTTCTCCATTATTTTCGTTAAGGTGAATCAAGTACTTTTCAAAACATAATGTCTGTTTGAAACTTCTTTAAATAGTACATCGCTGGTTTAACTCAACATCACTGTGCCACTCCTGCTCACTTTCAATGATTTTTTCTAGTTTGTAGCGATCAAGTTCGGGGTTACCCCGCTGGTCATATAAGGACCGCTATTCATAAGAACCACTTATTCATAAGGACCACTATCCATAACGCGTGACTAAATGAAAAGCGGTTTTGTATAAATAGCTGTCCTTCTAAATAGCGAGCAAACCATAGACAAATTACCTCGATATTCATAAGGACTTCCATTCATAAGGACCACTATTCACAAGGACCGCTATTTATATTAACGCGTGTTAAATGAACAGGGGTTTTCTATGAATAGCGGTCCTTATGAATAGCGAGCGGACCAGCCAAGTTCACCGTCAACCATGCGGTTGTGAGTTCTTTAAACCATGAAGCATTTCTTTACAGAACTGCAAATAGAACGTTTCAAGTTGGATTAGATTTTCAAAACCCCAAATCTCACTTCCATATAAGTAGGCAAAATCAACTGATCAAATAACTCGAGCTGCATGATGTGTATTGATAGACAAATAGATTCAATTTTGCTCTTCATAGAATACATCGCTCATCGTGCTTGGTTTAATTGTTTGTTAATAGACTTTTTGAAGCTATTATTATTGTTAAAAGTTGTTCCTAGAGCCCTCTATGAACAACTTAAGGCGTTTTATCGTAAGAATTTAAGGCTTCTAGAGTTGTCTCTGGACCCTACAAAATCTTCCGTGTTTCAAAGCCTCGGTCACAAATCCATTGAGAACTGCTACGAACGCCGTACGAACGATTTTTAGACCATTTCGTAAGATCTTCTCGAGAAGGCCGTACGAAACCAGCATTCATAGACCGTTCGTAGACCGTTCTTAAGTTCGCAGCCTGGTCAATGGTCTTGTCCAAGATTTTTTTAAACGTCGTACGAAACCCCCTGTTCGTAAGGCGGCTATACGAACGTCGCAAAAACATCGTAAGAACCACGGAAGATTTTGTAGGGTTCAGAGACAATTCTAGAAGCCTTTAATTCTTACGATAATCGTGAGAACGCCTTAAGTTGTTCATAGAGGGCTCTTGCGGCGTTTGTAAGGACGCCTTACGAACGGAGATCCGTATGGCGCTCTTACAAACGATTCTTGGCGTTTGTAAGGCGTTCGTAAGGTGCTCGTAAGGCGTAGGTACACAATTTGTGCAAATGTCGAGTTTTAGGGGGTATAAATCCAAACGCACGAAGGTCAAATCCTCAAACTTTCAACAGTCATAGAATTTTCGTACACGGCAGCGCCTTTTTGCAACCCAACAAAATATACAAAAAATTTTAAGATCATATTACGAATGATTTGAGACTGCCGTGAGTTGCACGTACGACCATCGTGCGACAACAAAATTCGTAAGATGGCCGTAAGTCTGACGAAAGAATAAAGCCTAGTTCCCACTTGGCCGAATTCAGACGAATCTGAATACGAACCTCACGATCCATATATTCGTATTGATCGTGTTAATCGTTGTCTAAGTTACGAATAGTTTACGACATACAAGACAAATTTACGAAAAACAAGACAAAGTTACGTCGTGATTACGAAGATTCGTAAACATATGTTATGAATTTCGATAATATGAGAAGTTATTGGCCGAATTGCATAGAGAAGACCGGAAGGGGTACAAAAACTTTCTAGTGTCACACCTGACCTGTTCCATGAAATGATTACTCGCCTTTCCCCCTATCTACAGAAAGATGATACTTTCATGAGAAAAGCCCTGGAACCGGGGCTATATATTATATACCTAATATATAATTCGTAAAGTATTCGTGTAGTTCGTAACGATTTGTAACCATATTCGTATACATTTGTATGCTTTCGTAAACATATACGAATTGTTACGAATCAAATATACGATTTCAAGAATGACATTATTTTTCGCAACGAGTTCTGAAATTTGTTGTAAACTATTCGTATCCACTTCTTAAGTAGTTCGTATATACGTCGTCCATTCGTTTGTTGTCGTAAATTCTTCGTGAATTCAGACCTTCATTCGTAAGGCTAATGTAATCGTAATTGGATACGAGTTTTTTACGAACATTAAGAACAATTTAGGAATACTTGCGAATAAAATACGAACATTTACGAATACTTACGAAATTACGAATTTTTCATGCATTTCAAAAATTTCCTAAAGGTCACCCGAACGTACGAATACAAATACGAATCTTTACGAATTGATACGAATAGATACGAATGCCTTTACGAATCGACACGAATAACTTACGAAGTAAATTCGGCCGGATTCGTAACCAAATTCGTCCAAGTGGGAACGGGGCTTAACTCAAGGCATTCTTACGGAAAACGTACGAACTCTAGGGCAATGGTATAACCGAAAATCACTTCGTTTCTCAAGAAGGTCTTAAGTTGTTCTTGCGATTTAAACGGCGTTCATACGAACTTCGTAAGAAGGCCGTAAGAATCTATGCCCTATCTACGAATCTCTACGAACTCTGGATTTCGTATGAATAGTGAGATTCGTACGAACGAGTGACAGTAGCTTTACGATGTTCTTACGACGTTCGTACGGCCGCCTTATGAAGAGGGGGTTTCGTACGACGTTTAAAAAAATCTTGGACAGGACCATCGACCAGACTGCGGACTTACGAACGGTCTACGAATGCTGGTTTCGTACGGCCTTCTTGAGAAATAGGTTCGTAGCGGTTCTTAATGGTATTATTTCTTTGTTTGATGAGTTTATTTTGTGCGGTTTAACGACTTGTTATTACTAGTTTGACTTCTCTCTGGTAGACTTTTCAATTTCCTTTAATTTTGTCTTTTTACATCCAACTCTATATTCTTTTTCTAAAGAAATCGGATTACCACCAAAATATCTACAATAAGATTAAGAACAAATATTAAAAATTCTTTATTCCTATTACGAATACTTTCCAATGCAATGAAATGATCATTAAATAAAAAGCATAACATTATCACAAAAATTGACTAAGCACACCCAGGAATGGTTTCGCTAATACTACCACTACAAGCCAATGAAAAGAAAGATTCGCGCATCCATTATGACGCAAGTGGCCATGTGGAGAAAAACGTGGACCCCCAAGGTCGACGCGCGGTCGCAAAGCACGTGTCAGTGGGAAATAATTAATGTTTACAAACAAAAGTGGCTGCTACCGCGAAACGATTACCAGGAAATGACAGAACAAAGCACTTTCTGTACAAGTTTATTAGACATAAAAATAATTAAAATACCAGCTGAACGTGGAGCTGCTACATTTGGCAATAACCCGCATTAAGGCCACCGCACACCTTACGATCGGTCTGCGATCTGATTTCAGAAGAAAATGTAATATCATTTGACAAATCATTCAAAAACGAAAAAATATTTTTGATTGAGGGTCTGAATAGTCATACAGATAGAAAACGCGATAATACGGCCTTTGCCAAGTTTTCTAGTCGGTGGAATGGCCAAATCGGCTCCGAGTCATAGTGAAGTCACAAAAATCGTACAACTGCCTACGATTCAAAACTAATTTTGCCCTTATTCCCTGTAGAAAGCTGACAACTGACCAAAACCATATGTTTAGTATTCATTTTACTTTTCAGAACCTGAATAGGGTAGATTTCATTTGTTAAAATGCCAATATGTAATGCCATATAACGATTTATTTCACAAATCAGATTGCAGACCGATCGTAAGGTGTGCGGTGGCCTTTATGCACTCAATCGACTCGGTGAAGGCACGAGAGAGAGGAAAAGAATAGAAACACTTTCTTGCTCATGCAAACTGAAGTCATCCTTTCATCTTTGGCTCATGAATTAATGAGTTTGGACCCGACCTACAGTCAGATGCAGTGGCGGATCCAGGATTGAGTAAACGGGGGGGGGGGGGGGCACACACCAAAAAAATGGCTTTTTCCTCCAAAATTCTCTGACAACCAAAAAAAAAAAAAAAGTCAGTCCAAAATTCTCTGACAAGCAACAAAAAAAAAAAAAAAGGTCCTCAGTATTTTTGTGTCCCTCGGGAAAAGGAAGGGAAAAAAAGCTCTTTTTTGGCCGGGGGGGGGGGGGGGGGGCACGTGCCCCCTGTGCCCCTCCCCCTGAATCCACCACTGAGATAAGCGTTTACGTGCAATAACAAGGGGCGCGGACCATCACAGAGGCAGCTGTTATAGACGCATTTTCTTCTCAAATTAACAGGTTAGTTTTGAAATCCGTCCGACCAGGAGCAGACGTAACATTGTGTGTATGTCTGCGTTGGAAGCCGATTTTAAAATTTAACATCAATTTCGCATCATGGTTGCTGATGAAGAATGCGAAAACTATATAAACCTGTTCGTTGTTTTTTCTTAAATGCGCTTCCCCGGCCGGCAGGATTGAGCGTTTTTATGCCACTTTTAGGTTTTTTTCACTATTGATATCCATAGATTTACAGAATATACGCACTAGTGATGTCACTTTGCGCGCGCGTGGTTTGCTAATGCGCGTACCATGCATAGGCTAGGTACAGGTACCACATTCAAAACCAAAACAAATGCACGTGCATGATCGATCGTAATTAATATGAAAAGGACTGTTTACGTCACACACACGTAGACTTATGCAATGAACAACATGGACACCGTCATTTCGCATGTTGAGTTTGAATTTTGCATCTATTTCTGCCTCTTTTGTTTCTTCGTCTTGGCTATTTGTTTGCGCTCGTTCTTTTCAAAGGGGGACAAGTCCCAGGCTACTTCAAACAGGAATCGTAGACAACGGCATACCCGGCAATATCCAACAACATCGACAACAGTTCTGTATCAACGCCCAAAGGCTGAAGCCACGGCCATCTGTGACTGAGTGATATATGCCGAAGGACACACAAGCATGCAAGCCCCGGCCCGACCCAGGAAACACAAGGCAAAGTGAAACAGGCAGGATTTGGTGCAAATACCTTACAATTTCAAATAACTACAGAGTTAGATAAGACAACGTACAACCAAGAATAACACTGAGAAACGTGATCAGACATGTGACTGTGAGTAGATCTCGGTGTAGGCTAACCTAGTTTTAAAAACAATCTTAGATCAAGATCTAAAGTTAGAGTCTAACTTAGAAAAGGATAAGCTAGGGATTGTTGGTGAAGAAGTGTCCGGACCGGACAGGTTGATTATCCCGACAGATCACGTTTGAACAGTAAAGTGAGCAACTTTTCATGTATACTATGCTATGTTAACTGTCATTAAACGTTGACAAGATATGTTGAAAATATACTAGTAATGAATTGCAAATATTAAGAGATTTTAGTGCTACTTAAGTTTGATGCTCATTTTCGAAAAATCTGATAAGTGATGGCTAACTGACAGTCGTAATTTTGTGTGTGTCCGGACACAAACCGTCTTATTAATGACTTTATAATGCCAGTGATCTGTTGGTAGATATCTATATCTATGTCACTTGTCAGTGAGGACTGCCCCCTAGGCTATAGTACTAGGATTGAGCTCAAATATTATGGTGGAGGGAATCAGTTGAAAGCCTGTACTAAAATACAGTGGCCGATTTAGGGGGCACATCCGGCCCGTGCCCCCCCCCCCCTTTGGAAAAAAATAGGCATTGTGCCCCCCCCCCCCCTTTAGAACGAAATCTTTTTTTTTTTTGCTTGTCAGAGAATTATGGAAGGGAACTGGACCCCCATAGCAACCCCCCCCCCCACCCCCCGATCGAATTTAGGAGGTCTGGCGAAAACAAAATGTTGTCGCACCCCCCCCCCCCCATACACACACTGAGCGACTTTTCGAGAGCTGGCGAGACCAAAAAAATACGGGTCTCCCTCCCCCCCCCCCCCCTATTCAAAATCCTGGATCCACCCCTACTAGAATATAATAACCCTGATAGCAGAAAGTGTTAAAAGTGACGTGATATTTACGTCGTGGTTTTCGTCTTTTTTACGTCCTGTAATTACGTCAATAAGACGACAACTTGCACCAACGCAAGACGTCAAGAGGACGTCTTATTTTGACGTCATCTGTACACTGTAAAAACTGAAGTGCTGTATATAGCACTTTTCAGGGCATGCATTTAGAGCAGATCATATTGTTACATAGTGAATGTACGACACCACATATTTCATGTTATCTACTTGACTCCCATGACTAAAGTGGATTGCGAGAAGCATTCCTTAGTCCATCGGTAACTTCAGCGCCTCTCAATCAGCGGAACCTGGTTCGAGGCTCGCCACGGTCACATTTTGTTTTGCTGGTAAATTAGCACACTACAAGTGGTATAAACAGCATTTCAGGTACAGTCACTATACATGCCCCTAAAAGCAGCACTTTAGTTTTTACATTGTACAAGACGTAGAGATGACGTCAAAATAAGGATTGAGTAAAAGAGGGGCACAAAAATGAAAGTTTGTCAAAAGGTAGACCCGTATTTTTTTGGTCTCGCCAGGGGGGGGGGGGGGGGGGGTTTGCGGATCGTCTATGGTCAAAAATCATACTTCTCTCCCAAAAGGGGGAACGGGCCGGCTGTGCCCCCCCCCCCTGGATCCGCCACTGCATATAACTGTCAAGCTATCCTGTGAGAGATTTGTGACAATTTGCATGAAAAGTTTTTCGATTTAGGGCCTATGCTTTATGTAAGGGACCTGGCAGGATGTAGGCTATACCAAAAAGATATGTGATTTAAAAAAAAAAAAAATAATATTTTTACTAATATTAAGGGGAAAAACTTTTTATATTAAACACTTTTTTTTTAATGGAGTGGGACATTAGTCTACATCTAATTTATGATGATTTCCCCCCCTTTTCTTCTTTACGGGAAAGAGAGAAGGTAGGGATATGATATTGGTCATAGTTTTACATTTCAAAGCAAAACTAGTTACTTTTTGTGTTTATGTTTTTGTGAAATTGTTTATTTTGTTCTTTTCATTGCAGAGAGCATGGACTTTCTTCTGAACATTGCGAGTAGGCCCATAGATAACTGATTGCGCTTTGAAGATGGGTTGCGTAAAGTCGACTCCACGACATGTACTAGTACAGGGTTTTGAAGACGAACGGCAGCCTTCAAGAGCGACCTCTCAGCCACTGAGCCAGTCAAGAATAATGGAGAGTGCCTCATGGACACCCGGAGAAAAGGTGCGCTTTCCGCAAAGAGCGGGAGGGCCACTTACAACATTACCGCCTATCACTCGCAAAAACCCTGCCAACGTCCAGGGTATTAATCTGCCCGCAAATCCAAAGGACCTCGATATTACAAAAATGGATGTACCCACCCTGTCAAAGCTCCTTAGTGACAATCAAAAGACGAATGGAAATGTCACAGCATCGACTCAACAGCCGTTACCCTTTATGGCACTCCCATCAGAAATCATGGAGCCCGAACTCTCAGATACCTCCAGGGAGTCCAACAATGCCAAAGTCATCGTCACATCACCCTTCGATTCCTCAGTGAAGTATTCCGTTGATGACCCATCTGACATGTTATTCGGCATTGAAGCTTTTCCCCGTGGTGGCGAGGAGATGTTGCCAGATGACACCATATGGTCTGGGAAGAGAGCGCTCATGCCAAGCTACAAATATGTGAAGTCACTGGATAATCGTGCTCTCAAGGTAGCCCTGTCCGTTTGTTACGGTTACAATTAAGTGGCTTTCAAAAAAACATGAATATATTTAGTTGTCTTAAATCAAACCTCATTGCATTTCACTACTATAACAATAACTCTAGTCCCTTGAAGTCTGGAATCTAAGTGTTTTGTATGAATAGGCTTAATTTTCCAAATTGTCAATTGATATTGTGTTTAATATTGGTAACGTAGTAACATGAAAATTTCAAAATGAGGTATTGACAGTCAGTATTGCGTCTCTTGAACTTCTCCTGTAAGGCACCTGATAATCTACGGACAGCCAAGCCAGAACAAATCGTCAGCTACCTGACCAAGGTGGCCAAGAACGACTTCCAGAAATTCCGAGTGTTGTTCCGATGGGTGGCACACGCTATATCGTACGAGATCGGCGCCAACACCGGTATAGGAGAGGAAGATGGGGACAGAAGCTCACCTTTGGCCGTCCTTCAGTCTGGCAAAGCAGATTGCTGTGGTTACTCCAAACTCTTGCAGTACCTGTGCAGGTATTTACATGCACTGTATACCAATATTAGGACACCCGGGTCCCGGCTTATAAACAGGTGCCTTTGATTCAAATCGATCGCAACTTGATATAATTCGCAACTCTGCACTAAAGAGATAGAAGTTTGTAAGTTTGCGATTGATTATAGAATTCGAGATCCATCAGGATCAATCGCAACTAAGACGGGGTTCTGTAATTTTGTTATAGGAGAATGAAACCCTGGGGGAAATCAATTTTAATGAGAATAGAGGATAGAGAGAATCAATTAAAAAATGTTCCATCAAAATCCATTACGAAATGAAAAAGTTATGAAAGCTTGAAAAGTCTCGGTTTACTTTCTATGGCGATCCTCAAATTAGCAATGTTGCTTCCAAGTGATAGGTTTAGTAGTACAACTCTCTCTATGTTTTGTACACAAAATTTCATATTTTTCCCATTATCTCTCAAGGTGCAGCTTGTCTCTTTAGCTCAAGATATAGGCCTATCATGGGAAAATGTATTTGACACAACATATGTTGAGTTCACAAAAAGACATTATTTAGAGATGAGGGAGAAATATGAAATTTTGTGTACAAAACATATTGAGAGTTGTAAAACCTGCCATTTTGAAGCAACATTGCCAATTTGAGGATCGCCATAGAAAGTAAATTGAAACTTTTCAAACTTTCATAACTTTTACATTTCATAAGCGATTTTGATGGAAATTTTTGTTAATTGCTTCTCTCTATCCTCTCTTTTCATTAAAAGGATATTTCCGCAGGATTTCATTCTCCTTTAAGTTCTTTGCTAAACCCATCATAATTTCATCATAAAAGTTTAATCAGTGATTTAGAATATTAAATTTTACTCATAGTAACCTACGTTATATCAACATCATCAGCATTACTATGAAAGGAGACAAAAAGACCATACCAGGTTGATCCTTTAGTTAACTCAGAGAGCTTATGCTGTAGATATACAATTCATAGAATGCTTTATCCTTGTACCATCAAGCTGTAGGCGTATTTGCTCTTTAATTTAATGAAAGATTATTTAAATTCACCAATTCGAACACTTTTGTTTTGCGTAGTTTGGCAGGACTCACTTGTGAGGTAGTCGTTGGATACAACAAAAACCTCCTGCCTGGCAAGACACCATTTGTCCACGCCTGGAATAGAATGCGACTGAACGGTCGCTGGTATCTTTCAGACTGCACAGCTGCAACATACCCGTCGGGTTAGTATAAATCTTAAATTATCTGTAGTCCACTGACTCCACTTGCAGATTGTACTCATGTGTACATGATTTCTTGAGTGTATTCGGACTCTTGGGTCCCGTTTCATAAAACCTGTTATCAATAACAATTGCAACAGATCTATGACAAATTTTGCGCTCAGTCAATCAAATGCTATGATTTCAGTAGCTTATAAGAGTCATTGTGATTTGTTACTGATAACAAGTTTTATGAAACAGGGCATAGTCCGAAGCCTCTTATCCTCGGATCTTTTCAGTACTTATTAAAATGACGGGGTCTAAAACTGGTTGTAATCGGATTTCCGTAGATCTTGTAAACAAAATCATTCTGAATTTCACCGTATTCTATTTTGTCGTATTGTATTTGATATGATTTTGTGCAGAATTATACGAACATGGTACAATGAAATGAATATAATACTGAATATTCAGGAATTACAGTCAACAAAAGAACAAAATCATCAAAATATTTTGACGTCAATAAATAATTTGAATCTTTGTTTAGGAACTACCAATGTTCTTGTAAATGAAAATGTTTGACTTACATGTACTTCTTTAGATTCTTCATGCTGTCCAGAGAAGTTCAGAGAGTACGAATTTTTAGCCGAGCCGCAGTACTTCAACTCTCGGCGCCTCCCCGCCCCTCTTGATAGATACGATGATCCTGTCCCTTACATATCTTTGCAACAGTTCAACATCGAGCCCACGTTTGGTTCCATGGCGTCAGTCTGCAGCCTGAAGGTCCTAAGTCACAATGTGGGGGTGATACGTGCAGACGAGCACAACAAGGTTCACATTATCATGTCGAGTTCCGTTCCACTGATGACATGGACATCGTTGACTGCATCGACGGATTTCAATGACCAACGAGAGCATGCAGTACAGTGGTGGGATAGAAACATATTACACAGCGTCATCGATCTCCCCCAAAACGGCATCTGGGACTTCAAGGTGTTTGGACAGGTGCTTTGCGACAGGGGCAAGGAACGCGATCCGAATGCACTGATACCTCTGACCATCCTAGACACGGGACATTGTCATTTGGTAACGTTTACCATCATCGCCAAAGGTGGAGGCACAAATCCTCCTCGTATGGCCCCTGACTCGGGCATGTGTGGGTTGATGATTACCTGTAGGCAACTTCGACCATTGACGCACGTTTCGCCATTTGTGGAAGCCGAGTACGGCAAAGCTGTCGTTGGATTCGTCACCGATGATTACAGAGTTAGAATGGTGTACAGGTTCTTCAACGTGGACACCCACAACCGATTCATTTCCAATCATGTGTACATGGAGAGGGTTGGAGACAGGGTCATCGTCCATGTCTTCTGCCCAGCGCCGGGTCGATACATCCTCCGCTTGCTGATCAACACATCAGGCAAGCACTACAGCCGACAAGGGGAGTACCTAATCAAGGATGCCGGCCAGAATGAGGCAGGGTACTCTATGACCTTCTCGCAGACCATGGGATTCAAGGTTTGGGGTCCAAACGAGAACTTTGCCGACTACGGTCTGAAGGTGACATCGGGACACGCTTCATCCACAATCATTGCCACTGAAGGAGAAGTCCAACTGAAGATGAGTTGGCCGACCAGCAAGGAGTTGGTCTTGTCTTGCTGTCTGCAGGATGTCAAACAGGATGATCGTCTTCAAGGACGCCGAGTCATCATCCATACTGTAAGCGATTCAACAAAATCATTATATGTGACAACATTCCATATCAGAATGAAGGAGACGGGCTACTTCGTTCTGCAAGTGTACGCACGTCCCAAGGAAGCTACCCAGAACAAACTTGTAGGCGGCTGGCTCATCGTCGTACGTAGGAAATCCGATAAGTCAAGATTCCCAGTGGAAGGTCTCCTTTGTGGGCCCAATGATATCTTCTACAGGCTTGGCATGAGGAACACCGTATCCAAGCTACAAACGAGTGACGGGAGAGGGCGCTTCGATATCTTCTACGATTCAGACATCGCGAAGAATTTCCGATATGACGTGACGTCCGCTACTCGTGACGGCTACGACAACGTCATCACCGTGACGAACAAGATGATCAAACAGAATGAAGTCTACGTGACGTCATTCCACTTCGCCTTCCCCGAGCCTAACGTGTACGCTATCCGTCTGATGACTGTAGGAGAGGGATATGAGTGGCATACAATCGGCTCTTGGATCGTCATCTATGATCAAACTTTGTCGTCTGCATCAGAAAAGCAACTCGTCTATTCATGAAAAGACTAGCACGAATGAGATGTACAAAGTCTGCTGAAGATGCGCACTTTCCCCCAGCGATGAAGAGGTAGCAGTGATATAACCATAACCTGGTAAAATATATGTTCTATAGTACGCGGAGGTACATGTTATCATAGCTCAAATCGCGATTTCGGGTATGGTATATATAATTAGAATTACTATATAGTAAGCCAAACTAAATGCAGTCATTCAAATGAAGTAGAAATTTCTAAAATGGACGTCGTCATCAATCGATCAATTACATAAACCATGAAAGACATAAAGGCAGCTAATAACACCATATTTCAAATTCATGTTATGATACATGTATAGATGCACTATTTAACGGAAACGTCCCACTTAACTGACGGCCCGCGATTTCCGACAGCTAACTAGATAAACGGCCTCGGTCTCGTAGGTCGTCGGCCTCACGAACCGTCAGTCCACCTGGGCCCCGTTTCACGAAACTGTCATAAGTCTAACTTCTTGGACAATACATAGAAACGTGTGTTGTAAAATCAACACGCGTTTCTATGGGATGTCCACGAACTTAGACTTATGACGGTTTCGTGAAACGGGCCCCTGGGCCCCGTTTCACGAAACTGTCATAAGTCTAACTTCTTGGACAATACATAGAAACGTGTGTTGTAAAATCAACACGCGTTTCTATGGGATGTCCACGAACTTAGACTTATGACGGTTTCGTGAAACGGGCCCCTGTACTATAGCCTCGTTTAACGTCATCATTGTAAGTAAAGACGTAACGTCATAATAATTTTGTATTTCGCAATTCTTCATCTAAGGGCATGATATCCTCCTTACGACAATGGGACAAGTGTCCATTTCCTTGTCGTATCAAACGGAAATTATATATTATACCAATTGTATTCAGATTTTATAAAGGAAGAAAGACATTGTAAGCTACCTACTTTTCCTAAAATATAAAGAGCGCCAGATGGCTTTGTCGTCGGATGCCTCGGTTTCTTTAATATTCAGATTCAGATTTCAGATTCAGATTTTATTGACTGTTTTCAATCATATTAAACATAATACTGTAGTGCATAACATAAAATGAATACAATAATAACAAAATATAACAATAATGATTTTCCATAGATATGGCACATTATAAAACGGTTGTAAAATTATAATACATGGTTCAGATGGTTGTGAGTTTGTGCATTAGTGCGATCCGGCAAAACGCAGGTTTTTATCGCGGTGTCCACCGCGATAAAAACCTTTGTGTTGCCAGATCGCACCAACGCACTCCCAACCATATATTAACAGTATATTATCAAATATCAATAAGTAAAAATATATGATGCACAAATATTTACCTATTAGGTGATGTTGAAAACAGTTGGACATGTTTAAAAACAAAGCTTGTATATTACATGTCCAGAAACTAATCACGAGTGGGTCGTTCAGTAACAAATTCATAAAGCATCATTACGAGAAGTGAATTATTGATAAGAGAGAATTGATAAGTGAGTTGAGGTAGAAGGACCCCAAAAAAAAAAAGAAGAAGAAGAAGAAAAAGAAGAAAAAAAAGCGGGTACTTGAACGTGAGTGAGGGGTGGTCGTATATTATAATTGTCATAATTATTTGTTTTTACTTCTTTCCAAAATAGTGATATCGCTTGTTTGTGCGCACAAATTTGTTTCCAAACTCCATCATTTGTCTATCTGTACAGTATGCAGACGTAAAATATTACGCATATACTGTGTATAATATGCATATTCATTTACACCGTGATTAGGACTGTATTGAATAAAGTGTTATCCACAATTAAGTAAGATGGTTCCATTTCCCCCTATTTTTTTTCTTTTTTTTTCTTTTCTTTTTTCCCAATTATGTATTCGTTAGTCAGAGCAAGTATTATTTAATGATTTACTAGTATGTAGATGTCATTGACCTTTCGATTTATGTAGTTAATCTCGATAGGAAAGTTGATTGGAATACTGAAAATAGATTAGATTGTTGAAAACGAACAACTAAATCCTCTGAACAAATCAATCTGGAACATTTCGTCTTTAAAGATTAAGTTAATAAAAAAATATCAATGATCTTTATTTCTAACTGAATTCGGTTTCCATTGTGATCTGAAACCGTACTGAAGACATAGAAAATAAATACTGGAATATATTTTAAAATTATTTACAAAACTATATTACGGAAGGTTCCAACAGATGGCGCTGCAACAGTTTCAGTTTCAATTTCCTCTGATTAGAAAGCTCGCAATGGGCGGTTTTTCGAGTTTACTATCTCTATGACTATTTAGAAACTTGAATAAAATATTTTACATGTTCACATTTTCATATCAAATGCTATTGCACTTTCCTCCGAAATCGGATCGCAGACTGATCGTAGTTTGCAGGCACAAACCCTGTCGTAAAAGAGTGTCTGCACTGTAAGACTACCATACATGTAGGTCATGACTTTGTATGGCAGCTCCTGACACGATTAGAAGGTAGCTGAATTAGGTTTTTCTCAAGACACAATGATTTTCTGATAAAGTGTCAAATTAGGGTCTGTGCTTGCAGACTCGACAGATCGTAGTGTGTGACAAGTAAGCTTGTCATTCCATTTGTATTCTGAATTGTGAATGAGCGACGATATACTAGTATACTTCTCTATCTCTTTAAAATATATTAAATAGTGACACTCGTTGTAAATTAAATCATATTGATTTCTATTTACTTATTATGCGTGTGATAAATGAAATACAAGTAGCTAATCCAGAAAGTAATGAACGGGGGAAAGGGGGGGGGGGGGTAATACTCAGACTGACGGAATGGCGTAACGTGCTAGGAAATTTTATAGTGATTACCATGTTTATGATCGAGATGATGATAATGAAAATGATGAATTTGATGTTGTTCGTGTAGGGGGTGATGATGACGACGACGACGACGATGATGATGTATTGATGATCGTGAGAGGGAATGAGATTTGATGTTGACATCGACGGGTAATTATTGATGATCAATATGACAGTGATGAGAGTGTTGTCAAGGCGATACGCCTAGTAGCCGAGGGCCGGGGTAGATGCTGCTAAATACTATAGGAGCATGATTATATGGAGGGAAGAACGTAATGTATTCTTCAATCCCCCCCCCCCCCCCCACCTCAGTATCTCCCTCACCCCATTGTCTCTCTCTCTCTCTCTCTCTCTCTCCCTCCCCTTCTCTCTCCCTCTATTGTTCTTCAATCTTCCCACCCCCTCTATCCCTCTCTCTCGCTATCCCTCTCACTCTCTCTCTCTGTTTCTCTCTTTTTCTCTCTTTCTCCTCTTTTCTTATCTGCCTCCCCCTCACTCCCTCCCCCTCCCCCTCATCCTCTCCGAGTCTCCTGCTCAATGCACACTCGTGTACTGTGGTGAATTCATGGAGCAAAATGGGTGTACATTCTGAAATAGAAAATTTTGGAAATATCTCATTCGACGTAATTCGATGTTTTGTTAAGGCATAATAATATGTTTTGTTGTCATTCTCTTCTGGCTCATTGAGGAACCTGGATACTAATAAAGGCAGAAAGCCAATGGGGTGACGTCAGTATCTTATTCATCACAATAGAGATAACATTATTCCCTGGGGGCCACTGCACGTCGCGGGATTATATGACTATTCAGCTGTATCCAAGTAGATATAAAACACCAGAGGAGTGAGACCCCCCAAAGGGCGGATGATATAACATTGGATACGTCCAAGAATTATTGTAATGAAATTTTATGTCATGAATAGCTTTCAAACCCACCCACTCTTCCTACACTGTTGTCTATATTCGATAAACGATCGAACCCGTGAGCATATACCCGTGAGAATACATGTATTATTCGCTCTTTTTTTCACATTTCAGTTTAGTTTGTAGCACTTGACTTGCAATGCCTTGAACTTTTTGGGGGATAGAGGCTTTTTGGGTCTACAAGGAAATTTAATTGGCGAACTAGAGAAAGAGTTCGTGCTAATGAGGGTGAGAGTACGCGGCGTTTAATAGTTGGAAACTAATCAGCTAATCCACTACTCCGAGTGGGGCTAATCAATTTAGATATTGACAAAACTGATAAAGCTCTATTCCTGCGTTGACGTAGGGACACTGCCGAGAAGGATAATTATTTATGACGTCACGCGAGATCATCAACCACTGCACTGGGGAATAAGTGAATTTTGAGGAAGATATTATTCAGTTCAGTGATGTCCACTTTGAGAGCAGGAGAAGTAAATGTCAGCTGGACAAATCGGAATTCGATTCGATATATATAATTAAGAACCCAGCTTGTGTTTCATCTTCGTGTACAATATCAACAGTATTGTAGTGTAATCATTAGTGTACATTGATAAGTCAAAAGCATCATCGATCGAAAATAGCATGATATGTACTTGAAATCAACGAGGAAACTTGATTATGTGCTAGAAGGCACATTTCCTGGTGTAAGCTTTACACGGATTTTTTTAGAGTACCACTATCAGCTAGTAATTTAGAGCGTTGGTGAAACTGGAAAGCAAAAAATGCTGTATATGCGTTCCATGATAAGGGATCGACTGGAGTATAGTAACTAGTTGTATGTAATTTCAGGAGTATCTCCCCCTGAATTTTGAAAGTAGACAACAGGTCACATGCAAGAGCGATCGAAGGTACTGTTCGAGGGAGACTCCACACCGAGGTGCAGAGAATTAGAAGTGGATCCATCGCTCCAGCAGAGATCGCTTTGGAAACTTAATTTCATGGCTGATAATTATTTCCTCAATGTTCGTCAGAAGTCGAATGGAAAACATCTCAGGAAAGCTTTAAAGGCGCCAATTCACAGGTAAAAACACTCATGATCACCGTTGTGGTGGATTTAAAAGAGGGGTTCAACCCAACCTGTCCATGCCTCCCTTGAAACCCAATTGGCACACCTCAAATATATAGCACACAAATTCAACCACTAGTGTATAATATTTCGGAATTGTGTCCCCACCTCCACCCCTTACAAAATTCTGGACCATCCCTGATTTCGCCGCAATATTTACAGCCTTCTGCTTCTAATTTGAGTATGACTAAGACGTTAAGAACAAGAAGGGCATTAACTCAATATAGCAAAGTAATATCATACTTAGTAAACGAAGAAGCTTGACTGGGGAGGAATTTTTAATTTGTAAACAAATCTTTCGGCATATTACTCCCAGTGTTAAAGATCGTATGCTCGATCTATAATGAAAAACACAAGTCAGAAAAAATTGGAACCAGCGGGATTCGAACCTGTCATCTACTGCTTGCCGGGCAGCGACTTAACCACCAGGCTATTCTGGTTCACGGCCAAGTCACGACGAACTAGAATCAAATACCCAAGATCTTCTTCTTTCTGACTCATTAATATTCAAACGGTCCGCCGTGGAACAATGGTTAGTAAACGAAGAAGCTTGACTGGGGAGGAATTTTTAATTTGTAAACAAATCTTTCGGCATATTACTCCCAGTGTTAAAGATCGTATGCTCGATCTATAATGAAAAACACAAGTCAGAAAAAATTGGAACCAGCGGGATTCGAACCTGTCATCTACTGCTTGCCGGGCAGCGACTTAACCACCAGGCTATTCTGGTTCACGGCCAAGTCACGACGAACTAGAATCAAATACCCAAGATCCTCTTCTTTCTGACTCATTAATATTCAAACGTGAACCAGAATAGCCTGGTGGTTAAGTCGCTGCCCGCAAGCAGTAGATGACAGGTTCGAATCCCGCTGGTTCCAATTTTTTCTGACTTGTGTTTTTCATTATAGATCGAGCATACGATCTTTAACACTGGGAGTAATATGCCGAAAGATTTGTTTACAAATTAAAAATTCCTCCCCAGTCAAGCTTCTTCGTTTACTAACCATTGTTCCACGGCGGACCGTTTGAATATTAATGAGTCAGAAAGAAGAAGATCTTGGGTATTTGATTCTAGTTCGTCGTGACTTGGCCGTGAACCAGAATAGCCTGGTGGTTAAGTCGCTGCCCGGCAAGCAGTAGATGACAGGTTCGAATCCCGCTGGTTCCAATTTTTTCTGACTTGTGTTTTTCATTATAGATCGAGCATACGATCTTTAACACTGGGAGTAATATGCCGAAAGATTTGTTTACAAATTAAAAATTCCTCCCCAGTCAAGCTTCTTCGTTTACTAACCATTGTTCCACGGCGGACCGTTTGAATATTAATGAGTCAGAAAGAAGAAGATCTTGGGTATTTGATTCTAGTTCGTCGTGACTTGGCCGTGAACCAGAATAGCCTGGTGGTTAAGTCGCTGCCCGGCAAGCAGTAGATGACAGGTTCGAATCCCGCTGGTTCCAATTTTTTCTGACTTGTGTTTTTCATTATAGATCGAGCATACGATCTTTAACACTGGGAGTAATATGCCGAAAGATTTGTTTACAAATTAAAAATTCCTCCCCAGTCAAGCTTCTTCGTTTACTAACCATTGTTCCACGGCGGACCGTTTGAATATTAATGAGTCAGAAAGAAGAAGATCTTGGGTATTTGATTCTAGTTCGTCGTGACTTGGCCGTGAACCAGAATAGCCTGGTGGTTAAGTCGCTGCCCGGCAAGCAGTAGATGACAGGTTCGAATCCCGCTGGTTCCAATTTTTTCTGACTTGTGTTTTTCATCATAGATCGAGCATACGATCTTTAACACTGGGAGTAATATGCCGAAAGATTTGTTTACAAATTAAAAATTCCTCCCCAGTCAAGCTTCTTCGTTTACTAACCATTGTTCCACGGCGGACCGTTTGAATATTAATGAGTCAGAAAGAAGAAGATCTTGGGTATTTGATTCTAGTTCGTCGTGACTTGGCCGTGAACCAGAATAGCCTGGTGGTTAAGTCGCTGCCCGGCAAGCAGTAGATGACAGGTTCGAATCCCGCTGGTTCCAATTTTTTCTGACTTGTGTTTTTCATTATAGATCGAGCATACGATCTTTAACACTGGGAGTAATATGCCGAAAGATTTGTTTACAAATTAAAAATTCCTCCCCAGTCAAGCTTCTTCGTTTACTAACCATTGTTCCACGGCGGACCGTTTGAATATTAATGAGTCAGAAAGAAGAAGATCTTGGGTATTTGATTCTAGTTCGTCGTGACTTGGCCGTGAACCAGAATAGCCTGGTGGTTAAGTCGCTGCCCGGCAAGCAGTAGATGACAGGTTCGAATCCCGCTGGTTCCAATTTTTTCTGACTTGTGTTTTTCATTATAGATCGAGCATACGATCTTTAACACTGGGAGTAATATGCCGAAAGATTTGTTTACAAATTAAAAATTCCTCCCCAGTCAAGCTTCTTCGTTTACTAACCATTGTTCCACGGCGGACCGTTTGAATATTAATGAGTCAGAAAGAAGAAGATCTTGGGTATTTGATTCTAGTTCGTCGTGACTTGGCCGTGAACCAGAATAGCCTGGTGGTTAAGTCGCTGCCCGGCAAGCAGTAGATGACAGGTTCGAATCCCGCTGGTTCCAATTTTTTCTGACTTGTGTTTTTCATTATAGATCGAGCATACGATCTTTAACACTGGGAGTAATATGCCGAAAGATTTGTTTACAAATTATAAATATCATACTTGTAGATCTGTTCAGCTCAGTAATACTCTTCATCATTGTACACTACTATGCGTTTTTATATTATATTTCATTTCTTTTCCTGTTTTCACAATCAACCCAAATAAAGTAAATGATACTTTTAAAGGGGAAATCCACTCCGGTATTTTTAGTTGATTTGAATGAAAGGAGAAAAAGGAGGGAAGCATATTAGTGACAGTTATGATTTTTTTTTAAATTTAAATTGAAATCAATCAAACACAACTGGGCGTTGTGGCGTGCGCCTGTAATCCAGCTACCAGTGGAAGTTATAAACTGATTCAGCGGACCCAGGTTCGAGACTGAGTCACGTCTTTCGGATGGTGACGTTAAAGGTCGGTCCCAGACGTAAATAATCATATCTGATTGATACACGTCTGTAAAAACCCAATTACACACAGATTGCACTCAATCAAACACAACTTGGCAACTCGGTGAGGCATCTTGCAAGCTTCCCTCCCATTTGGTTTGTACAGAAAATTTCATGAATTTCAAAATTTCTTTGTTGATGAAGAAATGCGTTTGCTTCATACAGGTTTTGTGTAAAAATCATGTTCAATGATTATATCTATAGGCTGCATGTATGATTAAATATTTTCTTTGGGAAAATGTGGAAATTAGTGACAGCTAAAGTAAATGGGAGAGGACCTCGCAAGATACAATGTACGTCGCGGAGTAGCCTATTTGTGTTTCATCGATTACAAATTCAAAATTCGCAACTTTTAATTTCTTTTCGAATTTTGCTCAAACTTTCATTGATCTATTTCTTTAATTTTCTCATTTTTAAGCATTGTTTCGAACCAACTTGATGTCTGGGTGGACTCTCCCTTTAAGAACTAAATAAGAGTCTGCTTCATGAAACAGATAATGAAAGGCATGGACTTATTACCATAAGCTATTTCATAGAATGTTAAGGAAACAAGGAAATGATGCAGGATATCTAGATGTATATATATATATATATTTAAAAAAAACAAGCTGCTTTTCACAAAGCTCTCTCCCTCTCTCTCTCTCTCATACTTTCTCCCTATATCTCCTCTGTCTATCTCTCTCTCTCTCTCTCTCTCTCTCTCCACTTTCTCCCTCTCTATAGTCCTCTCTCTAGTTCTCTCTCCCTCTCACTTTCTCGCTCTCTCTATCTCCCTCTCTCTTTCTCTCTTTCTCTCTCACACACACACTTTCTCCCTCTCCATAGTCCTCTCTCTCTATAGTCCTCTCTCTCCAAGAAAATTAGAATAAATAAAGAAATAAAAATTATTGGAATCCCAGGACATATTCCAATAATTTTGTGACAGGATCCAAAATGGAAAGGCTCAATTCCGAAAAAATAACAAAATTATGAAAGCATTTTTGTTGTAGTTGTTGGTTTGTTGTTGTTGTTGTTGTGTACTTCAGAAGATAATGCCAATTGGATTTCAAAACGGAGGGGGTGCTACCCATTTGTCCCCCCCCCCCCACACCATTAAATTTTAAAAATTAAAAAAATATATAAGCTTTCTGTCGACGTAATAATGATCGGTCGTCATGTCCATACAGTATATAAATGGGGTTGTGATTGTTTAAAAGTATGCAACTGTCCCGATATTTGATGAATAATTTTTTTTTCTAGATTCGATATAAAAGTAATAATCACAACGTGATAAAATTGGCAAAAAAGGGTAAGTGAAACCATGTAAGCCCTATATACATGAAGGCCTAATTATACATTTTTTTGTCAAAATGTGAAAGAGGAAGTAAAACTTCAAAAAATACTATTGAGAATGATATCATACAAGGGCCTATAACAAGTGCACCAGAGTATAATCTACACTGACAAAACATTTGACGCAGGCTGACTGTGTTTAGTGACCTCGAGCATTGTTAGAGGATTTCGAAATACAGTGTATTTGTATTTCAATATTTGGGGATGAATTTGAGTGCAGTGAGAAGAATCATTTTTCACGCGGTTCAAGACGTGGTAACAATGGCTATAGAAAAATGAAATGGCGTATAGTTGTATCATATGCCCATAATATTATTATAGGCAGTCAGGTTGCAATACATAAATGTTTATCTCCATCATCCAACATCGGATAGTTGGTTACAATTTATCCTAGGTTATACAATTCTGGGGAGCGTTTCATGAAAGGATATTTTATCCGACAACTGTTATAAGCTACTGAAATCCGTGCATCTGATTGGCTAAGAGCAAATTTGTCTGATAAAATATCTGCCAAGTCCTTTAATGAAACGCCCCCCCCCCCCCCAGAAGTCAGTTGGTGAATAAGAAGAATATGGTCGGACTTCACTATACCGTAAATCGTAATTCATACTAATTCGATAGGAAGAGCAGTCATTTGTTAGATTTTTAAAAATACAGTATATGAGTAAATTCAATATTATGCCGATCGATTGGAGATATTAACTGATTGTTATTTTATTCCTTTTTTGACAGGGTAATAATGGCCTAAATTTCGGCAGTGATCTTTGGTGATAAGAAGGATTCCACATCAGTTTCTGGTCTGAATAGCTACTTTGTGAAGCAGCTTTGATGGCGTCTTCGACCATGATGTCGACGTCGGATCCAGATAATGAGACGATCATGGCTTCGACTGGATATCGTGACTTGGCTCTTAGTTGCTCGTGGGCGGAAAGTGGGCCAAACTGGACAGAAGCACGAGAAACTCTCAGTTATGGTCTCAACGTCCATATCTATCTGTTTGCTGCATGTTACGCGATCATGTTCTTCTACGCGCTCTATGCTATCCTCCGAATTACCAGGCAACAGCAAATACGAAAGCGTCTTGGGGTTTCATTGCATGCCATGATTGCGATGACATCATTCACGAGATCGTTGTCGCTGTTTATAGACCCGTATGGTTTACGAGGATCTATACCATGTCCTTTCAACGTCATCATCTGGTCGTTCGGGTGGCCAGGGATTGTGTCCTCTTACAGTATAATCTTTCTCGCCGTGCTCGAAACGACAAATCTCGCCATCGTATCCCCGCGATTCCAACGCTTCTCGATTCTCCTCGTCATCATCGCACTCAGCCTGGGATACGTCCTCGTCGCCGATCTCCTTGTTTCGTTCATCCCAAACTCCATCCTCGCCATAGTCGTCTGCGAGATCGTGTTCATAGTCTGGGGTCTTTTCCTCACTGTCGGTTTCGTCTACGTCTGGTGGAAAGTGAGGAAGAACCTGGCTGCGTCGTGTCCAAGAAATGCTCGTGAGCGTCGTCGGTCAGCCGTCAATGGCTCGGTTGTCGCCGCCGCTAAAAGCGAAGTGCGTCGACTGAACCGTCTCATCACCATCTTAATCTTCAGCGCGTTGATCTGCCTCATCCTAACATTGTCACGTGCTGAACCCGTCATCGACGCAATTTATTACAGCACCATAGAATTCATCAACAAACCATGGCAATGGATTGTTTACCAAACGGGGCAAAGGGTCCTGGAGATTAGTATGTGTGTCCTCATTATGGTGGCCATGATAAAATCATCACATAGTCATCAAAAGAAAGCTTCTGAAAAAGAGAAAATTGTTAAAAGAATCACACTTGCAAACGGAATGGATAACAAGGCAGATGCTCCTCCATCGGACAAGCAACAAATTTATCGGGTTGTCGAAAATAAACATGTTTGTGTACACAATGATGTAGAAGTAGAAACGTAATAATGTGATTTTCGCACATAATTATTTAACAATATAATTTGGTATTAATTTGCATCATTATGATACCATTAGTTGTAAAAGATCACCAACTTACATAATTTGTTAAGTACGCTTTTGTGAATATTTGTTTAACGAACTATATAGCAGTTTCCTTGTGTGGTATACGAGGAATATATTTCCTGTAATTACACGACATTATATCTGTTACGAGTCCGGCGCGCGTCTTTCTTTTTTGCAACCAAGCCTAGGCAGAAACCCCTTTTTGAAGACTTTGAAACAGACTACAAAAGTATCGGACTTGTATTTTCTTACTCAGTCACCTTATTTTTAAATAAGCAAAAGAAAATTTCGTAATATAAACTTCTGCCGAGGTTCGAACTCGTGGTTCTTTCACCAAGAGAGGACTGGATTATCCGATTGCGCCACACACAACAGCTGCTCGATGCCCTTGCTCGTTTTATTATATCGCTATAATTCGTTTTCATGAATATTCATGCAGATTAGTCTTGACGGAATAAACCGTATTATTATGAAAAATGCGAAATCTGCCTAGGCTTGGTTGTAAAACGTAAACGCGCGTCCGGCGCATGACTTCGCAGGAGTAACGTTTATTTCATGTTAATTTAAAATCGTCAGCTGCCGGGCAGCAGCATAGCCAACTTTTCAGGAAGGAGGGGGCCGGGGTGTGTGTGTATGTGTGGGGGGGGGGGGGGGCATTCCAAATCAATGGGGAAAATCGAGCTCATTTCTCACGCAACATTTATACACCCACATTATAAGGTGGCGATGAAAGTAATGAAGATTGAAAATAAACTTCGGTTATCCGATGCTTTTGTTACGTGTTTTAGTTGGTTTTGTTAGGTGTTTTTTAATCTTTTCCATAATAGCAAGCGATTGTTCAATGTTCTAGAAAGAGCCCTACTTATAGTTTCGAATACAAAATGTGAGCAACTAAATTGTCTAAGCGCCTTTCCATTGAGCAATAATACGCATTTCTCCGTTTTATCGTTATTTTCATCATGTTCAGAATGATTCACATCGTCGTTTTAAAAGGGTATAATCGAACTCATATAGGCAAACGAGGCGGAGGCTGCAGCCCCACTCCCCCTCCCCCACGAGAATGTGAAATTACTAATATAGTGACACCCACCCCCTCGTATGTGGGTAATGAGGTGGTCTATTTATAGTTTTTAAAATAATCTTATTTAATTAGTGTATTTATATGACTCTAAGTCAACATTTTAGCTGGCTTATACTTCGCTCACTCACATTTCCATCTACAAAATGTTAAATGTACCGAAAAAACTTCCAAAAAGCATTACAAGGGCAATTGCCATCCCTCCATTTCTCGCTCTCTCTCTCTCACTCTCTCTCTCTTTCTCTCGCTCTCACGCTCCTTACCTGAAGGGGTCTTGAGATATGCATGTATTTTTTTAGTCTTAAAAATATATTTCAAGATGAAAGTTTATTTTGCATTCTTGTTTATTTGCATTCTTTGTTATTTAGCATTCTGTATTTAAATTTTCATGGGCGCCGGAAGGGGTTTAAATAACAAACAATTCAAGATATTATTCTAAACGGTTTCCATTTCCTTCAACGAAATACTATTGTCAGTAATTTTTTTTTCAGTAAAATATGTTTAGAAGGCCTTCTCTAGGCAACCAGCAATAGTTATATCCAGTGATTTTAAATGTTTTCATAATCAACTCTTTATTACCACCAACAATCCCATTTCTCTTCTTACGGTATTGGTACGAGAAAATATTTAAACAAAATAGAAAGATAATGATACCTGCATTGTGCAATATTTACAATATTTTTACAAGGTTTTCATTTTCGTTATAAGCATGTTCATCTATATCCTGGCTGACCGAAACTCGCGTCGCAGGATTGGTCAACTTTGTTCAGGGATTATGAACGTATTGCATGTACATGTATATTATTCTAACCTTATCGTTTACCGTTGAATGTCAAAACCAAAAGCTGCACAAATAGAAGCCTTTGTCTCCTTGCATTAAATCGATATACGGTTCATTTTGATTTTCTTTTTTGTGATAGAGCCTCCTTCTGTAATTGATCGGAAGGGAAAGAATTAAAAGAACGAGAGAAAACTGATGCATGAGGGAGAGAGAGAGAGAGAGAGACAGATTTGACTCTTGAAAAAGAGAAAGGGAATAGACACCTAGGAAGACGGATAAAGAAAGAGATTAAGAGTAAGAGAGACAGAAATGTGGATCGGATACAGAGAGGGAAGGAGAGAGATTGAGAGAGAGAGAGGGGGGGGGGGGGGGGGGAGTGGCGATAAAATAAAGTCAAGTGCTATTTTACAACATACCTGTACATATATCATATAATCTCATCCCTATTTAAAAAATATATATATCTGATATGACCCCCTCCTTCCTCTTACATCTCCTTCGTTGACTTAATTCTACATTTTCAGTACTGTACCTGTCCAGAACTTCACAAGCCTCCAATTCCGCGTTTACTTCGTCTTTAAAGACACGCCCCCCCCCCCCCCCCCTAGCTGATTGAATAAATCTTTCTCTCCCCCCTCTCTCTCTCTCTGTCTTGCTCTCTTGACTTTTTTCCTGTTAGTTTATTTTTCCTTTCCTTTCTCTCATGCTCACATCAGTCTCTTCTCTAATCCACGTCCCTGTTTTATAAAACTTGTTATCAATAACAAGTTGCAATAACTGTTATAAGCTACTGAAATCCTTGCATCTGATTGGCCGAGAGTAAATTTGTTATAGAACTTTAGCAGTTATTGCTAACAAGTTTTATAAAACAGGGCTCTGGTCCATCACTAAGCTTCTCTTTCTTATCACACATTTGCCTCAACTGCACAATCCCAGCAACACCCCCCCCCCCCCCAACAACAACAACAAGAAAATGTCTGTGCTTCAATAGGTGAGAGGGGGTCCAATGTGCATATCAGCAAAGAAGAAATATGAAATTACATTCATACATGTACTTGAGAAGAATTACCATCTGCTCTTTCATTCACGGAAAACAGCACTTTAATAGCCTATTTGCAGACTGAAAATTCAAGTATTAACACAATTTACATAATTTACAAACAAGAGCAAACTGTAGCAATATAATACAATCACTAATAAAATAATAATCAAAAACATTATTCTTGAGGAGCATGCACATTACATTTAAACAATAATGTCATAATTTTGGTGTCATGCAAAAGAAATTATGCTGCTCAATTTGAAAACCATTTTTAGAGAGTAATTGAACCTTGATGCAAAGGTTGGGGTAAAATCCAAAAAGAAAGGAAAAAAGGGTTACAAACTTTACAAAATCAAGATCATTCAGTTCATGAGAACTCTGATATGGGTAAATCAGACATGTACATTTCTAGGTGTGATGAAACATTTGAGAACTCACTACAGTGCATTTGTCTGTTCCACAAAATAACTTCATATACTGTACATGTAAAAGAACAGCATAGGTTCCTGTAACATAATTCAAGTACCCCCTCCGTTCCCCCACCACCAGTAATCAAATGTCCTTCAACTAATCATATCTATACAATCAATAGTGAGTTACAATCAATTTTATGTTATAGAAAGATACAATTCATTGTCAAATACTAGCACTTGTAGCAAGATTCTGCAAGAATGGAGATAAGTTATGGAGCTGTGGGGGCTCAGACTTTTTTTTCCAAAACCAAGAATATCTTGCTCATGTAATAAACCGTATCCTTTCATAACAAAGGTTTGCAGATATATACCTTAATGAACTATTAATGTACACCTCAACCGAGTGCAGTAATTACCCAATGAACCATCAAAACTTTTCATAATCACAAACGTCCATGTAAAATGAAAGATAACACAGATTTTTCATCATCATTATTATTATTATTATTAATGATTTGGCGTCACCTGCGCCTGGGAGGGGAAAACGACCTGTATCACTGTAACCCTCGGGTTTCTCCTCCCGATATAACTGATTGGGATGTGCACGTGCACCACTACACCAGGGCTACCCCCTACTCTTCTACGAAAACATGTGGGTTCTTAACATCCCAGTACTTCAAGGATGTCAACACTTGATATATACTCCGGTGACAAGTGCTCCAGGCTTTATTTGGTCAAAGATAAAGAGTTGAAGCAAGGATTACACTTGGGTTCTAGCTTAGTTTCAGGTTTAGGATTAAAGGGAAGCTTGAGTTCTGGGAAAGGTAAAAATTAATTTGTGAGCTTTCTCATTCTTATTATATCAGTTTGGAAGATTATCATAGTAGATATGTCCCCTGAAAAGGATTGCTCTTCAAATGCCCTCACATTCAAAATATGACAAGAAGCAGCAGAACTATTCGGGCCGAACATTTATGTGTAGTCCCATGTACACATTTCTGTGTGCAGTGCATGTTGACTCTCAGCAAGATTTAGTCAATTTCTTATCTTTTGGCGATTCTAAAACCTTACAGCATACACCAATTCTAATGTGCTATATTATTAACCTTTCCCAATTGCTTTGGGACAGCTTCTTTCTCAATTCAATCTCATGACCAGGACTCAACTTTATCTTTAAGTACTGCATGTTGTCCAGGGTTAAAGTTAAGAATTTGGTTAGTGCAGGATATTGACCACCAAGCAATTGTTGCAGGAGCACATGCAACACAACCACCACTTGATATGCTAAGCCCATTGCATACTATACAATTCCACTATGATCCAATTTTTCTACGACATGGAAATTGCATAAGATACAGAAATTCTAACAAATCCAACCTTCCAGACTGAGGTTCTGGAAGGTTGGATTTGTTAGAATTTCTGTATCTTGATATGAATAATGATATGAATACCAAAAACGGAAAATTTGGGGCATTGTAAGCCTTAAAGTTGGGGTAAACGCCAAATCGAATTCAAGTTGTAGACAATTAAACGACGCAACTATAGATAGGAGCTGATTTGGCTCTTCCTCCAACAAAGAAATTTTCGACAGCCAAATATCACAAGGAAATTTCCAATAGCCAAATATTTCAATTTTACTTCTCATATGACTATTCAAATTCGTGATCATGGTTTTCCATGTTAGAATGCTCATATCAAATGCTACTGCAGATTCTTCCAAAATCGGATCATGGTCAAATCGTACAGTGTTGCAGTGGATATGTAAACAAACACCATTTATAGGGTAATAAGCTCAAGACTCTGAAAGTCACCAATACTCTGAGTGACAGGAACTGTTACCTGGTTGTTCTGATCACTGACTTGAATCACAACAGGAAAGATGGTGCTGTCGCTTGATGCCCCTGGAGCTCTTTTGCTCTCAGCTTGCTGCTGCGTGTTAGGATGTCCTTCCCCAGCCTTTACACCCATCACTAGATCTCCACTCTCAGCAGGAATACGGACCGTGTTGCTCATGTCAGCAAGCTGTTGAGAGATCTCGATCAGGGCATCCGTCGCTATGGTGTATGCTTGGGTCTCCTGGGTCTCTGCGCTCTCCCCTTCAGGATGCGAGATGAGCGGTGGGTCTGTCTTCTTTTTCCTCCGACGGGTAGAGGGAAGTTCTCCATCTGAGCGCCCAGGGCCTTTGGTAAGTATCCTGCTGATGTGGATCTTGTGAGCCTGAGCCATGTGCTTCTTGAGCTGGGAGGAATCGACGCAGCCTCTGCCGCACTGCTCACAGACGTATGGACGCTCTCCCGTGTGAATGCGCATGTGCTTGGTAAGGTTACCTTTCACAAGGAATGTCTTCTCGCACAGGTTACAGGTGAACGGGTGGATTCCCAAATGCCAGTTTACATGCACCTTGAGTTTGAACCTGTCTCTGAAACCTTTCCCACAGTGTTCACAAGGGTACGGGTTCAAGCCCGAGTGTACCTTCTCATGCTGGTTGCGAAGGGACGAGCGAGAAAACAACTTGCCACACTGTCTGCATGGGAATTTCTTGATATCAGTATGGACAGTTAAATGATGCTGCTTCAGGATTCCTTTGCCCTTGAAGCTTGACCCACAAAGGTCACAAAGATATGGCTTGCCCTCGATATGGACGGTCTTCTTGTGTGTTTTCAGCTGGCTGAGCAGGAAGAACTTCATCTTGCACATATCACAGGAAAACTCCCTCTTGCCAGAGTGTGTCACCATGTGGTCCTTCAAGCGATTCTTCAGGTAAAATACCTTATCACACAGTGTACACGGATATGAGATCTCTTTTGTATGAACATTGTTTCGATGTCTATTTAAATGGGAGGTATGTGTGAACACCTTGTCACAGAAATCACAATTATATGTCTCTTTGTGTATTTTTCTGTGATTTTTCAGTTCAAACTTGTCATAAAACTCACGACTGCACACATCGCACTCAAACTTTGAGTTCATGGCTTTGTTGCGATGCATGATGAGATGCTGCCTAAACAGGTTTTTCACCTTGTAGGCTTTGCCACATGTGCTACATGTAAATATTTTCTCACTATTCTTCTCCTCTTCATCCCCTTCTGTCTTGTCATCGCTATTCAAGTCTTTGTTCATGTTATCGTTCATGTCATCGTTTGTGTCATCTTGGACCATGTCTTCTGTTTCACTTTCTGCTTGAAGATCATTAGCTTCACCTTCATCACGCCCTTCGTTAGTGTCTCCATCCTCTGTTTCATTATTCGTCGCTTGATCATTCTCTGTTTGATCCTGCTCAATTTGATCAGGCTCTGCCTCTTCAGGATCGATCACTGACGTATCATCCTGCTCTGTAAATTTCTCTTCACCAAATACCTCTCTAAGTTTCACAGGTAATCTCCGCTTCCGTTTGCTTCGTGTGTCTTGAAGCTTATGTAGCTGAAGCTTAAGCAACCTAGGCTTGGGCAATTGAATCTTGTGTAGTTTTTCTTGCTTTAACAGACTCTCCTCAGAAAGTTTTTTTGCCAACGTACAACTACGAGGGCGCCCTCTATCTCTTTTGACACTTTCCTGTTTTTGTCCAGACAAGTCACTCTTACGGGGCCGACCTCTTTTTCTTTCAACACTTCCCTGTATTTCTTGGGATGAGTCACTCTTACGAGGACGTCCCTTCTTGCTTTTACCACTTCTTGGGCTCTCTTGGGAATGGGTGCTACGGGCTGACTTCCGGGGTCTGCCTCGTTTCCTCTTTTCTGGCACCGAGGGTTTCCAATCAGCGTCTTGATCATCAGAAGCCAATTTTTCTGTTTCAGGTTCCTGTCGTTTCTTTGCGGGTCTTCCACGGGGAGGTGGGTCATTGCTACAACGGTTAAGTACATGCAAGTCAAGTTCCCACAAGCTTGTAAGGACGGAATGGCAGATACCACATTGGTGTTCCTCTGGTGGTGGAGGTACAAATGATTCATCCCCCTTTTCTTCAGGCTCAGGGTCTTTTTCCCACACAGCCAAGTTGCTTCCTTCTATGTCATCTTCTGCTGGTGGACTGTCATCATCATCATCATCATCATTAGTCTTGTTGTGAATGGATGCTGTTTCTTGGATTTCGTCTTTAACCTCTGTCTTACACTGAGTGGTGTCTGGTTTCTGGAGTATGACTGGAAGGGAAATTTTTTAAAAACTTGTTAATTATTGCAATTCAAATGACATTTAACAATAGCTCTGTACATGTACTAGACTTTCATAATCAGCAATTTTCCTCTGTGTGGTTAAAGGAAAGTTTTAAAAACCACATACAAGGAAGTTATCATTGTGGTGATGGAAAATAAATTCATAACCACCTCCATGTTGACCAAATAGAGCACATTCCCCTACATCTGTTCACATACTTTTCTGACTGGTACAGATTCAGATGCAGATGAATACTGATCACATACATGCAATATTTTTATTTTTTTCCACTGATGAATTCCTCATAAATCTGTGGATAGATTTTCAAGGTTTGTGACATCCTTCTTCGTGGGCCAGTTTTAATTAATCTAGCAGACTTTCATATTGAATTTGAATTTTAGTTTATTCAGTAAAGGAGAATAGCCGAGGAAGTGTAGATTCGTAGTTCCGAATCTATGAGGCGTAGCCGAGTAGATTGGGAGTGGCGAATCTGCACTTCCAAGGCTATTCTCTGACTTAAACCATTGCGTACATTCGTAAAAATAATCTACACTTTATTGAATAGATTGACGTCATAGCAATGGTTTAATAACATTGAATAATCTATTTATGTTTCGTATAATCAAAATTTTTACACAAACAAGATTGCTACCCAACATCACCATCAACTCCCGAATTAGTTACCCTTCTAATCTGTAGTTTCCCTCTACTCTGACTCACTCATTTCAAGCTAATTAAGGACTGGCGAGAAAAAACATTTCTCTTTTTAGGGTGACATGACAGACAATACTCCAGTGACAATTTCTAGCAGGCTTTAAAAAAAAAGACAGACATGTAGGTTTAGTGTAAGAGTTGCAATTACAGTGGAATCTTGTTATAACAAACTCCTAGGAACCAAGGTAATTAATTACCTCTTTATATCGAAACCTTGTTATATCAGGGCAAAAATACAATAAAATACGAAGAATTGGACTAGCAAAATTACCTTGTTATAACGAGAGTTTGTTATAACAGTGTTCTTTATAACAAGGTTCCACTGTATTGGGTTTATATTTTAATTAGATTCAGAGTGAAGGTTAGGCAGTTTTGGTCCAGGGTTTAAGTTAGGGATTCAGTTGGAGTAGTATAGCTACTGAGGAGCAATAATCTCGGGAGCAAGTATCATAAAACCTGTCTCAGGCTACAAGTAAATTAATTTGTAGACCCCCACCCCCCCCCCCAAAAAAGAAATCTACTCTACGTGAACCTATCACAAAGCTTGTACCATTCACAGAACTATTACGACTTACTGATGGTCTGCAACTCATTCTCATCTTCAGGGTTCTTCTGAACACGGAACTGAAGCGCCCCTATCTGAAGCAGGAAATTGGCCACAGCAAACTTTTCTGTAAATTCAAACAAGGCAATGAACATGTTGCTTGCAGTAAAAAAAAAGAAAAATCAAGATTTTGCACTGATTTTGTCCCATTAACAAAGGCTAGTGAATATAAGTCGACTTTTCCAAAGTCATGGACAATGTTGTTCATTTTCATTCTTATGTGTACCATTCTTTAAAAAAAAAATCAAAATAACAGCGTCCATTGCTCTGGACATAATCGTTAGTCCTTGCTAATAGGACAGAATCAGTGCAAAATCATAATGAAATGAGATCAATTTCTTTTTAGTCAATAACTAGTAACACTAGAGAAAGTAAAAAGGAAGTGTGTATGTTTACAAACTTTATACTTCGGAAGAAGTATGACTCATACTACAAATTATTATGTTTGATAAATACATGTATGCGTATATTTCTAGGAAAAAAAAAAACATTATTCAGAGTACAATGAATCACCCCACGAGCATGCCAGGCTTCGTGCCTATGCATCTTACAAATCTTCTCAATTATCTATGGTTCAGTGTAAAAATTACTTTGTTCAAAGCGAGGTTTTCTAGGATTACAAGTTATATTTTCTCAGGGCATATTTTATGTGTTCTCTAGAGGGTTTTCCCGCTTTATAAGAGCTCTTAATTTGAAGTTTACTAGAGCTCTTTCATGGCTTTCTAGTGCTCAATCGCTCTGCCCTCCTGTTGTATCATTTTGTTATTTTATTTGTCTATTTATTCATTTTTATTTGTTTTTTGCAGCTAGGGTTCTTACCTCCCATAGATGCACTCTTGTCATACAGCTTCTTGACGACTTGTTTGCTCTCGGATTCAAATGTAGTGCATACATCACTGATGCGGTCTCCAGTGGAAACATGATCCCAAAAATCATGGATATCTGTACAAAAGAGCAAATAAAATCAATGATACAGTTAAAAGGTGTACAAGTGTGAAAAGAATGCTTAAATGAATACATGGATTTCAAGATATACACCACTGATGAGCTATGATGGCATGTATAGTCAAACCAGCACTGTGCTGAAGACGCTCGGGCAGAATGCGTACGAGGCCTGCTCGTAGCAGTCTTGTCTAACATACATGTAATAATAATAATAATAATACATGTGACTTGTATAGCGCACTTTTCCATCCTGATTAGATGCTCAAGGCGCAAATTATTACCCCCGGTCATTGGATTCTGGCACGCCCGCACACAGTGTATGCACATTCTCCACTCCCTGGGGAGCATTCCAGCCAGTCGCCTGTAAGCGCACACATGCTAAGCAAAGGACATTACCTTTCGCCATCCTACCGGGTACCCATTTAACACCTGGGTGGAGAGTGGCAAATGTAGATTAACGTCTTGCCAAAGGACGCTAGTGCTGCGGTGGGATTCGAACCCCGGACCTCGTGGTTCACAGTCCGGGGACTTATCCACTGATCCACAACACCCCTGTATGGTGTATGGTGGATCTGAAATTCGTGTGAGCGACTGTAGGTCAATGACATTAAGGGACACTTCCGGGTCTACAAAGGCTTTTTCGGGGAATTCGGACAATATTACACCTACCGGTAAACATTAAAATTAATATTTCACATTTTGTTTTCAATATATTTTAATTCTAGGGTAAAAAAGGGGTTTTAATACTCTAAAGCTATGGTGAAGAGGAGATGAGAGAAGCTGGCTCATGGTAAAGGTGATTTTCAATAGGTTCTTTAGACTCTAATCTGGCTACTATATTGCATATTGGAGACCTAGACTAAGTACCAGGCTTTATGAAGTCAAAGAGTGGCGTAAGCTTTTTTTTGGTTTTTACTCTTCAAAGAGCCTTCCCGGCTACCCGCCCCCTAACTCCAGGGAGCTCCAACGCACAGCGTTGGAGCTAATCAGTTAATTAGCTAATCAGCTAATTAGTATGGCTAATCCGAATCGCATCGCTTAATTTCGGCAGGTAAGATAGAAATTTGTACTTACATTTCAAGAAAATTACTGTAATTATCTAGCAGGCTCTTTGATTTTACGATTTAACGATTGTTTCGATGAAAAAAATGGAATTTCGTCGCCGAGCCGATCTTTTCCCCGTACTGTACCGTCGATTCAAATGACTCGATCGCACTGTGTGATCGAGTCAGCGACGGTATACGGTACATTACACAACTTCATTTTCCTGGGCGCCATAATCCCTAGATACACCACTGGCTTCGCTCCCTCAATGGTCATCCCCCCCCCCCCCTCAAATCACTCATATGTCTGAACCACTCAGCCCCACTTGAAACTATGCAGCTCGAACCTGCTGTAATATATCCAACTGAAATACCAGATCAAAGAGTGAAACCCAGAATATTACTTACCAGCTGGTGACCAGCTTTAATAGCCTTAATTAAGTTAACCACTGATTCAGGGAATATGAGTATGATGGGGTGACCATATTTCGCGCACATTCAAATTTTTATTAGAAATGTGATATTCGATACTTGATTTCTCATATTCTACAATAATTTATTTATAAAGTTTTATACCAAACGGAAAGCAAAATTCTGGACTAAAACTTGATTCAACAAGAACATTAATCAACGAAGAATTTCGGAAATATCGCGATCTCAAAACCCAGTGTCGGATCGCAACACACTGAAAAAAAAAAAAGGGCATAAAAACCACGAGACCTAAGTTCGCGCACGTAAATTAACATCTAAGTTATCCAACGTAGCGGTCCAGCAAAGGGAAGATAATTGCATCATTTGTAAGACAAAATATCATACAATCATTTGGTATCACGTTTTACCTACAACTTTGATGACATCTTCTATCAAAATAGGATTTTTGGACCGTTGTCGGTAACTTCATATTTTTCGGAAACTGACGCAAAAAGTAGCAAAATTGCCTATATTTTGTCAATATCTTCATAATTTCTCACCCAACTTAAAAGAAAATATAGTCCATATGTAATTTTAGCTTCCTCTATCTAATAGCGCTATCAGATTTTCGAAATCTTTTGTAGTTTTTTAGATATTGCCCTGTGCGCGAACTTAGGTCATGCGCGAAATATGGTCACACCACCATAAAGATTAAATTTTGTGTTCATTCTATTATTTTGCTGAGACTAGCTAGTTGATCCTTCTGTAGAAATAAGAAATGTATTATTTTAGACATTTTATTCACAAGCCTCAAAATGTTGCCTTTCACGTCAAAACTCCCTAAATGCGTGTAAAATGGATGAGTGCAGAGACATGGGCACAACTGACAAAAGTCATTTGTTTTTTTCAATGTCAAATGACACGGCCGCAGTTTGTGAAAATTGCATTGTTCTTGCTCTAATTTTGATGAGTTTTTTTGCAAACTTACTCTTTCATGTCTTTAGAATATCAGGAATAATATAAAATTAAGCTTTAGAGGAATATAGCAGAAATTCTGGTTCATTTTAAGGTCAAAATCTTAGGTGCGCAGGCACAGGACAGGGGTCCCCATCATACAGTGACCAATTAATACAATGCAGTGGGTAGAGTTATAATTGTCGTCACGGCCTGGCCACCCATACACTCAACACACGTTTCTCACGTTGACTGTCTATGCCACGCCAGTTGTTCAATTTTAGCTTTTATTGAAATTAAATTTACCCTTCTGACTAACGACGTGAACTTGCGATGCATCCTCTGACTCCTTCCTTCCATCTGCCTGGTCACTTTCGACATTCTCCATGGTATTTCTGGCTCTCCAAAGCGCTGGATTTTTGGCGCTTTTTCACGGATCTTTTTGTAGAAAATCGTTTGAACTCACTTGACATTGCAATGGCGTAATTCCGCTCAGCTCATGATGACGCGCCCCACCTACTGTTCACAAAAGCACAATACATGCTAGCTTGGTATAAAAAAAAAAATCTCGCTTCGTTATAGGACGACGTACCGTACTTTTGAAGTAAAAATGAAAAGTTACACAGGCAACCAACTACGCCATCAATCAGCCATTCATTCCAACTGTTTTCAATCAATCATTTATCATCCAAAAATTGTAATCCATTTATCGACCAATCAATACAACAAACTTTCATTTAATACCCCCCACCTTGCCAACTTTTTAATACATTAATGAAACTATATGATATTAATAAATTTAACATTGCAATCTTTGTTTTGTTTTCTAAAGGCTTAATACCTCAGCTAGTACTTAACGTCTAAGTTTTCTTTTAATTTAACCATTCATCAATACAATACTCGAAATACCTTTAATTAACATTTACCTCAAGTCCAAACTTCGATTTCCTCTACTTCCATATTTTTAAAGGTCCTCTTTTCTGGCACTTTTTCATCTCTATGTTGTGTTTGTTTGCTTGTTTTATTATACATGTAGTATGTATTTATTTGCCAATTTATGGATCAACGTACTATGAGGCTATTTGTTTTTATATATATATATATATATATGTCTCCTTACTGTTTAATACGGTTTGTTTTTTATGGAGAATGAAAAATAAAGTTGAATTGAAATGAATTTCTCTAAGCTGAAATAAGAGATATTAATGAACGTGGAAAACTAAACATTAGTGGCATCCTTTGTCTCATTAAACTATAATTGACAATGACACATGTCCATCTATCATTCCGGCCGATAAATTGACCAACAATCAAATAATCAAGCCAGCGGTAGATGGCAGATGGTAGATTTTCAGTGGGGGGGGGGGGGGGGGCAAGGGGTGGGGACATATTGGCACAATCACTGATCCAAAAAGGTTATACAACTTCATTCATTGCAAATTACAGGCAAACTCACAAAAAGTTGTATCTAAGTGAGATCCACTATGACAGTGGGGTTACAAAAACAGATAAAAGGAAATCTAGATTTCAACTGATCATTATTTTTTAATGGCCAAGGCCTACTGTTTACTTTATCTCTTCTTTGAAAGACAGGGATTTTTAAAATTTCTTTTTATGGCTCTCAGCTCAATTATTTGAGTATCTTGCAAGTTATAAACCAACATCAAGAGATATGACAAAACTATATTTTTATGCTTTACAGTGGCAGATCCAGGAATTTGAAATAGGGGAGGCACCAGCGGCGAGGGAGCGGAGCCTCAGGTGTGGGAGGGGGTATCCCCCCTCCCACGGTAAAAAAACATTAAAAAATTAAAGGGGTGTGCCCCCTGGCGTCCCTGCCTGGATCTGCCACTGCATTATGAGTCATACTGAATATAAACTGAACCACTAGAAGATTGTTTGCTGCCAGTCAATTTGTTGTTAATAAGTTTTTCAACAGATCATGTAAATGAAAGTGTTTGCACTGCTAGAAATACAGTAGAACCTCATTATATAAAGAACACTGTTTGATATACACTAAAGGAAAAAAGAAACTTATAAAAGTTCAAGAGATCACCAAATTAAATTCTCTGCATGGAAATGTACCAAATTTGGATATAATGTTGATTCAATGCATGGCTTTAAATGACAGTCAATAACAAAAAGTTTTCTTCAATGCCACAAAAGAAATGTGCACTGAAGCAAAGGACTCTCTAATCCCCAAGTCACAAAGACAAACTGCAGCCTTGTACACCATATGCATGTCGATGAATGAAACAAAAGAATTTCCAATTTTCAAGGGATTTGCAAGTTCATATCCAAACAGATTAATAGCCAGTATGTCCACCTCTAGCTTGCTGGCAAGCTGTACACCGTCTTCGCATGCTTCCGATCAGATTCGCGATGGTAGCCTGGGGAACATTGTTCCATTCCTCTTGCAGTGCTGCAATGAGCGTCTCCCTATTGATGGGTTGATTGTCACGCCTTGACACACGTCGACCAAGCTCTTCCCAGAGATGTTCAATTGGGGAAAGGTCTGGTGAACGGGCGCACCATGGCAGAACATCAATATCCTCTTGCTCGAGGGGTGCAAATCCCTTTTGAAATTCTTTTGTTTCATTCATTGACATGCATATGGTGTACAAGGCTGCAGTTTGTCTTTGTGACTTGGGGATTAGAGAGTCCTTTGCTTCAGTGCACATTTCTTTTGTGGCATTGAAGAAAACTTTTTGTTATTGACTGTCATTTAAAGCCATGCATTGAATCAACATTATATCCAAATTTGGTACATTTCCATGCAGAGAATTTAATTTGGTGATCTCTTGAACTTTTATAAGTTTCTTTTTTCCTTTAGTGTATATATCAAACAGTGTTCTTTATATGAGAATATAATATATTCTCATTACAGTGGAACCTCGTTATAACAAACTCCTTGGGACCAAGGAAATTACATATGATATCGAAACCTTGTTATATCAGGGCTAATAAACAATAAAATACAAAGATGTGGGACCAGCGAAAGTACCTTGTTATATCGAGTTTTTGATATAACAGTGTTCTTTATAACGAGGTTCCACTGCATAAGTAAATTTTGTCAGGCTCACTTTTTTGTATTCCAAGGCTTTTGAGCCTGATAATGATATACATATATAACAGGATTTAAAGGCAATCCAACCTTGTTCAAAGCAGAAAAATAAGAAAAACGGGATGGTGAGCATTTGAAAGAAATTGGAAAAGGACTTTATTGATGTTTGAAAAATGAGATCACTACATCTATGCGAATCTCAAATTGGTAATTTGGTGAGTCGATTGTGACAAAAATATTAATTTGCTATTTTCTTTGTTGCGCTTTTACCCTCGGGGCAGTACTCAAACTATATTTGAGATAGCATATTCTTATAGGACCTCATGAAAGAAAAAGATCGTACCGAGTACAGTAATACTGTATACATTTCGAGAAAAACTCATTTTGTGTGTTGGAGCAAATGGGGGAGTTGTCCGCGACTACATCACAGTGACATTACCTATTCGGCCAATTTGAAATTCCCATAATAGTGATTACAACTTTCAAAAATTCATACCTTTCTTATTGCTTGTCCGATTTCGTTCACCAATCTGATTCTCTGCTTTTTCCTTTCTTTCAAAGAAACTTAAGGTCCGATTTCCCTTTAAAGATAAAGTAGAGTTCTGGGGAGCGTTTCATCAAGCGTTTTGTCAGTCATTTTTACTGACAAATTTGCTCTCAGCCAATCAGATGCAAGGATTTCAGTAGCTTATAACAATTGTCGGCGAAAATCACTGACAAAACGCTTGATGAAACGCTCCCCAGGTCATGCAATTATATTGTGAGACTGTTTCAAAGGAATTGGGAAAGGTTGACCATGTCTACATAAGAATTGTTTGATACTGTGTTGTTTTGGAATCATAAAAATAGATAAGAAATTGACCCAATCTCGCTGAAATGGGTATTTGGGGCTACACTCACAAGTGGCATGAATGTTTGGCCCGAACATTTCAGATATTTCTAGTCATATTTTGAATATAAGAGCATTTGAAGAGCAATCCTTTTCAGGGGATGTTTCTACTATGATGTTCTTCCAAACTGACACAAAAGGAACGAGAAAGCTTGCAAATTATTTTTCACCTTTCCCAGAACTCACTGAAATTCCCTTTAACAAACTACATGTAACATGGTAATTTCCTTGGTCTCAAAAGTTTGTTAAAACCAGGTTTCAATGTACACGTATTGCAACGTATGAATTTCAACACCAACAATTGACAATAATTTAATACAGACTGACAATGAGAATCAGACTACATGTATTCATTACATGTAAGACATAAGACTATTTGATTGAATACAGACTTTATTCAGAAGAAAATTAGACAAATACATCATATATTTACATTGAAATAAAAGACCATATTGTTATCTTTATTTTGCAAAATATACGATCTGCAGAATTTAAAAATGAGTTATTACTACCTTGATGTATTTTAAAGAAACACTGCGGTAACATAATAATGATGCGTACCACTGAACAAGACTCTTAAAATCGATTGCAACTTGAACACATTTAGGACTTTTATTGGAATTTGAGAGTTGAATCTGGGGAGCGTTTCATCAAGCGTTTTGTCAGTGATTTTTACTGACAACTGTTATAAGCTACTGAAATCCTTGCATATGATCGGCTAAGAGCAAATTTGTCAGTAAAAATCACTGACGAAATGCTGGATGAAACGCTTTTTTTTTATGAAAGAGGCCCTGGTTCTATGTCTTCTTTACTTTATAATAGCATGAACATACAAAAAAAACTATATTTTGGTTCAAATGGAGGATTGCTAATTGATCAATTTAGAAATAGTAGATACATGCTGCAGAGGATACTCACTATTATAACAAGGATTTTGGGACCATCCAAATTACCTTGTTATATCAGGAATCTGCTTATACTATCAGGGTAAAAAAAAACCAAAAGAACATAAAGACCTGGGAAGCGTTTCATCAAGTGTTTTGTCAGTGATTTTTACCAACAAATTTGCTCTCAGCCAATCAATTGCAAGGATTTCAGTAGCTTATAACAGTTGTCGGTAAAAATCACTGACAAAACACTTGATGAAACACTCCCCAGGGACCAATCTCCTTATACCATCAGGGTAAAAAAAAAAAAAGAACAAAAAGACCTGGGACCAGCAAATTTACCTTGTAATAACAGGAATCTTGTTATATTGGAGCTCTTTATAACGATTTTCCACTGTATACACGAAACCAAATACCAATAATTTGACAAATACATAAAAAACATACATTTGAGTTACATGTACATGTAGTTTCCATAAGACATTGGATGGGTACAATACAATGATAATGTACATTCTTTTAACTCAAACAACATTTATTTCAGTCTTTGGTTGAGTATCAACAGCTATATATGTATTTCACATATATGAAGAAATTAAACAGATGATTACAGATGTACAATACAGCACTTTTTATTGAAGATAAAAAAATAGAAATTATGCTACATAGTAAAAATTTGGCAACTACATCAAGATAAAAACCCATTTGCTCAATTTTAGTTTTGTGTTGTTGTCCCCCCCCCCCACCCCCAGCTGCACGAACATCATTATTCAATCTAAAATGACAAAGTATTAATCAGTCCTCAGATTCATCAAAAGCAAGGTATCCAAGATAATAAAATAAGAGTAACATGTTCAAACAGCTACTTGTCACCTTTCAAAGACCGTGGGAAAAAAAAAGGAATTTAAAAGGTACAGAATATTCTTGAAAAGGAAGAAATGAAGCAAACGAAATGATACGGTTATAATCATCCCATCTTTCCTCACCACACATCACCATAAACAGTACACCACCTACCCCTTGTAAAACCAGATGCTTTTGCCACTCTTTTGAAACTCTTGTGAATTATTTAGTAATGATAGCCAGTTTTGCACCAAGAAACGTTCCCAAATTGAAAACAAATTCATAACAAGATTCAGTGAATTCACAGAATGGAATTATCATAAATCTAACCCACATGAGAAATTCACGAACATTTTTATACACACAAAAGTTTTTTTTGTTTTACAGTAATTCTTTACATAACATTAAATTCATTTGTTACAAAATTATGCTTGGAAGGGTGCTGCAACCTGTGATCTGGCGACAATTGCTCTAGGCTTTATTATGTCAAAGATATGGGGTTCGGGGCAGGGTTGTAATATGGTTTTAGCTTTTTTAGGGTTAGGGATATGGCTATGTACAGTGTTGGGTCAAAGGTTGAAGTTGAACATTTGGTTAGTGAAGTGAAATGATGAGAACTGTCGTGGAGCATGTGTCTTACAGCCCTTGGAGAGACAGAATGTTGGCTTGACTTTTCATTGCTCACGGGGTAAACCCCGAAGGGCTACCGAACCCACTACTTGAGAGGCTGTTGCAATCACTGTTGGGGCTTCCATATCGACCTGGACTGTGCACGTTCTTGAACTTCTCCAGGATCTTAAGATTGAACGAGTCGATGCTGATATCCCCAGGCATCCTGCCCGTCCTGACCGGTTTAGCAGTTGCTTTCTTCTTTGGGATGCGACCTGGTGACCTTTAGTAAGAAAGGGACATGAGAAAAGAGCAATTATGACTGTGTCTCCAATACGTCATAGGTTATACAGTGGAACCTCTTTATAACAACCTCCTTGGGACCAAGGAAATTACCTCTTTATACCAAAACCTTGTTATATCAGGGCTAAAAAACAATAGAATACAAAGAAATGTGACCAGCAAAATTACCTTGTTATATCAAGAGTTTGTTATAATAGTGTTCTTTATAACGAGGTTCCACTGCATTTGATTAAGCATTGATGATAATTTTTGTCACTGTTCATCTCATTATAACATTAACCCTTTTGACACAATTTAACCACATTTTGTGGTTTAGCTCAATAACTTTTGGTTCAGAGCTCTAAAAAATATATCAGATGCATGAGTAGAAGGAGCAAAAGTTTCTACACACACTGTGACCATTTTTGTTGCTTGACCATATTGCGTTTGATGCCAGGAATTTTAAAAACCTTAAAAAACCTTTAAAATCCTTAAATCAGCAACACATTGATATTTTCAAAATCATTGTTTTTCATCAAAATTGGCAATTTATTGAACTTTTCGACAAAATTCCTAACCATGTATTTTGTTTTTAAAGAAATTACACCTTATTCAAACCATGTAGCACTGAAAGAAAAAATATTATTGTTGCCAATTTGAAGAACAAAAATGTGATCAATTTAGCCCTTAAATAATTCCTGTCCTGAAAGGGTTAAATAACTGCAATGATACTAATACATGTACATTTCAAAGCTGATAAAAGATATAAAGTAAACTAAAAAATATATTTTATGAGAAGCAGTGCCTGTCAAGATGAAACTCAGAGAATATTGGTTTGTTTATGAAATACCTTGCCTTCACAGATTGGAGTTTCTCATAATATCAAAGCCCATTAACTAAGAATGATAATGATGATTGAAACTAGAAATATCACTGAAGATGATGATTAATACCCCCGCACCGTGACAACAGCCTTTCTTGACTTTTGGTCGAAAACTGAGGAAGTAGTTTGATCCGCAAGATTTTTCCCTGATTTACTGCCATAGATATGCTGTTTCCATGGCAACGCAGCTTCCGACACATCAAAATAATATGTCTTGCACATCTTCCCACCAAGACCAATGTGTGTACCAAATTTCTTGACTTTTGGTAAAAAACTGAGGAAGTAGTTCGATCCGCAAGGTGTTTCCTTGATTTTCTGCCATAAATATACCGTTACCATGGCAACGCAGATTTCGACTCATCCGAAAAATGTCTTGCACATCTTCCCAGTAAGACAAATGTGTGTACCAAATTTCATGACTTTCGGTAAAAAACTAAGTATTTCGATCCGGAAGGTGTTTCCTTGATTTTCTGCCATAAATATGCCGTTACCATGGCAACGCAGATTCCGACTCATCCGAAAAATATGTCTTGCACATCTTCCCACCAAGACCAATGTGTGTACCAAATTTCATGATTTTCGGTCAAAAACTGAGAAAGTAGTTCAATCCGCAAGGTGTTTCCTTGATTTTCTGCCATAAATATGCCGTTACCATGGCAACGCAGATTCCGACTCATCCGAAAAATATGTCTTGCACATCTTCCCACCAAGACCAATGTGTGTACCAAATTTCATGACTTTCGGTCTAAAACTGAGGAAGTAGTTCAATCCGCAAGGTGTTTCCTTGATTTTCTGCCATAAATATGCCGTTATCATGGCAACGCAGATTCCGACTCATCCGAAAAATATGTCTTGCACATCTTCCTACCAAGACCAATGTGTGTACCAAATTTCATGAGCTTTGGTCGAAAACTGAGAAAGTAGTTCGATCCGCAAGATTTGCAACGGACCGACCGACCGTCGACTGATTCCTATATACCCCCTTCAAACTTCTTTTGGCGGGGGTATAATAACTGAGTACTGGTACAATGCATATCAGTTGGTTCTCCGAGATATGCACCAGCAACGATTGCTTCAGGTTTTATTTCAGCAAAGATCTAGGGTTATGGTTAGGTACCATGTTTGGGCAAGGTTTGAAGTCAAGAACCTGGAGAGCATTTCATCGAGCGTTTTGTCAGTGATTTTTACCGCTAACTGTTATAAGCTACTGAAATCCTTGCATCTGATTGGCTGAGAGCAAATTTATCAGTAAAAATCACTGACAAAACGCTTGATGAAACGCTCCCCTGGTAGTGTAAGATATTGACCACGGAGCAATCGTCACCGGAGCATGTGTCGTACAACCTTATTAATTACCTGGCCTTGACTGATTTGAGTTTTCCTTTATCAAAGCCCATCAACTCATCATGTACACTGGAGATTGAATTCAAAGAGGTTGTGGACCTGGAGGGAAAAAAATGCAAAAGAAAATCATTACTCTATTGCAGCTTGGTTTTATTCAAGCCATGAATTAATGTGTGACATACCTGATTAAATATTATTAGTTGTCCTTCTCTTAAGAACAGAGGAAAATAATTAAATCACATCATTATCAGCTAACTGGGCTTTGGATGTCTTTGATATGTCTCAAGACATGATTCCTATTTACGATAAATGTGAAGTCCGAATGAGAATTGATAATTATTTGAAAAGTCCTATGATGAAAATACAATGTAGCTGAATAGAAGTACACACAGCAGGGAAACTATTCTTAAAAAATGGCAGACTGAAGTGATATCTTAGGACTGGGAAACAAATTAATCAACATGCTACTGCTAAGCTGAGGAGTGCGATGAATAACTAGTATAGGAAGAAATAAGGAGAGAAGATGCCTTTTGAAGAAACATACTGATCTGGATTCAAGGATAGGACAGGTTAAATGATTAATTTGCTGTATTGTAAGATAATGATAATACACATCAATTTTTTCTTTTTTAATACAGGAAGAAGGAACAAAGAAACGTTTGTGAATGGTTTCTATAGGAACCACAAACTCTGGAAGATGATGATTTGAATAGCTAACCTGTGAAGGTTTTCTATGGTTGAGGTTAAAATCTGTAAACCCCAGCTTCTAGGTGAAAACACCCTTACAATCTAGACCATCCATCTATATATTTGGACACTAAATATATTATTTGGAGGACAAAGAGAAGATTCCTTTTCAAGTAAAATACACTGGCTTAATTGTCTTATCCAGATAACATGTCCTAGATGCCATCACTCTTCAGAGACCACCTGTCACTAGTAGTCACCTACCAGTATTACACCTCTATAGTGTCTCCAGTGGCCATTTTCTGTTTCCCTTGGATGGCCTTTATAAACAGGTTGTATTTCTCTAATATCACTATTGGATATTTCTTTTTAAATACAGGAAATGTATTATTAACAAGTACACGCAGTAATCTTATAATCAAAGCAACCCTGCACAATTTACCTTTAAAAAGCAACTACCAAATCAATCTTGTCCACTATGGTATCTTCAAAAACAAGTCGATCTTCTCTATCATTGGGCTATCACGCCATATGGTCTTTGAACTTACCCAGCCTTCTTCAGCTGCATCATTCTTGGTTCTGACTTGAGAAGTGCCTTCTTGGCTGGACTCTGAGACTGGCCTGTAGGCGTTGTGATCTGGATTCAAGGATAGGACAGGTTAAATGATTAATTTGCTGTATTGTCAGATAATGAAAATACACATCAATTTTCTGCTCATCCCTGTTGAATTTAAGAACTGCACATCTTTTTGTTATAAAGGATGCACATCTTTAGTTTACATCAGCTTAAATTACTGGTAATTTCTGGACATAATGACATAATTTAGATTTTTATGCATTTAGTGATCCAAATGTTAAAACATCATAACTTTCACATTATTTGTTGAAAATTTGTTTAAACTTTCATGCTTCACCAACCTGTTTCTCAGATTTTTCTGTTTTCCCCCAATTCAACTTGTTAGTCTTGTTAGAAAGGTTGGATTTCCCTTTACGTATTCGACTTACATAGACAGTGTTTGTTCTCTCCTGCAGTGGTTTCTTGACAGCACTCTTCGGGGTGGTGCTGGGTAGAGTGGGTGGGGGAGGAGGGGCTACAGGAGGACATGCTGATGCCACGCCCACTGCTTCTGTTGAAGAATTTTTGGGTGTCTTTTTGCCATTATTAGATGATGACTCATACCGTAGGGGCTTCCTGGGGGATGGAGTGATACCCAGGACGGACCCATCAGGGGCGGGGCTCTCACCCTCAGGTTCCTCCTTTGACCTGCTGGATCCTGGAGGGGGGTATGGGGGAGGTGGCGGTGGTGGTGGAGGGGCGGGTCCCTTGGGCCTCTTTGGTCTGGTAGTCTTCCCAGGGGTACTACGGTTGACTCTTTTGGCAGCCAGGCGTTTGGAGAAGCGCTTGGCAACTGGACTGGACTTTGTGTCTATAAAAATAGATTATTGAAATAATATTACATGTATTCAAATATCAATAATAATCATTCATGAAACCCATACGCAGCACCAATCTAAAATATTATTACACATCAAAAAGTACAAGACCGAAACCAAATGTTGTAGAAATTGAGAGGTAGATGAATACAAGGACAAGCTGGATATATATTTCCTTTCACACTAAGGCCAAAAGGCAACAGTTTGTTATTCTAAATTCTTTAATGGACAACGATTATGTGATTGGATGGTTCTTGAAAGCTGACATTTCTGAGACATATGCGCTGTTGATCAAATGAAGTGATGAACACACCTTGCACATAGTTGAACACATCACACATCTCATTCTGCATCTGCTGAAGTTTCTCCTTGCTTTCATTCTCTGTGATGTCCGCCATCATGAAATTTGGGCCTTTTACCCTCTCCAACACTTTACACTGTAATGTGAGAAGGTAGAAAGAAAATTTCAAAGAAAGATAATAAGAAGAAAAAGAGAAACAGGAGGTTATTATTTGGGCAGTAGATGTCAAGTGGACAGGGTTATGCATAATGCATCAGTATGGAATAAGTACAAATGACTGGTACTGAATATTTTGTTTGTTAAACAGTCCAGTATCAATACAAAAAAACAAGATTCCTGGGATAGCCCAAAGTATATAATGTAAACCGTTTCTTAATGAACCAATGTTTTCACATTGAAGAGAAGTTTTTGCAAGCTAAAATACCACATTTTACCATGAAAACACTATCCTAGTTGTGACTTGACCTATTAAGTATTCAGGAAGATTTAGCCATTAAACAGATACCTGGAAATTATCAAAGCATCATCAATTCAGACTAAGACAGTTTGTCTTAAAAACCCTTTCTTCATTTTCAAATACTCAATATTACCTTTAGAAATGAAAACAGTCCTTCATTTTCTGCTTCCTCCTGCTTTTTCCTGGCAAGAATTTTCCTGAAGACGTCAGAGTTGCTGTCCATGTACTCTAGTAGATTCTGGAGATAGAAAAGTAAGGAAGATAATGTACACATAATAAGAGCCCGGTATATATCTGTTTCAAATTTTCCTTGATTTGATTTTACATGATACAATTCCAAGCTGTCACTCAAGCTACTACATGTATATCCACAAACAATTTCACCTTACCAACTTTGCTCTTCAAATGCTCTTACATTCAAAATATGACTAGAAATAGGCGAAAAGTTTGGGCCGAACATTCATGCCACTTGTGTGTGTAGTCCCATATACCCATTTCTGTGTACAGTATATGTGCTTTTCAGCGAGATTGTGTCAATTTCTTATCTATTTTGATGATTTTCAAAGCAACACAGTATAAAACAATTCTTATGTAGACATGGTCAGCCTTTCCTAATTCCTTTGAGACAGTTTCTTTCATAATATAATTGCATGACCAGAACTCGACTTTATCTTTAAAGGTACAGTCAATCCTTAACCTGTAAGGCAGCAAATGTTTCCATAGAGCCTTGCGCTTCATACTCCTGGGAGCTGATTCGGGTGCAGTACTTCTGTGCGAGAGGAGTAGCTGGGTCATATTCACCAAATGTCTCCATTCTTAAGATACTGTGTCAAACAGTCTTTGAAGTCCTCAGAGGATGTTTCCAGTTAAGCAACACGGTTAGGACTGCAGAGTTTAGGAGATTAAAAAAGGAAAAAAACTTTAAAGTTATCGCTAAAAAATGGAAATGCTGATGTAAAGTTACAAAAATGGAGATTCATTTCAGTATGCCAGTCAGCCAGTATCAACTTGATAAAGTCTCAAAGGTACTTTTAAACGGTATGTAACATTTTAGGGCTACATGTATGAGTAAACAAAATCTTAGTGCCTAACATTGCTCTAGAATCTAGATAAAGTTTTATTATAATTGCAACATTACACACAGGAAAATGTCAGAGGCTATGGTTAGCATCCATTGCTGCAATAGTAAAAAAAAAAAACAACCAACAAACAAAAATGCAGTAAAATTTAATCCTATTATAAAAGTAGGTTGAATTCACTTTCATTGCTGGATGAAATAGGTTCAGGGACATTTTTAAATATGCACTACAAGTTTGGGGGTGCCAAGAAAAAATGTATTATATGCTCATTTCCCCCATCCTCATTTACATACATGCAATGTACAGTATGATCCACTAGGGCCTAGGGACCAATCCTTGCTATCCACACAAAACAATTCATTGATCCATTCTCAATTCTCATATGCCAAGTTTCAAGCACCTCTGCTGTACAAAGTCAAGGTATCTTATCTCAGAACATAGGCCTATTGAATCATACTTGGTGTGATGGCCGGCAGTTTGACAAAGTGATTGATCATTGGAGATTGACAGTACAGGAGCAGAGCCAGAGAATTTCCCAATGACATCCAAATTCGGGGATTGTTTTTCGACTAGGTATGGCGGAGAGATACAACAGAAATCGACACAAGATTCAGGTGTCATTTGTTTTTGATCTCACTCTTTTTAGCCTCTTGAGTCCTGTTCCCAGCGCGAGGAAACCATTAGAAAACAATTCCTAAAGCTCAATACATTTCACTAATAAGGGTGACTTAACTAAAAGGAGTGAACATTTAAATCACTGTCTACTTTTCAATTTCACACAGTGACAATGGCTGGAAAAACGTCTAAAAATAACAGTACTAACAGTCACACAACTTCCTCATTTTTTTCTCAATTTCTGATTCAAAATTTTGAGGTGAAAGTGAATTGAAAAAAAAAAGAATTAGTAATGTGAGTCTTGATGGTCTAGTGCTAAACTCCCCTTGCACACAACTGACCCACTGTAAACTTGCAAAAAGTGACTATGATGAAGATCAGGGGGTCAAATCAACTCCATGACAGTCAAAACCCAAGTCCGCGATCTATGGAAATGTCATGGACCTGACATGATAAATGACAACTCAATGACATCGATACTCATTGGCTAAAAATCGTAGTCTTTATCACAATCCATCATCAGATTTATTATCAATTACCCAAACAAATTTTGATGCTCAATTTTGCCCAAAGCCCCAAACTGTTCCAAAATGTATAATATAGCAGCACAAATGACTATAAATGATACAAATACTGTATCCAATTTACATGAAAAAATATGTTACGGCATCTTAGAATTTATAAAATTGAGAAAACTTGGTTGCTTTTGAGATGTGCCAATCTAGATTTGTAAGTAAGAGGATACCATAATTGACAATTTATCGAAAGAAGACCCAAATTTTGTTCGCGTCTGAGAAAATAATGAAATTAATGTATTCTATGACCCAATTTCTAAATCGAATGTTTATTCATTGAAAATATATGTAATATTTATTTGTATCAATTCTATGAAATATATAGGGAAAATATATACGTGATAAATTGTCGTTGTTCACTTGGGTCTGTAAATATTAATCACAGACCCAAGTGAACAACGACAATCTTTCATGTTCAATGCTGTTTCTATGGAAGACGGATGAGGGGGAAAATAATCTCATTTACTTGTTATTGTTAGGTGGTCAAAATGCCATAAGAACAGATTGTGCATCTCTACAATTAAACATAAATTAACATTGATAAAAACTATACCATAATAAAGTGAAGTGCTTGGATATCATTAAGTAAATTTTCTATAAATTTACAGTTTACATTTTTTCGCAACCCATAGACTAAATAATCATGATAAAAGCCGACTTGTGATGGCGTTCTAAAGGTTACAACCCTATAGCTAGAAGGTCCGATAGCAGGTCCGATAGACCGACACCCAGTAGATAGAAGGTTCGATAGACCGAATGTACGATAGGGTCCAATAGACAAGACGGTTCTATAGACCGAATCGGCAAAATGGTCCGATATTCCGAAGGTTCAGTAGGGGTCCGATAGACCGACAGTAACGTAAAAAAGGTAAAATAAGTGGAAAAGGGTAATGCCTTATCTTCTTCTATGTGTATTGTAATAAACCGATGCACTAGGTCTGTAGGCCCACCCTCCCCCCGCCCCCAAAATGGGGAATATATTTTAAAGTTTTGTTTTATAATGTACATTTTCAACATGTTAAAAGTATTTTTATCAGAGCATCATCATCATCATCATCGTGGGGCGGGGGTGGTCCACCCATGCAACTCAGCCTATTTTGCTCTAAACCGATGTATTGGTAATGGGGAACGCTGACCATAAGATTCTGACCGATAAATATGAAATTGTTTCAATTAGGCCCTACCACCTTCTTGGGAGGGGGGCGTTTCCATTTTTTTTTTTGAGGGTTGATATTTTCCTACCAGCTATGATGTCAGCTTTTATACTTTTTGAATGTTCACCAACAACACCCATACTACTACCTTGTGGCAAATTTTAGTCTGTGGACTCTGTCGGGTAAATTATACCTTTTTTTTGGGGGGGGGGGGGTGGGGGAATTCAATGAATAGTCGGATACCTCACTACACAGATATTATGATACTCGGGCTTCTTGTTGCTGCAGGACGTAAGAGGTGCTTGCTGCAAGAAACAATCTAGGCCTAGTTTCTTGGTTGTACGAGCGAGTAAAGCGAGGGAACGAGAGAGAGAGAAAAAAAGAAGACTTTTGTATCCTGAGAATAGGTTCTAGCGTATTGTTATTCCGTTCTCATAATATGTGTAACATGTTATCGGCATCCTCCGTTCTCATATTGGGAAGAGACTATTGGTCACAGGCCATTACTTAAAATTCATCTCTTTAGCCCCTTTAGGTCAACTTACCGCTTGATTCCTTTCAGTTATGTTGCAAACATTCTTTGAGTAGAAAAATAGCTTAACATTAGCTAGAGATTCAAGATGCAAACCAAATAATTTCCATTTATATATAAGAATATGACTTATTAATAGAATTGGCATTGGTTTATATACATAAATATTGCGATTATATTAATAACTAATATCAATAATGAAAATATAATGGGCATTGGTAAATAACCCTAATAATGCTAGTGAGCGAAGTTTTTGAATTTTTGTTTTCTTCTCTTTCCCTTCTGATTTCTTCTTTTCTTTTCCTTTCTTTTCTTTTCTTCTTTCCTTTTCAACCTCTTCCTTTTTTGCTTTTTCTTTGGTTGGAACCCCCTTTTCAGGCATTTTAACCACTTATTTTTTTACCCATTTATCATTTTATTCACTATTTTACCCTTTTTACGTTTATTGTCGGTCTATCGGACCTTGTAACTATCGGACCTCTACTGAACCTTCGGACTATCGGACCCGTTGGTCATTCGATCTATAGAAACTTCAGACTATTGGGCCCTCCTGACGATTCGGTCTATAGAACCTTCTGTCTACTGGACCCTCTCGTACATTCGGTCTATCGAACCTTCTATCTATTGGGTGTCGGTCTATCGGACCCGCTAACTATCGGACCTTCAAGCTATAGGGATGACCCCGTTCTAAAAAGCTATGACAGGTTTGGAGCAGCAACAAGTCACTTGTCACAAAAGTTCTCGCGGCTTTGTGAAACAGTTAATGAGTTATGAGTTAGCGCACAAATAACTCCAGGAAGCTCAAACGCGTAGCGTTTACTTGGAGCTCCCTGGAGTTAGCGGACAAGTTGAGCGACAGCGTTGATAGTGTGGCATCGAGATGTCACTGATCTTTTCGAAATGACGGTTTAATCAGAAACGACCCCCAGATTGCAACAAACGACAGAACAGGAACCCAACACATGTACACACTATACACAACACTCAAGATCACACACACATCACGCACATCAGATAAGCATGTAAGTTGTAGGATCACGCACAATGAACTTACATTTACAAACATGTACTACATAGTACAAGCTTATTTGAAGATAAACTTGTACTCCACCACAGCTCCACAATAGCTTTTACGGGTGAAGTTCAATAGCTTTTGTGTGTATCAGCGGGCCTTTTTCCAGTCTATAATCATACAAGTCATGAGAAGAAAACAATTATTTAAAATTTCACTTTCAACTCTGAATCCCCAAATTCTTAAATTCATAAGTCCTTGGCTTAACTACTAGTAATAGTATTAAACTAGTTTAATCGATAATATTAATAACGTCACCATTCGAAACTTAAACTGTTATTAACTTAATTAAAGACGTGACTCAGTCTCACTGAATCAGTTTATAAATAACTTGCCCTGTTAAGATGGTTTACGGGCGCACGCCACAACGCCCACAACGCCCTTTCCCTTTCCTCCTACAGTAAAGTAGCTAAACTAGTAGTAGTAAGTGCGCACAATCATGACAATGTCAATGCAATGTCCGATCTCACGTCACGCAGTCAGTAGAGACAACGCAAACAAACACGCTTTCGAATACGTGGGACTCAGAGTCACAGTATAATTAAACTTAAGTAGTAAACGTCCAACAAACAAGAGGGGGGAATCATATATTGACAAAATAAAACCGATCATGCTGTCAAAAGATTACCAGAAATGCATATAACAGATAGTCTTACTTTTATAAATTCACAGAAATAAGTACTGTAATAAGCAAAAATTCATACCCACATAGCGGCCAGATACAATTCAATTTCAAAATAACCGCTCAGGACGTCACGCACGTCGAAGAATCCGAATCATGAATATTCATGATTGCTCACGTGTATAGCTCTTTTACAAAATCCTGTATCCGGCGCCCCTGATACTAGGGTCTCATAAAATTATATAACAAGGAAAAGAAAGGGAAAGAAAAGAGAAAAGAAGAGAGGGAGGGAGTGAGAGAGTTATAAAGAAAAAGTGAAATGTCAAATGAGACGCAAAGGAAAGGCAAGGGCAATTTTTTCAAAGTCCAAACTGCCTGTTGCAGGTTTTCTTCAGACTCACACACCCCCAGCGGCGAAGTTGGCCCGGACTCGGGGGGTACTCAATTTTTTTCAGACGGGTGTGTGCCGCAGCCGAAGCGGGGAGATCTAAGGAACTGCCTAGAAGCGAAAATTGGAACGAACACGATAAAAACTACTCTCGAAAAATAAACTCAAGGGCAATTTCAAAGGCCTATTGTACTGCCCATATAAATCAGGTTTGGATTATAACACGCCATTGAAATGTTCGCACATTTCTAAAGGTGATACGCATAATTGCCTTCAGTTTATTTTTCGAAAGTAGTTTTTATCGTGTTAACGGTGGATCTATACCGAGCTGAGGGAAAAACATGGTATATAGGACTTACGGCACTTTAGTGTGGGGATCTACATGCATGCATTATGCAATTGCGCATGGACGCAAGTGAATGGACGGACGTACAGGCCCGTAGCCACTGGGGTCGGAGGGGTCGGACGACCCCCCCCCCCCTTCTTGGGCTGAGGTCCGCTTTTTCACGAAAAAAAAAAATATGCTGTCACTGTGGTCTATCTTTTAGTGGTTATGTGCACATCCTGCTCAGTATGGAAATGAGGGAACCAGTGATGTCACCCACTCACTATTTCTTTTGTATTTTGTTATGTGAAATATAGAATATTTTCATTTCTGCACATTTCACAATTAGGAAGCTCTCACTGAATTGTGTATAGGTTGCAACAATGGCAATTACACATGTTCAGAGAGGAATCAAACCTTGTTTCACATTATAACAAGGAAAAATTAAAATATGCAGAAAGAGCATTTTTAGTGGACCGTTAGCATTTACTAATTTGAGGAAATGTACAAGCTACGAGAATTTCAATTCAAAATGTTACATAAAATTATACAAACCATCATTTGTATCGTTTTGGTGTAATTCAAAACAATAATTGTTGACCCTTTTGTAAGAAAGAAGAGGAAACATATAGTCATGTTTTTTACGAGTGTGATCATGTGGGAAAAGGTTAGCATTGAAAAAAAATCCTGTTTTGAAAGATTTGAACTGCGAGAAAATTTATTTAGAAATTAATATGGAAAATGTGAGAGAAACTTTAGTAAATCATCTTATTCTAATAGTTAAATATATGACTTTCCAATGTAGGAAAAGAGCGACACCTCCGACCGAAAAAGAAATTAAAGCAATGATGTCAGACAATCGATTAGAAGAGAAAAAAATTGGCTTTAGAGAGAGGTAGCGGAAAGTGGGGTAAGACGAGCATAGATGGCCCACCCCCTCTAACTCCTTATATTGCGCGCGTGGCTAACATACATCGCCATGTTATTATTGCAGGCCCGGATCCAGGCGCAAGGGGCGTGCGCCCCCGCCCCCCCCCCCCGTTTTGTCTGACAAAGTATGCCCCAGGACCCCCTATAGATGGCCGTTTGGCTTCGTCAAACGGAGGGTTCCTCAGTGTGCGCCCCCTTTCTGAAAATCCTGTATCCGCCCCTGTATTGCACAATCCAAGCAAGGAGTTCAGCAAAACTTTCAACGTAAAACCTTCACATCCCAGAAAAATAATTCACAGAATATGATCAAAGCATCACCTGATGTAAGTTAAGTATCTGCACATCGTATATATAAGGGTTCATATAAATATTACTTGGACAAATCGTGCTATTAGATTAGGATGGATTACTAGTATGTGGGCATTGTTGATCACATTGTGCAGTAAAAGAATCGTCTTTCTCGTAAGCTTCTGTTGTATCATACCTTAATACGTTTGAATGTCCTTGTGGGGTAAGATGGCCCTCCTATGAGTGTCCAAAACGGTCCATGTGCCGTCTTACCCCATGTACTGATTTTGTATACAAATTTCATTGTCGAGTAGATTGTGACATTTTTTAATATTTTTTCTATCATCCACTCACTAATCCTAGTTGAACTGGCAAGGTAAAAATCGTAAAAAAATTTTTGGGAAATGTAGACCTCTAATTTCTGAAAATGCCTTGTGTCATTTTGTAAAAACGACATTCTTTAGTCACGCGTCATAACTATTTTTCATAACTATTTCTATAAATGTATCACTAAAATGTTTATGTTGTGTATTAATTATTCAATATAATACATGTATTTTCTCTTCACTTCTAAAAAGCGCTTAGAGGCTATAGAGCAGGTGCCAGGGGGGGGTCAACCTAGCTGGAAAGGAAACCAATTTTCATGTGTATGGGTATATAGAGTACATATTCCCATATAATGAAACGGTCGTCTGGCATGTTCCCTGTGGTGGGTGTGGCCTGGGGGAGTAGTCAAAGTGGTCAAAAAAATGAGCTAGATTAGCTGGAAAGGAAACCCTATGGAACCCATATGAAAAGATGCGCCATTGTCCCAAGATACATGAATGGATACTGCCAGACATTTTAAGTGGTGGGCGGTGCCCGCCAGACGCCCCCAAAGGGGGTCCAAAAATGAGCTAGATTAGCTGGAAAGGAAACCCTAAGGAACCAATGGGATATTGTTCGGCAGAGTCCAAATATACACAAATGATCACTGCCAGACGTTTTAAGTGGTGGGGAGTGCCTGCCAGACGCCCCTAAAGTACCCCACCCCAAAATAATGACCAACCTGAAGTGAGCGCACAGCCCCAGCGCACAGTGAGATATTGCGATCGCATAATATCCCCCTTTTTAGCCAATATAAACACGCCTGTGTCAGTGCGGGTCGGCGGCGTTGAAAAAGATTGATAGTCTAGTATTCGCAGACCCTAATTTCAATAAAAATTGCTACCGTTTTATGTAGAAATATAGACCCTTTATCATTTTCTGTGCATCAATGTGCACCCCTAATTCGATGGGTTATCTATCAAAGACCATTCCTGTGAAATTAAAAGAAATTTAAAGAAGATCTGAGTTAGCGGGGGCACTTAAACCGCCCCCATGTCGAATAATTGGGAAATTCCGCCTCCTCAAAAGTGGCATATCGGAGAATATTTTTATCAGTTTGGGGGCTCCATAGACCCCTTTATCATTTTCTGTGCATCAATGTGCACCCCTAATTCGATGAGTTATCTATCAAAGACCATTCCTGTGAAATTAAAAGAAATTTAAAGAAGATCTGAGTTAGCGGGGGTACTTAAACCGCTCCCATGTCGAATAATTGGGAAATTCCGCCTCCTCAAAAGTGACAAATCGGAGAATGTTTTTATCAGTTTGGGGGCTCCATAGACCCCTTTATCATTTTCTGTGCATCAATGTGCACCCCTAATTCGATGAGTTATCTATCAAAGACCATTCCTGTGAAATTAAAAGAAATTTAAAGAAGATCTGAGTTAGCGGGGGCACTTAAACCGCCCCCATGTCGAATAATTGGGAAATTCCGCCTCCTCAAAAGTGACAAATCGGAGAATGTTTTTATCAGTTTGGGGGCTCCATAGACCCCTTTATCATTTTCTGTGCATCAATGTGCACCCCTAATTCGATGAGTTATATCTATCAAAGATCATTCCTGTGAAATTAAAAGAAATTTAAAGAAGATCTGAGTTAGCGGGGCACTTAAACCGCCCCCATGTCGAATAATTGGGAAATTCCGCCTCCTCAAAAGTGGCATATCGGAGAATATTTTTATCAGTTTGGGGGCTCCATAGACCCCTTTATCATTTTCTGTGCATCAATGTGCACCCCTAATTCGATGAGTTATCTATCAAAGACCATTCCTGTGAAATTAAAAGAAATTTAAAGAAGATCTGAGTTAGCGGGGGCACTTAAACCGCCCCCATGTCGAATAATTGGGAAATTCCGCCTCCTCAAAAGTGACAAATCGGAGAATGTTTTTATCAGTTTGGGGGCTCCATAGACCCCTTTATCATTTTCTGTGCATCAATGTGCACCCCTAATTCGATGAGTTATATCTATCAAAGATCATTCCTGTGAAATTAAAAGAAATTTAAAGAAGATCTGAGTTAGCGGGGGCACTTAAACCGCCCCCATGTCGAATAATTGGGAAATTCCGCCTCCTCAAAAGTGGCATATCGGAGAATATTTTTATCAGTTTGGGGGCTCCATAGACCCCTTTATCATTTTCTGTGCATCAATGTGCACCCCTAATTCGATGAGTTATCTATCAAAGACCATTCCTGTGAAATTAAAAGAAATTTAAAGAAGATCTGAGTTAGCGGGGGCACTTAAACCGCCCCCATGTCGAATAATTGGGAAATTCCGCCTCCTCAAAAGTGGCATATCGGAGAATATTTTTATCAGTTTGGGGCTCCATAGACCCCTTTATCATTTTCTGTGCATCAATGTGCACCCCTAATTCGATGAGTTATCTATCAAAGACCATTCCTGTGAAATTAAAAGAAATTTAAAGAAGATCTGAGTTAGCGGGGGCACTTAAACCGCCCCCATGTCGAATAATTGGGAAATTCCGCCTCCTCAAAAGTGACAAATCGGAGAATGTTTTTATCAGTTTGGGGGCTCCATAGACCCCTTTATCATTTTCTGTGCATCAATGTGCACCCCTAATTCGATGAGTTATATCTATCAAAGACCATTCCTGTGAAATTAAAAGAAATTTAAAGAAGATCTGAGTTAGCGGGGGCACTTAAACCGCCCCCATGTCGAATAATTGGGAAATTCCGCCTCCTCAAAAGTGGCATATCGGAGAATATTTTTATCAGTTTGGGGGCTCCATAGACCCCTTTATCATTTTCTGTGCATCAATGTGCACCCCTAATTCGATGAGTTATCTATCAAAGACCATTCCTGTGAAATTAAAAGAAATTTAAAGAAGATCTGAGTTAGCGGGGGCACTTAAACCGCCCCCATGTCGAATAATTGGGAAATTCCGCCTCCTCAAAAGTGGCATATCGGAGAATATTTTTATCAGTTTGGGGGCTCCATAGACCCCTTTATCATTTTCTGTGCATCAATGTGCACCCCTAATTCGATGAGTTATCTATCAAAGACCATTCCTGTGAAATTAAAAGAAATTTAAAGAAGATCTGAGTTAGCGGGGGCACTTAAACCGCCCCCATGTCGAATAATTGGGAAATTCCGCCTCCTCAAAAGTGGCATATCGGAGAATATTTTTATCAGTTTGGGGGCTCCATAGACCCCTTTATCATTTTCTGTGCATCAATGTGCACCCCTAATTCGATGAGTTATATCTATCAAAGATCATTCCTGTGAAATTAAAAGAAATTTAAAGAAGATTTGAGTTAGCGGGACCACTTAAACCGGGAATTGGGGATAACATCGCTAGTCATAAGGACAGTGGCTCATAAGGACCGCTATTCATTACGTGTAATTCCCCTTACCTGTAGGGTCACTATTCATAAAATCATAAGGAGCATTATTCATAAGGATTGCTTTTCATAATTATCAGAAGAGGGTTGCTATTCATAATCAACGAAAAGGGTCATTACTCATAAGGGCCGCTATACATAATACAGATACAGGGTGGCTATTCATAATACCAAATCGGGGTCGTTAATTATAAGGGTCGGTACTCATAATCGAAGAAGAGGGTCGCTATTCATAATAGTAGAAGGAAAAAAATATTGAGGTGTGGGGGGGGGGTGGCCTGTATTATTATTACCCTCTCCCCCCCCCCCCCGATATTTTGGATTATGATACATTAACTTAAAACTAATAATTATCCAAACTCTTGATGTTTGATCTTAACGATTAGAAGTAAGGAAATAAATGCAATAATTTCAATGCGAAAATATCGAAGAAAATTCGTTCGCTCGCATTGTTATTTTCAATTAATGGTTAAGGGGTTTTGTCCATTGGTGTAGATCCGGGCATTTCTTCTTTTCATTAAAAACCATTTTGGGATGCACTTAAATATGAATTATTTATTTGCCTTGTTTTCTACCCTTTTATCTTTTTTTTTTAGTACGTTACTGCGTTAGTCTTGAATTTTCTCTCTCTTTTCTTACCCCTCCCCCCTCTCACTCTCTCTTATTCTTATAGCTTCTCCACTTTTCTTTCCTTCTTTACCCCACAATTTCTTTTCATTTACCTTTGGCTCTTCCAATGTAGTCTGATTTTTTGTGTTCCGTCTCCTTGATTGCTAATTTCATAATATTTTAAAGGAACCTGCAGACTTTACAAGCTCTGCTTTTTATGCAGATTCCTTCATATTTCGAACTCATTTATTGTCATTGTTACAATCTACTGGCATTTTTTGCTATACTGAATTACTTTGCCACACTGTATTGTTATAATCAAATGACTGTATTGTCTTATATTGTGTTTATATTTTTGTTATTTATTTTGTGAAATATGAGAATAAATTCAAAATTCAAATTCAAATTCAAAATGCAACTTTTTCTCGACAGATTTTTGAAAAATTTCCTGATGTAGGAGGGTCTCTTCGCTCAATGGTGTATCTAGGGGGCAGAGGGGGGATGTGCCCCTTGCAGCACTTGGAGTGGGCGCAAAAAACGCAAAGGAGAGATAGAAAAATAGGGGGAAAATGAATAAAAAATCCTAATCTTTACGGATCACCGCCCCAATTCCGCAAGGTGAAATCACTAGAAATCTAGTTTTTGAAGGTTTGAAATGCGAAAATATTCCAAAGCTGGTCGCTTTGCTCCCTCGCATAATTATTTTCTTTCAGGATCTCGTAATTTCGCTCCCGTAGTATATAGTTCTTAAATAACTTCAATCCCATTATGGGATAAAGTGTATAAAACAGCATTTGTAAAGGTTCAACTTTTGAAAGAAATCTCAACTTCAGGTCGCCTTGCTGAATTTCTCAAATCTTTCTCAAGCCTATAGGGTTTTTGTTAGTTCTGATCCCGATTGCAGAAGTGAGGGAATAGAAAACCGTTTATCAATGTATAAAATTAATTCGAGCTTCTCTACCGCTCAGCTGCGGTGGTCCAATGCAAAATTTCCTGGGTAAAATGCACAAGAAATTGCGTTTTTTAGTGTTAAATTTAAACATTTGCCGCTCGGTCGCTTTGCTCCCTGGCTTGTACAATAACGTAGATAAGTTTGGACACTCAGGGGGGGGGGGGGGGGGGGTAACTTCATTGTTTGCTCCGGGCGCCATAATCCCTAGATACGCCGCTGAATTCGCTCCCTCGAATGTTAAATGTTGCGTCCAAATAATTGAAAAGCGGACCGGGCGTCAAACTATAATTTTCCACCTAAAAAAATTATTTGCTACAAGCCGTTATCTTTCTCTCAAATTTGCTAAAACGTCAAAGCTTTCGCGTTTCGCGCGGAAAGGGGGAAATTCCCCTTCCCTTCACCCACCCCTGTTACATACAGTGCAGTTTTGCGTCTAAAATAACTAAAAAGCAGCCAGCGCGCCGAACTAACTTTCCGCCTTAAAAAAAGTTCTACGAGCCGTTTTTCTCTCAGATTTGCTGTAAAACCTAAGAGCTTTCGCGCTATGCGCGGAAGGGAGGAAACTGCCCCTCCCTCCCTGGACAACTACCCCCTTAGGTCAACTACCCCCAGGACATCTCTTCCTTTGTTCGTTCATATTTTCATCCTTTTATCTTTTCTTCTGTCCTAAACTTAATTTTGCTTTATCTTTCTGCATTTGTTTTCCCTTTCTTTTCTCATGTTATTATTTGTTTCAGTATCATTTTATCTTTATCTTTCCTTTATTTTTTCCCCTTCTTCTTTACTTCTAACCTTCCTTTCGACTCTCTTTATTTTCTTCTTCCTTTCCTTCTTTGCTTATGTTATTCTTTGTTTTGGGCTTTCTTTCATCCTCTCTTTCTGTCCTTTCTCATGTTATTCTTTGTTTTGATATTTCTTCATCTCCTCTTGTTGTCTTCTCTCATGCCCTATTTTGTTTTGATCTTTCTTTGTTCTTTTCTTTCTGCATTTTGATCGTTCTTAGATTTTCTCTTTCTGTTTTTCCATATATTGTTCTTTGCTCCCTTTCTTATCTTCTATTGCTGTCTTTCCCTTATAAATGTTATTCTTTGTTTTATCCTTCCATCATTTTGTATTTTTTCTCTCCTTATGTTTTCCTTTATTTTTTCCTACTATATCATCTCTTTCATCTTTTATACCCTACCCCGTGTATTTCTCCATTATTTTCTTTTTATCTTCGCGTTTGCTCTTTCCTCTATCTCTTATACCCCTTTCCCACTGCCGTCCAAATTTGGTCCGCACCAGGTCCGGACCAAATTATGTCCGTCGCAAGTGCTTTCACACCGCCGTGAAGATTTAGGCCGGACCTGGGCCGGGCCAAACATATCCGTCGCAGTTGCCACGGAAACCACTTCCCCCCCCCCCCCCCCCCCCCTCATTTGGAACTGCATACTAGCTAGCTAGCTTCGCGCGAAACCCTCGCTCGCTCACGATCACGTACGTACGTGTACGTATGTTTGTGTAAAGTGGACTGTTCTGATTGTGTTCTTCTTCATCATGAAAAGTTTACTCGAGTTGATTTTTTCAGTGCTTTTACTAAACACTGTGCGATGCAGACATATGTTATGACTGCTTTAGATCAATCCTTCCGTAGAGAAGAAAAGGAAGAGAGTGCTGTTTGCTCTTGCTCAAGAAGAAGGGAGTCGCCGGCGTAGGCCTAGTCATTTTCGCCGTGAGACTGCTGATGATGATGTCGTACCTCGCTGCAGTATATATGCAATGGGCTGTACAGCTGACCGACGTATTTGGTCATTTGACAGGGTATCATGCATTTGGTCCGGACCAAATTCTTTGTGCTTTTCACACCAAATTTGGTCCGGACCTGGTCCGGACCTGAAACACCTCTTGGTCCGGACCAAATTTTGGTCCGCACTAACTTTTTGGTCCGGACCAAATGCTTTCACATCAAGATTTGGTCCGGACCAGGTCCGGACCTGGTCCGGACCAAAGCTTGATGTGAAAGGGGTATTAATCTTCCTTTCTTCCTTTTATCATCTTCTCTGTGCTATCTTTCTTATTCTAGCATCTTCTTCTCTTTCCTTCTTTTATGTTTTCATATGCTTTTATTTTCTATTTTCTTCCTTTATCATTTTGTATGATTTTGTTTTATATTTCTCTTCTAGTTTTCTCCAGAAGGGTGCGAAGAAACCTGCCAAAATCTGTGACGTCATTTAAACCTAACTGAGATCTATAGGATGCGTTCACAGGCGCCGGAAGTGGGGGGGGGGGGGCGATGTCGCCCCAAACAAAAAGGTGCCGGGCAAAACGCGTTTTCGACCTCCCCATAGGCGTAAATGCAAATGCGAAAAATTTCGACATTTCGACAAAATTACATGTATTCCAGTATTAAACTATCTAAATATGAGGATATTGGAGCACCTCGCTGCCCGTGAGGAGGTGGTAGTCGAGCCAATATTGCCCTTCTCAAAATCCTCAAGGGGCTGCAGCCCTACGTAGGCATTATATCCCCCTCCAAGTCATCCACGGAATTGTACAAGCTAGGGAGCAAAGCGATTTTTTGTGGGGGGGGGGGGGCACTTAATCTGCAAAACGTCATTTCTTATTCAATGTACTGAGGAAAAGTCGCAAATAACCACTGCAATCTAGGCCAAGTTCCAAATACTGAACATTGATAAAAGTCCCTTTTCTCAATTCTTTCTCAAATGGGGGCACAGCACTGAAGGAACAAGTGAGAAATAATCAAGGAATTTAGGAAGGCCATCGAAAGTTGATATTTCTTTCAAATGTATAGAACATTTGAAAATGCGACTTCATATGCTTTAACATAAATTATACTGGGGCAAAATATTGAAAAACAAAACAAAAACAGGGGCGTAACTAGTACTAACTACGAGAGGATATGGGGCACGTGCCCCGCAAATTAGATGGGGTGAGAAAGAGGAGAAAAGAGAAAAAGACGGGGGAGAAGAAAAGGAAGAGAAATAAGACAATAATTGGACCCCTTTTTGTTTTGTTCAAGCGGACCCTGATCGCCAGGGCCCCCTTTAATAAGGGCTGTGTATCATGGATTTGCTTTGAACTAAATTCAATTCAATCCAATTTATTCTCATTTCCAGCAAAAACATTTCCTCGGAAATTAGACATTGAAATATATAAATTATATAATAAATAATAATATAATAAACAATATAATGTATAACTTTTCTTTAAACTTCACCATCAACCTGACATTATTCCATCAGTGGCAATGGTATACTATAAAGCATACTGCTTGTATGTAAACAATTATAGGACCAACGACTTTAAGTCCTCTCCGAGGGACTTGGGGTTAATGCCTTACCAAAGGACACGAGTGTATCCTGGTTTCGAACCCGGGCCCTTCAATTACAAAGCCACTGCTCGACCACTGAGCTATCTTGCTCTTTCCCATGATTATGGACATGATAGAGCAGCACCTGATGGCAACACCAACTACAGCAACCCCCCCCCCCCCCCCCCCCCCCACCAGGCTATGTCATTTATGAATTACTTTTACGAAAATAATCAGTAATGTGTGCTTGTACCGAGGCAAGGTGGGCCGAATGGCTCAACGTGGTCGGACTGATTCGGTGGGGTGGGGCACAGGGGCGTAGCCAGGATTTTTCAATAGGGGGAGGGGGCAGACGTGAAGGGTTCAACCGCGTAGCCAGGATTTCATTTTAGGGGGGCTGTTGTGGGGCACGCGCAGAGTGCGAAATTTGTGATGAGCACGCAAAGCGTGCTCCCCAGGGGGTGGGACAACTACCAGACGCAACCGTTGTGGTGGTCGCATCTGAGCTTCCAACATGCATTTGTATACGGTCCTGCGATCAGTCGCGCAACGGTCGCATCGAATTGCCCAGTCGTACGACCGATTTTAGTCAAGTGGTCGCATGTGGTCGTGCAACAATTGTGAAGGGGGCTTTAGTTGTGTGATACGTGAAATATGGTTGAGACATTTTCAAGATAGCGTTCGCTTGGTACTTACTATGTAATGTTTAAAATATTATGTAAGTTTGATGTATCATGTCGTGAGTTTGTAGTAAAACAAACATGAATGCTTGATCACAGTCGTTTTTCTCCACTATACATAAAAGCCGCGGCCACGGCATGCGAAGTATTAAATTCAGAGTTCCTGCGATTTTTACTTGTCATTCCTAAAGGGAGACTGTTCTTTAATATATCAATTACAACAACTGCTGTACAGTATATATAAATGTAAGTTGTTTTTTTTTTCAAAGATATTCGTGAGGATTTTTTTTAAAATCATTGTAATATGTGTGAAATTAATATTACATGTATATCCGTTTACATGGGGACTATGGTAAATCTTTTCATACGGGTTTCATAGGGTTTCCTTTCGAGCTAATTTAGCTTATTTTTGGACCCCCTTTGGGGCGTCTGGCGGGCACCGCCAACCACTTAAAATGTCTGGCAGTATCCATTTATCTTGGGACTATAGCTTTATATATGGGTTTCATAGGGTTTCCTTTGCAGCTAATCTAGTTCATTATTTTGGGGTGTGGTACTTTAGGGGCATCTGGCAGGCACTCCCCACCACTTAAAACGTCTGGCAGTGATCATTTGTGTATATTTGGACTCTGCCGAACAATATTCCATTGGTTTCTTAGGGTTTCCTTTCCAGCTAATCTAGCTCATTTTTGGACCCCCTTTGGGGGCGTCTGGCGGGCACCGCCCACCACTTAAAATGTCTGGCAGTATCCATTCATGTATCTTGGGACTATAGCGCATCTTTTCATATGGGTTTCATAGGGTTTCCTTTGCAGCTAATCTAGCACATTATTTTGGGGTGGGGTACTTTAGGGGCGTCTGGCAGGCACTCCCCACCACTTAAAACGTCTGGCAGTGATCATTTGTGTATATTTGGACTCTGCCGAACAATATCCCATTGGTTCCTTAGGGTTTCCTTTCCAGCTAATCTAGCTCATTTTTTGACCCCCTTTGGGGGCGTCTGGCGGGCACCGCCCACCACTTAAAATGTCTGGCAGTATCCATTCATGTATCTTGGGACTATAGCGCATCTTTTCATATGGGTTTCATAGGGTTTCCTTTGCAGCTAATCTAGCTCATTATTTTGGGGTGGGGTACTTTAGGGGCGTCTGGCAGGCACTCCCCACCACTTAAAACGTCTGGCAGTGATCATTTGTGTATATTTGGACTCTGCCGAACAATATCCCATTGGTTCCTTAGGGTTTCCTTTCCAGCTAATCTAGCTCATTTTTGGACCCCCTTTGGGGGCGTCTGGCGGGCACCGCCCACCACTTAAAATGTCTGGCAGTATCCATTCATGTATCTTGGGACAATGGAGCATCTTTTCATATGGGTTCCATAGGGTTTCCTTTCCAGCTAATCTAGCTCATTTTTTTGACCACTTTGACCACTCCCCCAGGCCACACCCACCACAGGGAACATGCCAGACGACCGTTTCATTATATGGGAATATGTACTCTATATACCCATACACATGAAAATTGGTTTCCTTTCCAGCTAGGTTGACCCCCCCTGGCACCCGGTCTACTTTAGCATTTTGCGCTATATAAGTATCTATTATTATTATTATTATAATTGGCAATATAATCATGGAGTAATTACCGGAAACATTTAGAGTAAATATTTCATTAAAGAATGTCTGGTGTTAACGTTTACCGGTACCTGTTTTACCAGTTACACATTATGTAATTGTTTTTCCACAAAAGGTTATTGAAGAAAGAGAAAAACTGTTAGACATGAAGTTGCTCGTGTTTATGGGAGAGGAATCAAGTCGTTGGTATAGGACCTACAAGTGTTCAGTTCTGCAGGGTTCAGTAAATCTACGTTTAAGACGGTGTCAAAGATGTTCGATGTTAAACTGTTAAAAATGTGGGCAAAATTGTCGTGTTTTATGGAGGTGTTCTCATGCAGGTTGCTCAAACTGAGCTTAGAATGCTTGCCAAATAGTTGTTTTTTCTATCAAAACTTTTATAAGAACACAAAGAAACGAACGTGGGTGTTTTTTATTGTTTGTTTCTGAACTGTCTGGGGTAAAACGGACCTAGGGGTCCGTTTTGCCATCCCCATATGACCCATTTTACCCGAGGCCCATGGGTAAAACGGCCCATGTCAATAAAAATATAATATTTGATTTTATTCCAATCTCAAAGGAATTTGTTAGATTTAGTCAACATAGCTGGGTAGCAATATGCGACCACAACCTGTACACCAAAGATGAATTTCCACATACCACTTGAAAAAAAATGATGTGGCTCTAAAGTTAAGGGGTCCGTCTTATTACACCTTAGAAAATGGGAAAATTTTGATTTCCGGGACGTAGGGATGTACATGCATGGGGAGCTAAGTGTGCTTCATAACATCAGTCATGAAGATAATTCGGAATTGTAGTCTTTTTAAAATCTGAGGCGGAACAACGGACACAATGGGGGGGGGGGGCTCTTCTTCTTCTTCTCATTTCTTCTTTTTCTATTTTAATCTTCATTTTTATATTTTTCCCCTTTTTTATCATAATAAAGACTTCCAGATTTTGCATAATTTACTATTTAATACATACATGTAAAATATTATAGTTACTTATTGTTATTATTATGTAATTTGGCACAATGATACTGGCATGTGAAAATATTTGTTCGTGTATTTTACCTTGATTATTGTGAAAATGTTATTTTGAAAAAGGAATTTTGATCTTAAAATTAATCCTAATTAGTCCTAATTAATCATGAATATTCATGATGACAATAATCTAAAATTTGAAAACTAGTGGAAATAGATAAATACATTTAGATTTCGGATTAAGATTTGAACTGTGATAGAAATTGTACTTACATTATTTATTTTAATATTGTACACAATTTCAAAAGGTATTTTCATATTTCATTAATAAAAGTGTAAATTAGTTTTAATAATAAAAGTGTTATCTAGTTAGTAATCATTTTTTGACAACTATGTCCCTATATTATATATATATATAATGAATGTGATACAATAATTTTCTTAGTAGATAGGATGTAGGTTATAGGATTATAGGAGTAGGATAGGATAGGAATAATAACGTCACATGATTGGTTCCTGTAGACACCCACAGCATTTCCAGCATTTTTATAGTTAATTAATTCCTTATTGGTCCTATCTATCACCTACTCTGACAGTCCAACAAAAGCAGACATACTTAACCGCCAGTTTGTCTCTGTTTTCAACAGCAACGAGTGCAGGAGTAACATCAAAGTCAAGAAAATCCTTATCTGTCGATGAGTGATATTACTGTCGCTCCTTACGGGGTTTACAAGCTCCTTTCAGAACTTGATGTCCACAAGGCTACAGGTCCGGACAAGATTTCAGCAAGACTCCTCAAGTCGCTGGCCCTGGAGCTCACCCCAATCTTCACTCTGTTTTATCAATCCTCACTTGACCAAGGAGTTGATGACTGGAAGGAAGCAGATGTTACTCCCATCTTCAAAAAGGGTAAAAGGCATAAGGCTGAGAACTACCGCCCCATCTCACTCACATCAATCTCTTGTAAAGTTTTAGAGCACATCATCTACAGTGCCATCATGGATCACCTCGAAGCTAAGAATGCTCTCTCTGATGCTCAGCATGGATTTCGTAAACGCCGATCTTGTGAGTCCCAGCTCATTCTTGCTATCCAAGACCTTGCCAAAGGGATTGGCGACAGAGAGCAACATGACGTCATCCTCCTCGATTTTTCCAAAGCTTTCGACAAAGTTCCTCATGCTCGGCTCCTTTACAAGCTGCAGCACTATGGCATCAGGGGCAACACCCATAGATGGATAACTGATTTCCTTCATGACCGGAGTCAGCGAGTAGTCCTTGAAGGATCAACATCAGGCACTACTAAAGTCACTTCCGGGGTACCTCAAAGTAGTGTCTTAGGCCCGCTCCTTTTTCTGCTGTTCATCAATGACCTACCTGAGTATGTTTCTCCAGGCTGCACTGTTCGTCTCTTTGCAGATGACTGCATGCTCTATCGCAATATCAATTCCAGTGCTGACTCAAGACTGCTCCAGAAGGACTTGGATGCCTTGCAAGAGTGGGAAAGGGACTGGCTAATGGAATTCAATCCCCAGAAGTGCCAAGTTCTCAGGGTCACTAACAAAAGGAAGCCTGTGGAGTGTTCTTACATCATCCATGGCCAAGTTCTTGAGGAAGCAGACACTGCAAAGTATCTTGGCATTCATCTCAAGAACAACATGAACTGGACCCACCACATCAATACTGTCACTAAGAAGGCAAACAACATCAGCGCCTTTTTACAGCGAAACATCAGACCCTGTCCGAGGCAGACCAAAGCATTGTGCTACTTGACACTAGTACGACCCATCCTTGAGTATGCCTGCACGGTATGGGATCCACATACCCAAGACAACATTTGGAGACTGGAAATGGTTCAGCGTCGATACGCTCGCTTTGCCACAGGTGACTTTCATCGAACAAGCAGTGTTAAATTGATGATGAGCAAACTCCAGTGGCCATCTCTCCAAGAACGTCGGGCACAACTCAAGATGATGCTGATGTACCGCATTGTTAACCAACTTACAGACATTCCTCATACCAATCTATTGCCGGTAACAACATCACACCGTGGACATTCTCAACAATTCCAGATCCCCTTCGCAAGGACTCTAGTCTACCAGAAGTCATTCTACCCAGACTCTATAAGACTTTGGAACATGCTTCCTGGAGATCTTGTGAACCGTACCTCTGCCATCTCATTTAGGCAGGAGGTACAGGAAATCCAGCTCCGCTAAAAGGGGATTTTGTGGTTTTTTAGCTGCACATAGTTACCTTGTAGTCTTTTTATTTGGCACTGTACATACGCTGCACCTGCCGGCCAAACCATACAAGTACGAGAATACACCACATGGTGGACTGTACTCATCAAGAAGTAGAAGAAGAAGATCTATCGACATCTTTAGGATTTTCTATATATAGGTCTATAGAAACCTGCAGGATTATCAGTCCCATATAGACAACCCATATACCATTTCCATATAGAAACTCGGCACCTATGGGTCTCTATGGGACCTATAAAATAGAGACCTATGGGTCTCTATTGGGACCTCTAGCAATTCTGTCTATGGAATTTTCGACCTGGGAATTGCAAGATTATCTTCAAAGTGAGTATTTCATACAATTTTTTTTTAATGGTTAATTAGTTACACAACAAATCACAACAAAACCTTACATATTTCAATTTTCACGATTGATTTAAACCCCTCAGGCGCGGATCCAGAGGGGGGCGCAAGGGGCGTGCGCCCCCCCCCCCCCCGTTTTGTCTGACAAAGTATGCCCCCGGACCCCCTAGATGGCCGTTTGGCTTCGTCAAACGGAGGGTTCCTCAGTATCCGCCCCTGCCCCCCGGGCTATATACATGTAGCTCGGCCTCACTTTTCCGTAAGTGCCAAGTTAGCCCGACCATAGAGACGCCCCGACCCCCGACCCCTTGAAGCTTGTCGAGTACCATGCATGCCCACAGTGTGCATGCCTACTACTTACCTCCTCCTAGACGGGGTTCATATCCTATGAAAAATAACTTCTGCACACACCTATGGCACACACAAGCAATATTACGGGCAGTGCATGCAGTGGAATGGCACGCATGGCCAGTATCATTATTTTCTGCATGATGATAATGCACGTGCATTCGGATTCATAACATCGCATATCGATACGACGAAGCTATGGTAAATATCACGAGGGCTTAGGCTATAATTTTGTGGACAGAGCAGCAGAGGCAAGAGTGTAATGTAAACTGTAAGTTGTTAATGTTACTAGTGAATTAGGACCGTATTTTAGATGAACTGTCATTTTATTTGTAAATAAATAGGGGGCCTAAACTAAACTTAAAATTAAAGTTAACTAGGCCTAGGCGGTAAGTTAGGCGGTAGTATTTATGTAAGCCAAGCCCAAGGCCAGGGTTTAGCACAATAGCAGGTTTACTTAGGCCTAGGCCTAGTTAAGTTTAGTCTTTTTAGAAGTTTACTTTAGTCTAGCCCCGGGACGGCCCCGGGACGTACCCGGGACGGCATTATCGTGAAATAGTCCCCGCTTCAAAAAAATCTAAGTTTTTTTTAGGATTAGGATTAGGGTTAGGGTTAGGATTAGGGTTAGGTTTTAGGGTTAGGGTTAGGGTTTAGGATTAGGATTAGGGTTAGGGTAGGGTTTAGGATTAGGGTTAGGGTTAGGGTTAGGGTTAGGGTATGGTGGGGACTATATCACGATTATGCCCCCGGGACGTGCCGGGGGCTAGACTCGGGACGCTGCCAGTGCCACTTCGTTTGTCTTGTTCGTGGCAGCGACCTGACTCCTCACATGCCTGAGTGAAAGTTGAAACCAGGCACTAGTATGGTGGTGTGACCATATTTCGCGCATGACCTAAGTTCGCGCACAGGGCAATATCTAAAAAACTACAAAAGATTTCGAAAATCTGATAGTGATAGCGCTATATTAGATAGAGGAAGCTAAAATTACATATGGCAGTGTATGGATTATATTTTCTTTTAAGTTGGGTGAGAAATTATGAAGATATTGACAAAATATCGGCAATTTTGCTACTTTTTGCGTCAGTTTCCGAAAAATATGAAGTTACCGACAACGGTCCAAAAATCCTCATTTTGATAGAAGATGTCATCAAAGTTGTAGGTAAACGTGATACCAAATGATTGTATGATATTTTGTCTTACATTGTATACAAATGATGCAATTATCTTCCCTTTGCTGGACCGCTACGTTGGATAACTTAGATGTTAATTTACGTGCGCGAACTTAGGTCTCGTGGTTTTTATGCCCTTTTTTTTTTCAGTGTGTTGCGCGATCCGACACTGGGTTTCGAGATCGCGATATTTCCGAAATTCTTCGTCGATTAATGTTCTTGTTGAATCAAGTTTTAGTCCAGAATTTTGCTTTCCGTTTGGTATAAAACTTTATAAATAAATTATTGTAGAATATGAGAAATCAAGTATCGAATATCACATTTCTAATAAAAATTTGAATGTGCGCGAAATATGGTCACCCCATCATACTAACAAGTAACAGTAAGTGATAACACTAACAATGTAACATGACTAATCCGTGGGTCTCACAATTTACATGGGCAAATTACCATGTAGGCCTATGTACTACAGACTACAGAGTACAGTCATGACAGTTGTATCGTAGGTAGGCCTACATATTTTTTAAAATAAAAGTTAAAGTATCAGGCCTTCTCGTGAAATAAGCCACCGGTTATCATGGTTATCGAGTGTGTATACACACACTGCCGTGTAAAGTCAATGGAGGATGTGAACCTTCATAGGCAATTACACGCAATAAACTGCATGTACAAAGTGAATGTGAGGTGGCTTATTTCACAAGAATGCCAAGTACATGTATCAATAATAGACAGAAAAATCTGTTTGGAGGAGGTTTATAACATTTTTTGACTTTCGACTCGAGGCTCTCCAAGACAGACGAAAGCCTACCAAATAGTCACCGTAGTCGAGTACCTCTCCGCGGGCCTTAACCACTAGGTCTATGGCCAAACGTATGAGGTACCTCACCCTACACGTTTATTACTAATTAGAAGTTGTAGATAGACATAAATTATCTTATATAGTAAATTTTTCTCACTCATTTGTAATCCTCCCTCTCGCGAGCGAGAATTCGAACGTACGTAAAAACATACTGACGCGCATGCGTATTGCAAACTATACACTGGCCTACGAAAGTTTTCAGTACAGGAGTCGGGAAATTAATAGGACTTTTTTAATCATCCTCGAAATGAAAGACGACAGTTATTCGGAAAGCAAAGTATATGTATTGTAAGTACCAAAACTTAGCCTTAAAATGAGTTATGTCATATTTCATGGTATAATTGTGACATACGAGCTTGGATTTAAGAGGCACCCAATCTTTCAAAGGACTGCTGATCGCAGCCCGAACATGTTTGTTTGTAGGTTAGTCGGTGACTTTAGTGAATTGATATGTGACTAACTATTAGTAAGTCAATCCAAGAAAATGACTGCAAAAAACTTGGTTAAATCTTTTGTAGATTCATCATTAGAGTGTTCATGTTTATATCACTAACACTATAACAGTAGGCCTTATTGTTCTTGCTTTCTACAGGTGAGCTGTGATCGAGACAGCTTCACCCAACTCCTGAACATCCGTCCAGACAATGTCCTATTGACAAGGTGAAAACGACCTGAGATATAACTGCAAATCTTACCATCTCCTGTATCTTCCGCGAGTCGGACTCCTCAATCCTGCCTGACAATGGAATATGAGCCAGATGAGCGGCGTCCTCTTATTAGGACGATCTCTGAGGATGGGGTATTTGACCCACCATCAACTCCCGTCTTCTATGACATCTCCCACAAGAAGCGAAGGGTCGCCTGTTTTATAATCTTGCTCACCGAAATGCTTGAGAGACTAGCCCACTATGGCATTACTTCCAACCTTATCCTCTTCCTCAATCTGGAACCGTATGGCTGGTTGTCCTACGACGCTCTCCATGTCTTCTTTGCGTTTACAGCTGTCTCGTACATATTTTCTGTCATCGGAGGCTTGATTGCTGATACCTTCCTGGGTAGATTCAAGACAATTTTCTTCAGCCTTGTCATATATGTCATTGGTGCTGCTTTTTTTGTGCTCATGGGTAGAGCCTCCATAGATGATGCTTTTCTGGATGAATTATGCAGTGTCAAGTCTGGCAATGCTTCGACTGTCACCCTTGCACATGATGTTACGCCTACATCAACAGTGATGTGTTTGGGTCCGCTGTTGGTTGGAACCCTTTTAACAGCAATAGGAGGTGGGTCAGTACGGGCTAACCTCTCACCTTTTGGTGCAGAACAGGCAAGTATACTTTTGATAGAATGTTTTTCATTGTAAATTAAAAATCCCTGCTATTACCCGGTACTCCTCTTCCATTTCCTTTTCTTTTTGTCTTTCTTCTACATTTCATCCCCCCCCCCTTTTTTGGGGGGGGGGGGGGGGGGGGGATGGGGATGGCAAGAGTGTTTAGATTTTTAGAGGAATCTTATAAAGTTCAATCATTTCACCTGTGTAATCCTGTAACATAAAAAGTGTACAAGTTCTTGATGTAAACAGACTAACACATTTGATCGTTAATAACTCCAAAGTCCAAACTTGTTTCATACTGAAGTTTACACATTGTAAATTTTCAAAGGATATCAAATTTATATATGAAGTAAGTTTCCCTCTATTTCTTCCAGTTACCTTTTCATTATATTGCTCCGAACTTTGATAAGTTTTAGAATAGTTTACATATCAAGGTTGTAAAATCTGTGTGTATCCTTCAGAATGCAGTGCTGTTCTGTTGTGCATTGCACCTGTCATTTCCAATAACCTTTTGCTATCCTGCGCTCTAGAATTTCAGCTGTGATTCACTATGATTGTATTCTGATTCTGAATTAGTTACCACTACATGTACGTGTACATGTACGCCCAGATTTTATGGCCTTAATTTGTCAACAAAAAAAATCAAAGCAAATTGAAGAATTGTATTTGAAGAAATGTCCTACATTTATTCCAAATAGAAGTGACATCATTTGAATTGACAATATGTAAATTTCAGAGTGATACAAGTTTGAACATATGAGTTATTAATAGTCAAAATCATTATTGTTATTGTTTTATTTATTTTTTAACCGAGTACTAATAGATCCAAATTAATATGCTGTGTTCTTCTTTCCATGAAAAATATTGGGGAAAAATATGCACTTGTTATATGATTGTCGATGAAACAATGAAGTATACGATTTGTTACATACATGTGACTGTGAATCAGGAAGTCAGTCTGTTGATTGGTATTGATGGAGTGTCCGTTGATTGTTATCATAATCTATTCTCCATGGAGGAAGCACCCAGAAAATAGTTACAAAACAGTTGAGCTACCGTATGAGTACATGGTGTCATTAATTCTGAAAAAAACCAAGATTTACAGCATGCCCCATTATTATGATATAGTACTTTTTAAAAATTCTCTATTTATACAGTAGCTTTAGAAATATTCTCATTAGGGCTTCATGTACAGCCATGGAAAAAATTATTAGACCAGCTCCTTATAAAGGCCAATGTGGCAAGTGTTGTCTATCTCAGTAATTGAATATTCAGAATGATTTCTACTAGCTAACTCATAATGAGTGGATGAATACTCCCCAAAACAATTAGCTTGTGTAATAAATAATCCCTCGGACAATTACCGCCAGGGTAGTTGCCCCTAGGACAATTAACCCTGGACAAGTTTCGCTAAGGACAATTAATTCTAAGGGCACCCCAACGGATAGAACTTTCAGAACAACTAACAGAATGTACTGTAAATATCCTAGATGATAACTGCCTCAGGGATATTCTCCAGGGGTAGGGTTTTTTCGAAAAAATGTCCTGACAGAAGTGGTCTGAGGATAATTGGCCAGGGGCTTTGCCTCATTTTCTCATAAAGCCATGTCCACCCCTCTGGGGGCAGTTCAGTTCTTGGTGGAAAATTGGTACATTTGATGATAGCAGCCATGCCTTGTGGCATTATGTCAACAAGGTGTTGCCTTTTTTTCCCCTCACAGCGGTTCATTCATGCTGCATGAATGTTTTTTGTTTCATAATATTAATTGTATCCCCCGGCAGAATTCCGGAGGATACTTTGGATTCAGTACCGTTCCGCCGCCCCCGCCCCGCGTCACATTCTTGTGTGCACTCTAGCTAATCGCCCTTAGCCCCCGCTTATTTTTATGCCTCCGCCCATCGGGTATGTAGGTCGAAGGTCAAAGGTCACAGGTCAATTTCTGAAATTGCAGGTGTTAGCCTTGCTAACGCGATATCTCAAGAACCATTTGAGGAATGAACTTGAAACTTGGTGCTAGTATGTATCACCGTATGAAGACGATTTGATTAGATTATTGGGTATGTAGGTCAAAGGTCAAAGGTCACAGGTCAATTTCTGAAATTGCAGGAGTTAGCAATTTGAGGAATGATCCATTAACTTTAAACTTGGAACTAGTATGCATCACCATAGAGAGACAAACTGAATTAGATTTTTGTTCACATAGGTCAAAGGTGACGGGTCATAGAGATCATTATAAAGGTGTATGTTAAATTAATAATTTTTTACCTTTGTTATCACCATACATGTATCTCAACTATTTTGTATTCATGACAAGGAGGAGATAAAGTGATCAGACTTTAGGGTTACAGAAGGTGTAAGGTCAAATGTCATTTGAAGAGATCAATTAACATGTAATTAGAGGCTTTTATTCTGGTTGTCACAATATTTCAAGAACAGTTTGAACCATCAACTGAATTTAGGCGGAGGCATAAATATAGAAGACGCAGTCGCATTCACTGCTTGTGAGACATAGCAACAAGTAATGTATGCAAACTGGATTCCAAGTATTGTAGTTCATTCTTGAGCACCTTATACGTGGTGGATATGAGCGCTATAAAAATACCCAATATTATTATTATTGTATCCCCCGAACTAGTGTTCGGGGATACTATGCATTTGGCATCGCCGCGTCCGCCGCAGAGATTTTCTTGTGAGCGCTCTACAGGCTGCAGTTTTTGTCAGAACAGTCACAAGTGCCCCAAATGTAATAATTACACAAAATTGAAACACTGTATGGATTGTAATTTTAGCATGATCCAATTGTGTAATACAATTCCATTTGAAAATACCTTTAAAATATGAAAATTTGTATAGAGCTATGCAGTGTGTGAACCTACAAGTATACATATGTACATTGTAGGTCCATCTATGCATTACACAGTCTATTTACAGTGGTTTCCTTTTTGGATGGATGTCATTGTGTTTTATGAATGTTAATGTCTTTAATATTGGCACTACAGAAGGTGAGTGAGTCACAGTCATCTGCATGTTAGCCAAACAAAATCAAATGAAGTAAAGTACAATGAATTTATGTAGATGATGTTTGCTGTCTCATGGTCTTAGTGACTTTGTAAGTCATTTACATGTAGTTAAAGATGAAGTAGAGTTCTGGTCATGCATTTACATAGTGAAGGAAACTTTCTCAAAGCATTTGGGAAAGGTTGACCATGTCTACTTAAGAATTGTTTTATATTGTGTTGTTTTGTAATCATCAACATAGATAAGAAATTGACCCAATCTCAATCTTGTTTCCTTTTTGGATGGATGTCATTGTGTTTTATGAATGTTAATGTCTTCAATATTGGCACTACAGAAGGTGAGTGAGTCACGGTCATCTGCATGTTAGCAAGCCAAACAAACAAAATCAAATGAAGTAAAGTACAATGAATTTTTGTAGATGATGTTTGCTGTCTCATGGTCTTAGTGACTTTGTAAGTCATTTAGTTAAAGATGAAGTAGAGTACTGGTCATGCATTTACATAGTGAAAGAAACCTTCTCAAAGCATTTGGGAAAGGTTTACCATGTCTACTTAAGAATTGTTTTATATTGTGTTGTTTTGGAATCATCAACATAGATAAGAAATTGACCCAATCTCGCTGAAAATGTACTGCACATAGAAAGGTGTATATGGGACTACATACACAAGCGGCGTGAATGTTCATCCCGAAACTTTTGCTATTTTTACTAATCATATTTCGAAAATGCAATCCTTTTGAGGGGAGCTTTCTACTATGATGTTCTTCCAAACTGACATAAAAGGAATGCGAAAGCTCACAAATTATTTTTCCACTTTCCCAGTTCTAATTCAATTAAACTAAGTAGTTTGATATGGTTTAAAGATCTACATGTACATGAAAATGCTTGAGACTGAGAGTGAAATACATAGTGAATACATAGGATGGATTGTGCTCGTGGATATTTGTGTGTAGAAATGGAATGCAATGAAATTTTCAGCTGCAGAGAATGGTTGTTTAAAAACGTAATATACAAATAACAGGGCTTAGTATACAAATAACAGGGCTCGACACTAGCGGAGGTCCGGAGGTCAAAGTCCCCCAAAATGATGTTTTGGACCACCAAATTTGAAAAAAAGCAAGGAAATGGTGGTCCCATGTTGACCACCAAAAATTTTGAATCGCCGATCCTCCCAAAACAAGGAAAGAGCTCAACGCGATGTTCAAATGCCTCGCACATTTTCACAAAGCATTCACTCGTTGATGATAAACAACGAATGCTAGTGATGTGCATGTAACATGTTTAAATTAATATTTTGTTGTTGTTGTTGGTTATTGTTATATGGCAATCAGTCAATTTTGACTATTATCACCAACAATTTTTTTGTTATTTTTTTTTTTGCAAACTTTAATCATTTAAAATAATACAATTGACTCCTCTTTTGTTTTTGGTAATTAAAATTTTTTCCTTGTTAATTATTATCATCATTATTAATTTTTTTTTAAAGATAAAATGGTATCATGCCAGGTTACCGGGTCCTGTCGGTTCTAAATTGGCACCGTCGTGACAAACCTGACAAGATAATCAAAGAAAGATCTTTTCTGAGGAAAATGGCTTCGCGCAATCGCGTATTTTTATCAAAAGGAATATAATAACAAAAGTGAATTGATCTTTATTTTCAAATAATTGTGTGGTATCGAAAAACATAAGCAAACAAAATACGGGCTTTTAATGAAATTGGTGCTGTTATTGGTGCTGTTATTATTATCATCATAAAAATAATAATAATAATTACTCCCCCAATAAACCCAAAAAAAAAGTTTTCAAGAAAAACTTGGTACATGGAAAAGACTTTCCCATCCTGATACGCCTTTCATATAGGTTGTAGACTTATACACATGTGTATCTAATACTCCTGACCCTTTTAACCCTTTCAGGACAGCAATTATTCAAGGGCTAAATTCGATCACTTTTTGTTCTTCAAATTGGCAACAATAATATTTTTCTTTTAGTGCTACATGTACATGGATCTAATACTTAGGTGTAATATCTTTGAAAACTATATGGTTAGGAATTTTGTCGAAAAGTTGAACAAATTGCCAATTTTGATGAAAAACAATGATTTTGAACCTCTCAATGTGTAGCCAATTTAAGGACTTCAAAGCTTATTCTCCTTTTTATAATTCCTGGCATCAAACGCAATATGGTCGTGCAACAAAAATGGACACAGTGTGTGCAGAAATGTTTGCTCTTTCTACTCATGCATCTGGTATATTTTCTAGAGCTCTGAGTCAAAAGTTATTGAGCCAAACCACAAAGTGTGGTCAATTGTCTTGAAAGGGTTATAAGGGTCTATTAAAGGGATACCCAACCGCAGATTGTGGACGTTTTTGTGCCGTGAGAGGGCACCGTGATCGTTACCCGATCGTGCCGTTTCCCCTCGGGGCGCATTTCGGACAGACTGGTCGCCGCACAAGATGCATGCTCCGCCTGACCTCGAGCTCTCGTGCAAGATTCGGGCGGCTTCGTGCAGTCCGATATGTAATCCTGACTTTCCCCACGGCCGCCTGGTGGCGTATCCCTTTAATATATGGAGTTCTATAACTGTAATGTTCCCTTCTATGGGATATTACTAAAAATACTTGAAATCATGAAGAAATCAAGAAGTCAAGTGACTTATACGTGTTTGAGAAGGAAGGATATTCAGAGAAATTCAATATTTTGAAACCAAAACCTTCATCTTGAAGTCTTGCATGTACAGTAATTTGAACACAATCTCTGCCATGTAAAAGTTGGTTAGACATTTAAAAAAACTGGCTTAAATTTCATTTTTAATTGTTGCTCAAAGCTGAAACCTCATGCCACAATTCGATCTCTAGTAAAAGACATAAATTTGTATTCTTTAATTTAATTTTTTGTTAGATTCCTGTTTCCAAAAAGTTGGTTTTGGTGTCAAAATATTGAATTTCTCTTAATATCCTTCCTTCTCGAACATGTATAAGTCACATGACTCACATTCGCGATCACGATAGCAGATTTTACAATCGCGATTGCGAACATGAGTCATGTTACTATACATCTACTTGAGAATGAAGAATGATTGAAGAAATTCAATAATTTCACACCAAATCTGAATGATTGCAATAGGAATTCAATATAAAATCATATTAAATGAAAGAATATACCTGTAAATATCTTTTTATTGGAGAATGAATTAAGGCATGGGATTTTAGCTCTGAGCTAGAATAAAAGTGTCTGACCAACTTTTATGTAGTAGAATTTACGTTAAATGCTAGCAATTTATATCGAGCAGATTAAAATTAAGCTTCAATCACCACCTCCCCGATCATAGCCATCTGAGGTCCGGTTTTCTCAGGCTTCACTTTTTTGCAGCGCAAGTTAGTGCAGTCATAGTCAACTGGAAATATTTTCGCGAGCTGTTAAATTCGCATTCCAACATCGACTCGCAAAAATAGCAGCTTTTACAGTATGTGAAAGTGAAACGTCAAGCGCATGTCATGAAAGCAGTACCACAAACAATAATACTAAACGTTTTAAAAAAAAATCATATTCATTTTATTATTTAATGTGGAGCACCAAAGTTGAGTGTGGTCCACCAAAAATGAAAATAAGTCAAATTTGGTGGACCAACTGGACCACCAAAATGTTTAGTATACAAATGATGCACAGGTTGGAGTGGGTCGGTAGGAATTGTGTACACAAGGTACCTCTGAATTGTCGGACAAAATTCAGAGGTACCGAGGGTACACAATTCCTACCGACCCACGAAAAATACCTGTGCATAATCCGTTATGAGTAAAAAAAAAAGTGAAAATCAAACTTTTTCCCAATCATGCATCCAGTGAAAGTGAGCCATGCGTCCGGTAAAAAAAATTACCGGACGCGTGGCTGAAATTTACCGGACGCATGGCTAAATTTACCGGACGCATGGCTCAAATTTACCGGACGCATGGCACTGGTAAATCATTTCCATGCATCATAAATAGATTTTAGAAATTTAATGACTTCCATAGAGAACTGAAAATCTGGCTAATTAGGTTAAATTCAGAATTTCATTTTATTTCAGTGTTAGAGTCTTGACCCTAAGCCTAGGCTAGGCTAAGCTAACTACTGTCATGACTGTCAACTTTTTTATTTTTATTTTTAGAATCTGTCACTCATGTCAACAACAAGCCCAAGTTAGATATAATCTAGTCAATTTACATTAAAGCAAGTAATTTAAAGAATTAATGCAAAGAGAACTTCTAGTCTTCCATCAACAAATTTGAAGTCTGGTCAGCCCATAATCCAGGCCAGCCCATAATCCAGGCCAGCCCAGACCAGGCCAGTGTATGCTGCGCTGTAGACTGTAGTGAATCACCGTACCGTATGCACTGCAGTGCCGTGCAGCGTACGGTACTGAAGTTTCAGTTTCACACTGCACTAATTTTCATTTGATCTCCTTTTCAGTTTGCTTGTTTTTAAACAGGTAGACCTATAATTGGATTTTATTGGGCTTACCATCAGAATCTGAAGTCAACTATCATTAACATCTGAATTTTGTCTCAAATCTTGCAATTCTCCGTCATTAAAAAGTCGTATATCGCGGCTCTCAGCTCAGACTCTCGCACTCGCTAAAATAAATATCGATAGCATGTTTACAGTGGCTATCGTCAGTGATCGTAATAATTATTGATAGCGAACGTGCAGGCCAGTAAAATTCAAGGCACAGCTCTTGACCAATGAGATTGCAGGGATTCTGAAACCCATTCTATAATTAGTGTTGAGCGCTGCAAATAACAATGTACAAAATTGTATTCTGCAGGGAGTTAACTTGACTCTTCTGTACATCCTTTTTGGGGGACTTTATTCTTATCAGGGGAAGTTATTAAGTGCTCCTCTCCACCCAGGTGTTAAATGGGTACCCAGTAGAATGCGAACGTCATTGTGGTTGGATTAGCATGTGCGCGCGTGGAAACGGGAGTGGAGAATGTGGACTGTAATGTGCAGAATCGCAAATGAATCCATTGACCGGGGTAATAATGCTGTAAAGCGCTTTGGTCGGGTACAATGTAACTGGTAAGGTGCTATATAAGAAACAGCTATTATATTATTATAATACTGTATTTTTAAATTTTGTTTATTTTTTGGTTTGATAAAGTTGTGCATCTGAATTTGCTTAAAGGGATACTCAACCGCAGATTGTGGACGTTTTTATGCTGCGAGAGGGCACCGTGATCGTTACCTGATCATGCCGTTGCCCCGCGGGGCTCAAACTTTGGACAGACTGGTCGCCGCACAACATGCACGCTCCGTCTGAGCTCAAGCTCTCTGCGTGAGAATTTGGTCAGCTTCGTGCAGTCGAAATGTAATCTCACTTAGTCCAACGGACCCGTTAGACGCACAAAGTTTGTGTACGAGTGAATGGGGCTTACGCAATCCCGATTTTCCCCACGGCGGCCCGGTGGCGTATCCCTTTAATCAGTGTAATATGCACCTGATAAATCATGTGCAATGATTTACAACTTACTTATTTAATTGTAATCTAGCTCAATCAAATTTTCAAATGATTAGCTCCCTATACAGTAATTTCATCTGTGACCAAATGCATATCTGGTGTTTTGATTTTTTTCCCTTTTTTTTCAGTTTGGGATTTCAATTCAATTAGGACTTGTCAGCTGTAGCATTGAAATCTATACTTTAGGTGATCTGTAATCCTATAAGACATCATTATTATACCCCCGCCAAACGAAGTTTGAAGGGGGTATATAGGAATCAGTCAACGGTTGGGTTGTTGGGTGGTCGGGCAGTCGGTCGGTCTGTTGCAAATCTTGCGGATCGAACTACTTTCTCAGTTTTCGACCAAAGCTCATGAAATTTGGTACACACATTGGTCTTGGTGGGAAGATGAGAACAACTGAACAATAGCATAAATTTGCTGTAAGGATAGCTCACAAGTACGGGTTTCAAATCCCACCACGACACTAACGTCCTTTGGCAAGGCTCTAATCTACATTTGCCACTAACCAGGGTAATAATGTAAGCGCCATGACGGTTACTGCATGACATGTATGAGCGCTATATATGTGGCCATTATCATTATTATTATTATTATTATTCATTTGCAGGTAAAGCATGAAGGTCCAGACATGATTCGGACATTCTTCAACTGGTTCTACTGGTCCATTAATATTGGTTCTTTCATTGCTGTAGGGGGTGTGGCCTATGTACAACAGAACATAAATTTCTTTTGGGGTGAGTTACAGCAAAAGTACTAATTACAGTGAAACCTGTCTATAAAGACCACTCAAGGGAGACAAGAAAAGTGGTCTTTATGAGCAGGTGGTCTTTATGTACAGTTTCCTTTAATATACGTTTCAATGAGAAACAAAGTCTTTATAGACTGGTTGTCTTTCTATACAGGTAGTCGCTAAAGCAGGTTTGACTGTAGTTGCATGTAGCTCTGAAAAGCTCTTAAAATGTAAAGAATAAAATTCTAGACTTATAAATTGATTTGAGAAAATGGCACATACATGTACAGCACCAAATCCAAAGAGAACTCTCATAACAGATAAATTTTCTCTAAAACACTAGCAACTCACTCCTATATCCTAATCAAACGATTGGTCAATCACAGTCACATGTGATTCATTTATTGAGACTATCACAGTATTTGTGTTGGATTGATCAATTAAAAGTCTAAACCTTGACAAATTTCTTTTACTTCATAGGTTCTTTCGCAAACCTGTACTAGTCTCATCCCCCTTTCTTTTAAAAGTCTTTTGCTTATTAAATGAACTTGATGCCATTGTTGGTTGATTTCCTGTTTAATACATGTAAGTTCAGAATTCTTCCAAAATCAAGGTCTTCCTTAACTTCGGTTAATTAGATTGCCAGGTAGGCCACCTTAGGTTGCTAGTACTTTACGAAGAACTGAATAAAATTCACATGAAACAAGTAATAGTGAGATCTTTTCCATGTACATGTAGTTAATCTGGGCAACTAAAGCAGGACTTTGACATGTAGTTTGCCCAGCAGAATTTTATGTGATTAATAGCCCCTGGGCATCTGCTAATCCTTTTGAATTGTTGTTGGTTACCAGGGTACATCATAGTAGGTGTCGCGCTGGTCCTATCTCTGCTGGTCTTCACATGTGGACGATGTACATGTATTTTCCTGACCAAGGACCCTACAGGTAGTGTGCTTCCAAACACCTTCAGGATCATCGCCCAAGCATTCAGGAGACGCAAGATGAGGAAAGAGCTCAGTAGCAAACGATCAAGGTGGGTTCATGCAGGGGCATATCAAGGTTTTTGTAAAGGGAGGGGGTTGGGGGGGCAGAATTAAAGAAAGCTGTCCCATTTCTTAGGTTGATAATTTACTTGGAATTCTCTTACAAGCAAAAAAAAACGGTTATCCATTTTTCAGGTGCCTTTGGCATCAAATTTGAAAGATGGTGGGGGTATATCTTTTGTGTATTTTAGGTATGCGGGTGGCTGCAGCCACTTTTGTTTTAAAGGGAAAGGGGGGTTGGGGGTATTGTGTGCCTCCTAAATCCGCTGAGTTCATGTATGGGTGGTCCAACAATTGCTCTGGTAGCATTTGCTCCAGGGCCCTGTTGCATAAAACTTGTTAACAATAACAAGGTGCAATAACTGTTATAAGCTACTGAAATCTTTGTATCTGATTGGCTGAGAGCAATTTGTCATAGAAATATGCCAGTTACTAATAACAAGTTTTATGAAACGGGACCCAGGTTTTATTTCATCAAAGATATTGGTCTGTATTCTACTAAAATTTAAATCTGACAATGGGTTGAAGCTCAGTCTACAGTCGAGTTTAACCCTTTCATGAAAGGAATTATTCAATGCCTAAATTGATCACTTTTATTCTTCAAATTGGCCACAATAATAATTTTGTTTTAATACTACATGCCTCTTTAAAAACAACATATATGGTTAGGAACTTTAACAAAAAGTTGACAAAAATTGTCAAATTTAATTAAAAAATAATGATTTTGAACCTCCCATCGTGTTGCCAATTTAAAGATGTTAAGCTTACACTCATTTTTAAAATTCCTGGCATCAAACTCAATATGGTCATGCAACAGAAATTGCCATAGTGTGTGCAGAATGTTTTCCTTTTTCCACTCATCTGGTATATTTTTTGTTTGGTGTAAAAATGCCAGAGGTAATAATGCCAGTGGTATTATGCCAGAGGTAAAAATGCCAGTGGTAAAAATGCCAGAGGAAAATATGCCAGAGGTAAAAAAATGCTAGTGGTAAAAAATGCTAGTGGTAAAAAATGCTAGTGATAAATGTAAAAGGAAAAAGTTGTCAGAAAAGAAAATCTGAGGTGAAATTTGAGCTAAGATTGAGTAAATTGTTGTACATAGGCTACATGGGTGGAAATCCTGAGGGGGGGGGGCGTGTCCTTTCTAAGCTTTGTGAAGCAAAATGTTGAAATATGTTTGCCCATCCTCGAAACTATTAAATGTGGAGGACGGGAGAAAATGTGACTTTTTTCTATTCATAGACCCGAAGCGTCCCCAA
>CM046861.1:8414370-8454370 GCA_025617745.1 Heliocidaris erythrogramma
TTAAAGTTAACTAGCCTAGGCCTAGGCGGTAGGCGGTAGTATTTATGTAAGCCAAGCCCAAGGCCAGGGTTTAGCACAATAGCAGGTTTACTTAGGCCTAGGCCTAGTTAAGTTTAGTCTTTTTAGAAGTTTACTTTAGTCTAGCCCCGGGACGGCCCCGGGACGTACCCGGGACGGCATTATCGTGAAATAGTCCCCGCTTCAAAAAAATCTAAGTTTTTTTTAGGATTAGGATTAGGATTAGGGTTAGGGTTAGGATTAGGGTTAGGTTTTAGGGTTAGGGTTAGGGTTTAGGATTAGGATTAGGGTTAGGGTAGGGTTTAGGATTAGGGTTAGGGTTAGGGTTAGGGTTAGGGTATGGTGGGGACTATATCACGATTATGCCCCCGGGACGTGCCGGGGCTAGACTCGGGACGCTGCCAGTGCCACTTCGTTTGTCTTGTTCGTGGCAGCGACCTGACTCCTCACATGCCTGAGTGAAAGTTGAAACCAGGCACTAGTATGGTGGTGTGACCATATTTCGCGCATGACCTAAGTTCGCGCACAGGGCAATATCTAAAAAACTACAAAAGATTTCGAAAATCTGATAGTGATAGCGCTATATTAGATAGAGGAAGCTAAAATTACATATGGCAGTGTATGGATTATATTTTCTTTTAAGTTGGGTGAGAAATTATGAAGATATTGACAAAATATCGGCAATTTTGCTACTTTTTGCGTCGTCAGTTTCCGAAAAATATGAAGTTACCGACAACGGTCCAAAAATCCTCATTTTGATAGAAGATGTCATCAAAGTTGTAGGTAAACGTGATACCAAATGATTGTATGATATTTTGTCTTACATTGTATACAAATGATGCAATTATCTTCCTTTGCTGGACCGCTACGTTGGATAACTTAGATGTTAATTTACGTGCGCGAACTTAGGTCTCGTGGTTTTTATGCCCTTTTTTTTTTCAGTGTGTTGCGCGATCCGACACTGGGTTTCGAGATCGCGATATTTCCGAAATTCTTCGTCGATTAATGTTCTTGTTGAATCAAGTTTTAGTCCAGAATTTTGCTTTCCGTTTGGTATAAAACTTTATAAATAAATTATTGTAGAATATGAGAAATCAAGTATCGAATATCACATTTCTAATAAAAATTTGAATGTGCGCGAAATATGGTCACCCCATCATACTAACAAGTAACAGTAAGTGATAACACTAACAATGTAACATGACTAATCCGTGGGTCTCACAATTTACATGGGCAAATTACCATGTAGGCCTATGTACTACAGACTACAGAGTACAGTCATGACAGTTGTATCGTAGGTAGGCCTACATATTTTTTAAAATAAAAGTTAAAGTATCAGGCCTTCTCGTGAAATAAGCCACGGTTATCATGGTTATCGAGTGTGTATACACACACTGCCGTGTAAAGTCAATGGAGGATGTGAACCTTCATAGGCAATTACACGCAATAAACTGCATGTACAAAGTGAATGTGAGGTGGCTTATTTCACAAGAATGCCAAGTACATGTATCAATAATAGACAGAAAAATCTGTTTGGAGGAGGTTTATAACATTTTTTGACTTTCGACTCGAGGCTCTCCAAGACAGACGAAAGCCTACCAAATAGTCACCGTAGTCGAGTACCTCTCCGCGGGCCTTAACCACTAGGTCTATGGCCAAACGTATGAGGTACCTCACCCTACACGTTTATTACTAATTAGAAGTTGTAGATAGACATAAATTATCTTATATAGTAAATTTTTCTCACTCATTTGTAATCCTCCCTCTCGCGAGCGAGAATTCGAACGTACGTAAAAACATACTGACGCGCATGCGTATTGCAAACTATACACTGGCCTACGAAAGTTTTCAGTACAGGAGTCGGGAAATTAATAGGACTTTTTTAATCATCCTCGAAATGAAAGACGACAGTTATTCGGAAAGCAAAGTATATGTATTGTAAGTACCAAAACTTAGCCTTAAAATGAGTTATGTCATATTTCATGGTATAATTGTGACATACGAGCTTGGATTTAAGAGGCACCCAATCTTTCAAAGGACTGCTGATCGCAGCCCGAACATGTTTGTTTGTAGGTTAGTCGGTGACTTTAGTGAATTGATATGTGACTAACTATTAGTAAGTCAATCCAAGAAAATGACTGCAAAAAACTTGGTTAAATCTTTTGTAGATTCATCATTAGAGTGTTCATGTTTATATCACTAACACTATAACAGTAGGCCTTATTGTTCTTGCTTTCTACAGGTGAGCTGTGATCGAGACAGCTTCACCCAACTCCTGAACATCCGTCCAGACAATGTCCTATTGACAAGGTGAAAACGACCTGAGATATAACTGCAAATCTTACCATCTCCTGTATCTTCCGCGAGTCGGACTCCTCAATCCTGCCTGACAATGGAATATGAGCCAGATGAGCGGCGTCCTCTTATTAGGACGATCTCTGAGGATGGGGTATTTGACCCACCATCAACTCCCGTCTTCTATGACATCTCCCACAAGAAGCGAAGGGTCGCCTGTTTTATAATCTTGCTCACCGAAATGCTTGAGAGACTAGCCCACTATGGCATTACTTCCAACCTTATCCTCTTCCTCAATCTGGAACCGTATGGCTGGTTGTCCTACGACGCTCTCCATGTCTTCTTTGCGTTTACAGCTGTCTCGTACATATTTTCTGTCATCGGAGGCTTGATTGCTGATACCTTCCTGGGTAGATTCAAGACAATTTTCTTCAGCCTTGTCATATATGTCATTGGTGCTGCTTTTTTTGTGCTCATGGGTAGAGCCTCCATAGATGATGCTTTTCTGGATGAATTATGCAGTGTCAAGTCTGGCAATGCTTCGACTGTCACCCTTGCACATGATGTTACGCCTACATCAACAGTGATGTGTTTGGGTCCGCTGTTGGTTGGAACCCTTTTAACAGCAATAGGAGGTGGGTCAGTACGGGCTAACCTCTCACCTTTTGGTGCAGAACAGGCAAGTATACTTTTGATAGAATGTTTTTCATTGTAAATTAAAAATCCCTGCTATTACCCGGTACTCCTCTTCCATTTCCTTTTCTTTTTGTCTTTCTTCTACATTTCATCCCCCCCTTTTTTTTGGGGGGGGGGGGGGTGGGGATGGGGATGGCAAGAGTGTTTAGATTTTTAGAGGAATCTTATAAAGTTCAATCATTTCACCTGTGTAATCCTGTAACATAAAAAGTGTACAAGTTCTTGATGTAAACAGACTAACACATTTGATCGTTAATAACTCCAAAGTCCAAACTTGTTTCATACTGAAGTTTACACATTGTAAATTTTCAAAGGATATCAAATTTATATATGAAGTAAGTTTCCCTCTATTTCTTCCAGTTACCTTTTCATTATATTGCTCCGAACTTTGATAAGTTTTAGAATAGTTTACATATCAAGGTTGTAAAATCTGTGTGTATCCTTCAGAATGCAGTGCTGTTCTGTTGTGCATTGCACCTGTCATTTCCAATAACCTTTTGCTATCCTGCGCTCTAGAATTTCAGCTGTGATTCACTATGATTGTATTCTGATTCTGAATTAGTTACCACTACATGTACGTGTACATGTACGCCCAGATTTTATGGCCTTAATTTGTCAACAAAAAAAATCAAAGCAAATTGAAGAATTGTATTTGAAGAAATGTCCTACATTTATTCCAAATAGAAGTGACATCATTTGAATTGACAATATGTAAATTTCAGAGTGATACAAGTTTGAACATATGAGTTATTAATAGTCAAAATCATTATTGTTATTGTTTTATTTATTTTTTAACCGAGTACTAATAGATCCAAATTAATATGCTGTGTTCTTCTTTCCATGAAAAATATTGGGGGAAAATTTGCACTTGTTATGATTGTCGATGAAACAATGAAGTATACGATTTGTTACATACATGTGACTGTGAATCAGGAAGTCAGTCTGTTGATTGGTATTGATGGAGTGTCCGTTGATTGTTATCATAATCTATTCTCCATGGAGGAAGCACCCAGAAAATAGTTACAAAACAGTTGAGCTACCGTATGAGTACATGGTGTCATTAATTCTGAAAAAAACCAAGATTTACAGCATGCCCCATTATTATGATATAGTACTTTTTAAAAATTCTCTATTTATACAGTAGCTTTAGAAATATTCTCATTAGGGCTTCATGTACAGCCATGGAAAAAATTATTAGACCAGCTCCTTATAAAGGCCAATGTGGCAAGTGTTGTCTATCTCAGTAATTGAATATTCAGAATGATTTCTACTAGCTAACTCATAATGAGTGGATGAATACTCCCCAAAACAATTAGCTTGTGTAATAAATAATCCCTCGGACAATTACCGCCAGGGTAGTTGCCCCTAGGACAATTAACCCTGGACAAGTTTCGCTAAGGACAATTAATTCTAAGGGCACCCCAACGGATAGAACTTTCAGAACAACTAACAGAATGTACTGTAAATATCCTAGATGATAACTGCCTCAGGGATATTCTCCAGGGGTAGGGTTTTTTCGAAAAAATGTCCTGACAGAAGTGGTCTGAGGATAATTGGCCAGGGGCTTTGCCTCATTTTCTCATAAAGCCATGTCCACCCCTCTGGGGGCAGTTCAGTTCTTGGTGGAAAATTGGTACATTTGATGATAGCAGCCATGCCTTGTGGCATTATGTCAACAAGGTGTTGCCTTTTTTTCCCCTCACAGCGGTTCATTCATGCTGCATGAATGTTTTTTGTTTCATAATATTAATTGTATCCCCCGGCAGAATTCCGGAGGATACTTTGGATTCAGTACCGTTCCGCCGCCCCCGCCCGCGTCACATTCTTGTGTGCACTCTAGCTAATCGCCCTTAGCCCCCGCTTATTTTTATGCCTCCGCCCATCGGGTATGTAGGTCGAAGGTCAAAGGTCACAGGTCAATTTCTGAAATTGCAGGTGTTAGCCTTGCTAACGCGATATCTCAAGAACCATTTGAGGAATGAACTTGAAACTTGGTGCTAGTATGTATCACCGTATGAAGACGATTTGATTAGATTATTGGGTATGTAGGTCAAAGGTCAAAGGTCACAGGTCAATTTCTGAAATTGCAGGAGTTAGCAATTTGAGGAATGATCCATTAACTTTAAACTTGGAACTAGTATGCATCACCATAGAGAGACAAACTGAATTAGATTTTTGTTCACATAGGTCAAAGGTGACGGGTCATAGAGATCATTATAAAGGTGTATGTGAAATTAATAATTTTTTACCTTTGTTATCACCATACATGTATCTCAACTATTTTGTATTCATGACAAGGAGGAGATAAAGTGATCAGACTTTAGGGTTACAGAAGGTGTAAGGTCAAATGTCATTTGAAGAGATCAATTAACATGTAATTAGAGGCTTTTATTCTGGTTGTCACAATATTTCAAGAACAGTTTGAACCATCAACTGAATTTAGGCGGAGGCATAAATATAGAAGACGCAGTCGCATTCACTGCTTGTGAGACATAGCAACAAGTAATGTATGCAAACTGGATTCCAAGTATTGTAGTTCATTCTTGAGCACCTTATACGTGGTGGATATGAGCGCTATAAAAATACCCAATATTATTATTATTGTATCCCCCGAACTAGTGTTCGGGGATACTATGCATTTGGCATCGCCGCGTCCGCCGCAGAGATTTTCTTGTGAGCGCTCTACAGGCTGCAGTTTTTGTCAGAACAGTCACAAGTGCCCCAAATGTAATAATTACACAAAATTGAAACACTGTATGGATTGTAATTTTAGCATGATCCAATTGTGTAATACAATTCCATTTGAAAATACCTTTAAAATATGAAAATTTGTATAGAGCTATGCAGTGTGTGAACCTACAAGTATACATATGTACATTGTAGGTCCATCTATGCATTACACAGTCTATTTACAGTGGTTTCCTTTTTGGATGGATGTCATTGTGTTTTATGAATGTTAATGTCTTTAATATTGGCACTACAGAAGGTGAGTGAGTCACAGTCATCTGCATGTTAGCCAAACAAAATCAAATGAAGTAAAGTACAATGAATTTATGTAGATGATGTTTGCTGTCTCATGGTCTTAGTGACTTTGTAAGTCATTTACATGTAGTTAAAGATGAAGTAGAGTTCTGGTCATGCATTTACATAGTGAAGGAAACTTTCTCAAAGCATTTGGGAAAGGTTGACCATGTCTACTTAAGAATTGTTTTATATTGTGTTGTTTTGTAATCATCAACATAGATAAGAAATTGACCCAATCTCAATCTTGTTTCCTTTTTGGATGGATGTCATTGTGTTTTATGAATGTTAATGTCTTCAATATTGGCACTACAGAAGGTGAGTGAGTCACGGTCATCTGCATGTTAGCAAGCCAAACAAACAAAATCAAATGAAGTAAAGTACAATGAATTTTTGTAGATGATGTTTGCTGTCTCATGGTCTTAGTGACTTTGTAAGTCATTTAGTTAAAGATGAAGTAGAGTACTGGTCATGCATTTACATAGTGAAAGAAACCTTCTCAAAGCATTTGGGAAAGGTTTACCATGTCTACTTAAGAATTGTTTTATATTGTGTTGTTTTGGAATCATCAACATAGATAAGAAATTGACCCAATCTCGCTGAAAATGTACTGCACATAGAAAGGTGTATATGGGACTACATACACAAGCGGCGTGAATGTTCATCCCGAAACTTTTGCTATTTTTACTAATCATATTTCGAAAATGCAATCCTTTTGAGGGGAGCTTTCTACTATGATGTTCTTCCAAACTGACATAAAAGGAATGCGAAAGCTCACAAATTATTTTTCCACTTTCCCAGTTCTAATTCAATTAAACTAAATAGTTTGATATGGTTTAAAGATCTACATGTACATGAAAATGCTTGAGACTGAGAGTGAAATACATAGTGAATACATAGGATGGATTGTGCTCGTGGATATTTGTGTGTAGAAATGGAATGCAATGAAATTTTCAGCTGCAGAGAATGGTTGTTTAAAAACGTAATATACAAATAACAGGGCTTAGTATACAAATAACAGGGCTCGACACTAGCGGAGGTCCGGAGGTCAAAGTCCCCCAAAATGATGTTTTGGACCACCAAATTTGAAAAAAAGCAAGGAAATGGTGGTCCCATGTTGACCACCAAAAATTTTGAATCGCCGATCCTCCCAAAACAAGGAAAGAGCTCAACGCGATGTTCAAATGCCTCGCACATTTTCACAAAGCATTCACTCGTTGATGATAAACAACGAATGCTAGTGATGTGCATGTAACATGTTTAAATTAATATTTTGTTGTTGTTGTTGGTTATTGTTATATGGCAATCAGTCAATTTTGACTATTATCACCAACAATTTTTTTGTTATTTTTTTTTTTGCAAACTTTAATCATTTAAAATAATACAATTGACTCCTCTTTTGTTTTTGGTAATTAAAATTTTTTCCTTGTTAATTATTATCATCATTATTAATTTTTTTTTAAAGATAAAATGGTATCATGCCAGGTTACCGGGTCCTGTCGGTTCTAAATTGGCACCGTCGTGACAAACCTGACAAGATAATCAAAGAAAGATCTTTTCTGAGGAAAATGGCTTCGCGCAATCGCGTATTTTTATCAAAAGGAATATAATAACAAAAGTGAATTGATCTTTATTTTCAAATAATTGTGTGGTATCGAAAAACATAAGCAAACAAAATACGGGCTTTTAATGAAATTGGTGCTGTTATTGGTGCTGTTATTATTATCATCATAAAAATAATAATAATAATTACTCCCCCAATAAACCCAAAAAAAAAGTTTTCAAGAAAAACTTGGTACATGGAAAAGACTTTCCCATCCTGATACGCCTTTCATATAGGTTGTAGACTTATACACATGTGTATCTAATACTCCTGACCCTTTTAACCCTTTCAGGACAGCAATTATTCAAGGGCTAAATTCGATCACTTTTTGTTCTTCAAATTGGCAACAATAATATTTTTCTTTTAGTGCTACATGTACATGGATCTAATACTTAGGTGTAATATCTTTGAAAACTATATGGTTAGGAATTTTGTCGAAAAGTTGAACAAATTGCCAATTTTGATGAAAAACAATGATTTTGAACCTCTCAATGTGTAGCCAATTTAAGGACTTCAAAGCTTATTCTCCTTTTTATAATTCCTGGCATCAAACGCAATATGGTCGTGCAACAAAAATGGACACAGTGTGTGCAGAAATGTTTGCTCTTTCTACTCATGCATCTGGTATATTTTCTAGAGCTCTGAGTCAAAAGTTATTGAGCCAAACCACAAAGTGTGGTCAATTGTCTTGAAAGGGTTATAAGGGTCTATTAAAGGGATACCCAACCGCAGATTGTGGACGTTTTTGTGCCGTGAGAGGGCACCGTGATCGTTACCCGATCGTGCCGTTTCCCCTCGGGGCGCATTTCGGACAGACTGGTCGCCGCACAAGATGCATGCTCCGCCTGACCTCGAGCTCTCGTGCAAGATTCGGGCGGCTTCGTGCAGTCCGATATGTAATCCTGACTTTCCCCACGGCCGCCTGGTGGCGTATCCCTTTAATATATGGAGTTCTATAACTGTAATGTTCCCTTCTATGGGATATTACTAAAAATACTTGAAATCATGAAGAAATCAAGAAGTCAAGTGACTTATACGTGTTTGAGAAGGAAGGATATTCAGAGAAATTCAATATTTTGAAACCAAAACCTTCATCTTGAAGTCTTGCATGTACAGTAATTTGAACACAATCTCTGCCATGTAAAAGTTGGTTAGACATTTAAAAAAACTGGCTTAAATTTCATTTTTAATTGTTGCTCAAAGCTGAAACCTCATGCCACAATTCGATCTCTAGTAAAAGACATAAATTTGTATTCTTTAATTTAATTTTTTGTTAGATTCCTGTTTCCAAAAAGTTGGTTTTGGTGTCAAAATATTGAATTTCTCTTAATATCCTTCCTTCTCGAACATGTATAAGTCACATGACTCACATTCGCGATCACGATAGCAGATTTTACAATCGCGATTGCGAACATGAGTCATGTTACTATACATCTACTTGAGAATGAAGAATGATTGAAGAAATTCAATAATTTCACACCAAATCTGAATGATTGCAATAGGAATTCAATATAAAATCATATTAAATGAAAGAATATACCTGTAAATATCTTTTTATTGGAGAATGAATTAAGGCATGGGATTTTAGCTCTGAGCTAGAATAAAAGTGTCTGACCAACTTTTATGTAGTAGAATTTACGTTAAATGCTAGCAATTTATATCGAGCAGATTAAAATTAAGCTTCAATCACCACCTCCCCGATCATAGCCATCTGAGGTCCGGTTTTCTCAGGCTTCACTTTTTTGCAGCGCAAGTTAGTGCAGTCATAGTCAACTGGAAATATTTTCGCGAGCTGTTAAATTCGCATTCCAACATCGACTCGCAAAAATAGCAGCTTTTACAGTATGTGAAAGTGAAACGTCAAGCGCATGTCATGAAAGCAGTACCACAAACAATAATACTAAACGTTTGAAAAAAAAATCATATTCATTTTATTATTTAATGTGGAGCACCAAAGTTGAGTGTGGTCCACCAAAAATGAAAATAAGTCAAATTTGGTGGACCAACTGGACCACCAAAATGTTTAGTATACAAATGATGCACAGGTTGGAGTGGGTCGGTAGGAATTGTGTACACAAGGTACCTCTGAATTGTCGGACAAAATTCAGAGGTACCGAGGGTACACAATTCCTACCGACCCACGAAAAATACCTGTGCATAATCCGTTATGAGTAAAAAAAAAAGTGAAAATCAAACTTTTTCCCAATCATGCATCCAGTGAAAGTGAGCCATGCGTCCGGTAAAAAAAATTACCGGACGCGTGGCTGAAATTTACCGGACGCATGGCTAAATTTACCGGACGCATGGCTCAAATTTACCGGACGCATGGCACTGGTAAATCATTTCCATGCATCATAAATAGATTTTAGAAATTTAATGACTTCCATAGAGAACTGAAAATCTGGCTAATTAGGTTAAATTCAGAATTTCATTTTATTTCAGTGTTAGAGTCTTGACCCTAAGCCTAGGCTAGGCTAAGCTAACTACTGTCATGACTGTCAACTTTTTTATTTTTATTTTTAGAATCTGTCACTCATGTCAACAACAAGCCCAAGTTAGATATAATCTAGTCAATTTACATTAAAGCAAGTAATTTAAAGAATTAATGCAAAGAGAACTTCTAGTCTTCCATCAACAAATTTGAAGTCTGGTCAGCCCATAATCCAGGCCAGCCCATAATCCAGGCCAGCCCAGACCAGGCCAGTGTATGCTGCGCTGTAGACTGTAGTGAATCACCGTACCGTATGCACTGCAGTGCCGTGCAGCGTACGGTACTGAAGTTTCAGTTTCACACTGCACTAATTTTCATTTGATCTCCTTTTCAGTTTGCTTGTTTTTAAACAGGTAGACCTATAATTGTATTTTTTGGGCTTACCATCAGAATCCGAAGTCAACTATCATTAACATCTGAATTTTGTCTCAAATCTTGCAATTCTCCGTCATTAAAAAGTCGTATATCGCGGCTCTCAGCTCAGACTCTCGCACTCGCTAAAATAAATATCGATAGCATGTTTACAGTGGCTATCGTCAGTGATCGTAATAATTATTGATAGCGAACGTGCAGGCCAGTAAAATTCAAGGCACAGCTCTTGACCAATGAGATTGCAGGGATTCTGAAACCCATTCTATAATTAGTGTTGAGCGCTGCAAATAACAATGTACAAAATTGTATTCTGCAGGGAGTTAACTTGACTCTTCTGTACATCCTTTTTGGGGGACTTTATTCTTATCAGGGGAAGTTATTAAGTGCTCCTCTCCACCCAGGTGTTAAATGGGTACCCAGTAGAATGCGAACGTCATTGTGGTTGGATTAGCATGTGCGCGCTTGGAAACGGGAGTGGAGAATGTGGACTGTAATGTGCAGAATCGCAAATGAATCCATTGACCGGGGTAATAATGCTGTAAAGCGCTTTGGTCGGGTACAATGTAACTGGTAAGGTGCTATATAAGAAACAGCTATTATATTATTATAATACTGTATTTTTAAATTTTGTTTATTTTTTGGTTTGATAAAGTTGTGGTCCTGACGTGCATCTGAATTTGCTTAAAGGGATACTCAACCGCAGATTGTGGACGTTTTTATGCTGCGAGAGGGCACCGTGATCGTTACCTGATCATGCCGTTGCCCCGCGGGGCTCAAACTTTGGACAGACTGGTCGCCGCACAACATGCACGCTCCGTCTGAGCTCAAGCTCTCGTGCGAGATTTGGTCAGCTTCGTGCAGTCGAAATGTAATCTCACTTAGTCCAACGGACCCGTTAGACGCACAAAGTTTGTGTACGAGTGAATGGGGCTTACGCAATCCCGATTTTCCCCACGGCGGCCCGGTGGCGTATCCCTTTAATCAGTGTAATATGCACCTGATAAATCATGTGCAATGATTTACAACTTACTTATTTAATTGTAATCTAGCTCAATCAAATTTTCAAATGATTAGCTCCCTATACAGTAATTTCATCTGTGACCAAATGCATATCTGGTGTTTTGATTTTTTTCCCTTTTTTTTCAGTTTGGGATTTCAATTCAATTAGGACTTGTCAGCTGTAGCATTGAAATCTATACTTTAGGTGATCTGTAATCCTATAAGACATCATTATTATACCCCCGCCAAACGAAGTTTGAAGGGGGTATATAGGAATCAGTCAACGGTTGGGTTGTTGGGTGGTCGGGCAGTCGGTCGGTCTGTTGCAAATCTTGCGGATCGAACTACTTTCTCAGTTTTCGACCAAAGCTCATGAAATTTGGTACACACATTGGTCTTGGTGGGAAGATGAGAACAACTGAACAATAGCATAAATTTGCTGTAAGGATAGCTCACAAGTACGGGTTTCAAATCCCACCACGACACTAACGTCCTTTGGCAAGGCTCTAATCTACATTTGCCACTAACCAGGGTAATAATGTAAGCGCCATGACGGTTACTGCATGACATGTATGAGCGCTATATATGTGGCCATTATCATTATTATTATTATTATTCATTTGCAGGTAAAGCATGAAGGTCCAGACATGATTCGGACATTCTTCAACTGGTTCTACTGGTCCATTAATATTGGTTCTTTCATTGCTGTAGGGGGTGTGGCCTATGTACAACAGAACATAAATTTCTTTTGGGGTGAGTTACAGCAAAAGTACTAATTACAGTGAAACCTGTCTATAAAGACCACTCAAGGGAGACAAGAAAAGTGGTCTTTATGAGCAGGTGGTCTTTATGTACAGTTTCCTTTAATATACGTTTCAATGAGAAACAAAATTTCAAGGGAAAAAAAAATCGTGGTCTTTATAGACTGGTTGTCTTTCTATACAGGTAGTCGCTAAAGCAGGTTTGACTGTAGTTGCATGTAGCTCTGAAAAGCTCTTAAAATGTAAAGAATAAAATTCTAGACTTATAAATTGATTTGAGAAAATGGCACATACATGTACAGCACCAAATCCAAAGAGAACTCTCATAACAGATAAATTTTCTCTAAAACACTAGCAACTCACTCCTATATCCTAATCAAACGATTGGTCAATCACAGTCACATGTGATTCATTTATTGAGACTATCACAGTATTTGTGTTGGATTGATCAATTAAAAGTCTAAACCTTGACAAATTTCTTTTACTTCATAGGTTCTTTCGCAAACCTGTACTAGTCTCATCCCCCTTTCTTTTAAAAGTCTTTTGCTTATTAAAATGAACTTGATGCCAGTGTTGGTTGATTTCCTGTTTAATACATGTAAGTTCAGAATTCTTCCCAAAATCAAGGTCTTCCTTAACTTCGGTTAATTAGATTGCCAGGTAGGCCACCTTAGGTTGCTAGTACTTTACGAAGAACTGAATAAAATTCACATGAAACAAGTAATAGTGAGATCTTTTCCATGTACATGTAGTTAATCTGGGCAACTAAAGCAGGACTTTGACATGTAGTTTGCCCAGCAGAATTTTATGTGATTAATAGCCCCTGGGCATCTGCTAATCCTTTTGAATTGTTGTTGGTTACCAGGGTACATCATAGTAGGTGTCGCGCTGGTCCTATCTCTGCTGGTCTTCACATGTGGACGATGTACATGTATTTTCCTGACCAAGGACCCTACAGGTAGTGTGCTTCCAAACACCTTCAGGATCATCGCCCAAGCATTCAGGAGACGCAAGATGAGGAAAGAGCTCAGTAGCAAACGATCAAGGTGGGTTCATGCAGGGGCATATCAAGGTTTTTGTAAAGGGAGGGGGTTGGGGGGGCAGAATTAAAAGAAAGCTGTCCCATTTCTTAGGTTGATAATTTACTTGGAATTCTCTTACAAGCAAAAAAAAACGGTTATCACATTTTTCAGGTGCCTTTGGCATCAAATTTGAAAGATGGTGGGGGTATATCTTTTGTGTATTTTAGGTATGCGGGTGGCTGCAGCCACTTTTGTTTTAAAGGGAAAGGGGGGTTGGGGGTATTGTGTGCCTCCTAAATCCGCTGAGTTCATGTATGGGTGGTCCAACAATTGCTCTGGTAGCATTTGCTCCAGGGCCCTGTTGCATAAAACTTGTTAACAATAACAAGGTGCAATAACTGTTATAAGCTACTGAAATCTTTGTATCTGATTGGCTGAGAGCAATTTGTCATAGAAATATGCCAGTTACTAATAACAAGTTTTATGAAACGGGACCCAGGTTTTATTTCATCAAAGATATTGGTCTGTATTCTACTAAAATTTAAATCTGACAATGGGTTGAAGCTCAGTCTACAGTCGAGTTTAACCCTTTCATGAAAGGAATTATTCAATGCCTAAATTGATCACTTTTATTCTTCAAATTGGCCACAATAATAATTTTGTTTTAATACTACATGCCTCTTTAAAAACAACATATATGGTTAGGAACTTTAACAAAAAGTTGACAAAAATTGTCAAATTTAATTAAAAAATAATGATTTTGAACCTCCCATCGTGTTGCCAATTTAAAGATGTTAAGCTTACACTCATTTTTAAAATTCCTGGCATCAAACTCAATATGGTCATGCAACAGAAATTGCCATAGTGTGTGCAGAATGTTTTCCTTTTTCCACTCATCTGGTATATTTTTTGGTTTGGTGTAAAAATGCCAGAGGTAATAATGCCAGTGGTATTATGCCAGAGGTAAAAATGCCAGTGGTAAAAATGCCAGAGGAAAATATGCCAGAGGTAAAAAATGCTAGTGGTAAAAAATGCTAGTGGTAAAAAATGCTAGTGATAAATGTAAAAGGAAAAAGTTGTCAGAAAAGAAAATCTGAGGTGAAATTTGAGCTAAGATTGAGTAAATTGTTGTACATAGGCTACATGGGTGGAAATCCTGAGGGCGGGGGCGTGTCCTTTCTAAGCTTTGTGAAGCAAAATGTTGAAATATGTTTGCCCATCCTCGAAACTATTAATTGTGGAGGACGGGAGAAAATGTGACTTTTTTCTATTCATAGACCCGAAGCGTCCCCAAATTTGTTGACATTGTACCATCCCCAGCATTTTCAAATGGAGTTCCGTCCATGTCTCTTTGATTGTAAAGTACAAATAAATGAACAGTCCCTTTCATTTTGTTTTCATCATGTGAAGATAACAAAGGGGTTCACATCTGAAAAGAAATAGTTCAATTTCTAAATTAATGTGGATAGAAAGTGCATTAAAGGAAATGTCTTAGCCTAATGATAAAACCCAATACAAAAATAATATCTCCCACAGAAATTCACCTGAAGAAATTAGATCACTCATGATCAGATCCATCTTTCGTATCACCCTGCTCTGTACATCAAAGACAGAAATGTACTAGCACAAATGGACAAAGAGTAGTTAGTTTCCTAATTTTTCATTTGAATATAGGCCTCTATCTACGGTATATGATGTGGACAAAGGATACTTGTTTTTTTTTTAATTTTTAATGAGCATTCTGTCGTATCATGAGTGCACTTAATGTCAAGTTCCCCGGCCAGCATGCATGTATTGTTTGCCCCTCACTTTCAGTTGACGACCCGTTTTTGTTAAACACTTCAATATTATATTCTTTTTTTTTTCACTTTTAATTCAGTTTGAATATATCTGCATCTTGTTTATACTTAATGTGCATGAGCCCCCGTATTAATGTTGATGAGGCTGTAATGCTCAATGTTTGTGTGACGGCCTGTACATTTACTGAAGAAGGGAGAACTGAAAAAGAAAAAAAAGTGCAGGTACAAGTACAGATAACGAAAAGCAAACTAGTCAAGATCATTTGGTACAAGTTATTTTACTACAGGTACAGGTATTGTGTCCTTTAGTTATACAGTTTTTTCTGAAGGTTCATATTTCTGAAACACTAATTTCCTATGCCTGGGGGTTCAAAATTCTCAACATTTGTTGCATTATTCCAAAGGTTCGTTTATCCAAAGGTTCATAATTCCGAAAAGGTTCATATTTCCCCACAAAGGGACTGTCCCACATTAGGGTGATGTCATATATTTGCATACCTCCTTTCCCTTCTCTAAACCTAAAATTCAGTTGCAGACTTTCTTCTCGTTCCATTTATGGCATTTATTCCTCTGGAATTTTAATTCTGGCATTTTTGCCTCTGCCATTTTTGCCTCTGCCATTTTTACCTCTGCCATTTTAATTCTGGCATTTTTGCCTCTGGCATTTTAACTCTGGCATTTTTACCTCTGGCATTTTTACCTCTGGCATTTTTACCTCTGGCATTTTTACCTCTGGCATTTTTACCTGTGGCATTTTTTCCACTGGTATTTTTTCCTCTGGCATTTTTTCCTCTGGCATTTTTTCCTCTGGAATTTTTACCTCTGGCATTTTTTCCTCCGGTATTTTTACCTCTGGCATTTTACCTCTGGCATTTTTTCCTCTGGTATTTTTAGCTATGGCATTTTTACCTCTGCCATTTTTGCCTCTGCCATTTTTACCTCTGCCATTTTTATCTCTGGCATTTTTATCTCTGGCATTTTTATCTCTGGCATTTATTCCTCTGGAATTTTAATTCTGGCATTTTTGCCTCTGGCATTTTAACTCTGGCATTTTTACCTCTGGCATTTTTACCTCTGGCATTTTTACCTCTGGTATTTTTACCTCTGGCATTTTTACCTGTGGCATTTTTTCCACTGGTATTTTTTCCTCTGGCATTTTTTCCTCTGGCATTTTTACCTCTGGCATTTTTACCTCTGGCATTTTTACCTCTGGTATTTTTACCTCTGGCATTTTTACCTCTGGTATTTTTACCTCTGGCATTTTACTTCTGGCATTTTTTCCTCTGGTATTTTTAGCTATGGCATTTTTACCTCTGCCATTTTTGCCTCTGCCATTTTTACCTCTGCCATTTTTATCTCTGGCATTTTTATCTCTGGCATTTTTATCTCTGGCATTTATTCCTCTGGAATTTTAATTCTGGCATTTTTGCCTCTGGCATTTTAACTCTGGCATTTTTACCTCTGGCATTTTAACTGTGGCATTTTTTTCCTCTGGTATTTTTACCTCTGGCATTTTAACTCTGGCATTTTTACCTCTGGCATTTTTACCCTTGGCACTTTTACCTCAGACATTTTTTCCTCAGACATTTTTTCCTCTGGCATTTTTACCTGGCACCTATTTTTTAAAGCTCTGAATCAAAAGTTATCGAGCCAAACCACAAAATGTGGTCAATTGTCTCGAAAGGGTTAACATGACTTTAGTTCTCACGTAGGGTTCAACTGAATTAGTGGAATATAGGTTAGGGTTAGGATTAGGGTTGCAATTAGGTTTTAGGTCAAGATGAAGGTTAAGGTTGGGTATACTACTGCTTGGTCTGGGGTTAGGGTTAGGGTTAGTGACACATTCATGAGAAAAAAACTTTTTAATAAATAAAAGCACACAAATTAGAGAAATAAATCAGTAAAAGTTTGAGAAAAGTCTGACAGAGAGTAAGAGAGTTATGAATTTTTAAAATTCTCAAATTGGCAACTCCGGGTCATGTGACTGTGATATCCTGTGATGTCATGGATTCGCTACTTTCCAATTTGTTTATGTACATGAAATGTCATTATTTTACACTTTTCTTCAAAAAACATAATTACGTGCTCGAAGTATAGTGAGGGTAACATGTTTTTTGTATCTATCATCTTGTAAAAAATAGGTATATTCTTTTATTAAATTGACCAAAAGAAAAATGATATTTGTATATTTGTGACCCGATGCCTCAAAACCTACAATAAGTTGCCAAAATTATTTTTTATGTTTTATACATTTTCTGAAAGTAGAGATTCTCAGCTTTCCAATGGTATATCACTTGCCTAGTTTACTCAATGATAGCACCTTTAAATATCACATTTAGAATCAGTATGTAACCAGCAATCAATAACTCCTATTCAGAGAAAATGGCCAATTAATTTCGGAACAAAGAGTGCTAAACCTTCGCTCTCTGTGTGCGTCCAAGTAAAACTGGGTATTCAAATGGCCATAGGAAACGGTATGAAGGGATTATCAGATTAGGATGAATTTTGGCACACTGCTCCAGGAGGACCTATTCATTACTCACTCCAAAAATCAATTTAATACTTTTAGAGGTAAAGTAGTAATTTGGCATTGAATGAAAGTATTACAAAAGCTCTCCAAACATTCATTAGCTCGACAGGTGAAAAAAGGAGTCATTTTAAAATGCCCCAAAAACATATTTCTAAGTCGAATTACGACTCACAAATTTGAGACATGATAGAATGATAATGAAACTACCCATTTCTATCAAAAACAGAAAATCGACTGATCCAAGCAAATTTACTATTTTGGCATGTTTGATACGTTGTGGTCCGTGCGACTTATTGTAGGTTTTGAGGCGGCGGGTCACATTTAAAAAAATTATTAAAAGTTATTTTCATTTTTTGTGTATAACATCTTCCTTATTCCTATGCTCTGAGCATAGGAATAAGGAAGATGTTATATACAAAAAATGAAAATTTAGATATTTGGGGTCATTTTTGTGTACAAAAACAAATGCAGAGTAGTGAATCCATGATATCACAGGATATTAGTCACATGGCCTGGAGTTGCCAATTTGAGATTTCCATGGAATTTTAAAAATTCATAACTCATATTCTTTGTATGATTTTATTTCTCTAATTTTGTTTAAAGCAACTTTTTTTCTCATGAATGTGTCCCTTTAACATCAAGAATTAATTTAGAGTAGGATATTGACGCTGAGCAATTGTCGCCAGAGGGTATGTTGTACAACCGGATCTGCCATTCTGATATCATTCCCTCATGTAAACAATACAATTCAATACAATGAACTTCCTTTCTTCATTACTAGTATTCTCGATAATCTGTTTATGTTTAAAAGGCAAGCTGGTTTACAATGTGATGCATTTTGAAAAAGCATTGTCATTCGTTGAGGTTTTATGGACTTTCAAATGGTTATTTAGGTAAATGTAATGTGATCCATCATTCACCCACATACAATGGATGAAAGCTACATGTTATGAAACCGGGATACTAACAATATATCTTGTAGCTACAATATATGACTTTCATGTGACTACGAAACAGAACAATTAGGGATATTTATGACAGAGCTTAGCCCTTCTAATACATGTATGAAGCAATTTATTTCCTTTATACAGTGTATTTATGACCACAGTCACCACAGGCACATGACTGTTCTATTTACAATGCAGTTCCTTGAGCATATTCTTTTAGTACCATGTATTACTCTGTCAATATTTCTGCCTATCATTATATTTTGCTTTATTCACTTCAAATCCATGTAGTTCCTTAAGGATATTTTAAAGCAGTACTTCCTTATTTTGCCCCCCCCCCCTCTCTCTCTCTGTCTCTCTTCATCTTTCTCTGACAATAAAAATTGAAATACTTTTATTATATTCATTTGGAAACTGTTGACCGGATAAAATCTTGTCACCAACAAATGAGTTCTACAATCCAGGGAATGAATAATATAGCTATTAGCTATTAGCTAAAAACGGATTTAGTTCTGAAATGCTATGAAAATAAAACTGGAAGATCCGCATGTTCACTTCTTTCAGAAAAGATCACGAAAGAACTTGTGCCATGTAGGAAAACAGTTTTTTTTCTTAATGAGATGTTAATAGTCTCCCCTGGCCACAAAATTACAAGGTACTGGTCTACGTTTTATTTCACATTGATGTTCAAATCATCCCGCCTATTTGGATCAGCTAAGGCTGATTTGTTGAAGTACTTGTGGATACTCCATAATCCTTGCATTCTTTGGTTCTTTCTCTCTTCAGTAGTCACATGCTATCATCATGTCCGAAGGCTACATTCTTAAACATGTCCAAGAATCGCTACGGCAGTAGCTTCCATGACTCCATACCCCATCTGAACATCTGAATGCTTGTATTAATTTCTTTTCTTGCCCTATTCAGTAGTCACCTGCTATCATCATGTCCGAAGGTCACACTCCTAGACATGTCCAAGAAGCGCTTTGGTGGTACATGTAGCTTCCATAACTCCATACCCCATCTGAATGTTTGTACATTGTATTGTTTTGTTTTCTTGCTCTCTGCAGTAGTCACATGCTATCATCATGTCCGATTGTCACATTCCTAGACATGTCCATGAAGCGCTTTGGTGGTAGCTTCCCTGACTCCATACTCCATCTGAATGCTTGTATTATTTTGTTTTCTTGCCCTCTGCAGTATAGTCACATGCTATCATCATGTCCGAAGGCTACATTCCTAGACATGTCCAAGAAGCACTACGGTAGTAGCTTCCATGACTCCATACCCCATCTGAATGCTTGTATTATTTTGTTTTCTTGCCCTATGCAGTAGTCACATGCTATCATCATGTCCGAAGGTCACATTCCTAGACATGTCCAAGAAGGTAGTAGGTTCCATGACTCCATACCCTATCTGAATATTATTTTGTTTTCTTGCCCTCTGCAGTAGTCACATGCTATCATCATGTCCGAAGGTCACATTCCTAGACATGTCCAAGAAGGTAGTAGGTTCCATGATTCCATACCCTGTCTGAATATTATTTTGTTTTCTTGCCCTATTCAGTAGTCACATGCTATCATCATGTCCGAAGGTCACATTCCTAGACATGTCCAAGAAGCGCTACGGTGGTAGCTTCCATGACTCCATGGTGGAAGACGTGAAGAGTCTCAAGAAAGTCATCGGTGTTTTCCTTGTACTCATTCCATACTGGATGGTGTACTTTCAGGTTTGTATGATAGTTTGTTATTCATTTTACCTTTCTCCTCTTTAAAATTTCTTCTTGTTCTTCTTCATCTTCCTCATCTTCCTCTTCATCTTATTCTTTTTCTTCTTCTTTTTCTCCTTCGTCTTTTTCTTCTTTTTTCTTTTCTTTATCAGTATTTTTCATTTCCTTCTTCTTTCTCATCTTTTTTTATCTTCTTCTTTTGTTTATTTCCTTCTTTTTCCTCCTTTGCTTGTTTTCTCCTCCTCTGCTTGTTTTTCTCCTCCTCTTTCTTCTCTTCGGCCTCCTCTCCTGTTCTTCATCATTCCAGTTCAACTTATCTCGTTCTTCTTTCTACCTGCATTACTGGATCTTGTCACTCCACCACTAGTATACATGGTGTGAAGATTATTTGAATAGCGTTTCACTGTTTATGCTGAACCTTTCACGTTGTAGAAGATTGAGTGCTGGGAAAGGTGAACAATAATTTGTGAGCTCTCTCATTCCCTTTGGGTTAGTTTGGAAGATTATCATACATGTAGTAGATTTGTCCCCTGAAAAGGATTGCTCTTCAAATGCCCTCACATTAAAAATATGACAAGAAACGGCTCAAATGTTTGGGCCAAACATTTTTGTGTAGTCCCAAATAAACATTTCTGTGTGCAGTGCATGTGACTCTCAGCAGGATTGAGTATATTTCTTATTTTGGTGATTCCAAACCTTACAGCATACACCAATTGTACTGTGCTATATAATCAACCTTTCCAATGGCTTTGAGACAGTTTCTTTGTCAATTCAATCTCATGACCTGGGGAGCGTTTCATGAAAGGAAGTTGTCGGATATTTTATCCGACAACTGTTATAAGCTACTGAAATCCTTGCATCTGATTGGCTGAGAGCAAATTTGTCGGATAAAATATCTGACAAGTCCTTTCATGAAATGCCCCCAGAACTCAACTTTCCCTTTGAAGCTAAGACTTGTAAAGGTCAAAATGTAATTTTAATTTTGATGGTGTTCGTAATTGGATGTCTAGATGCAGAGTACATACACAATCCAAGGTTTGCATATGAGATTCACCATGCCACATAATGGCGGCACTGATCCATTCCAGGTAAGTTTTACCATAATAGTGGTAATGATAATTGGGAGTAATTAATAATATATTAATGATAACTGTTATTTGTATAAGCCTTTCCGGTTTCAACTGCTCAAAGATATTTAAGATTGGGCCATATTTTTGCAATAAAGATAACAAGATTATTCCTGTAAGGTGCACTGTAGATCTGCCCTTCTATTAACTGACATGAGCACACCATATAGTAGGGTATACCTTTACCTTAAAAGGGCCGGATTCCATCCCCATCCCCTTAAATTTTGGCGCGACATGTTTGAGGATAATTTTTTTGCGCCGCAAGCTTTCATGACTATATTGCCTACTGTCTTACGTATACTTTGATACAAAATTTATAAAATTTTGACCAACGGGTACAAAAATCGTGCGTGACCAAAATGATAGTTTCTCCATGTGCATTGGAGATTTGGATGATGACCTGGTGATGATATGTCAAAACACTTTGTATGTATTTATAAAGACAATGTGTTAATTGCTACTTCTGTTGTTATCAGGGATGCCACTTTTCAGTTTATTGCCCGATTTCACACATGCCTTGACACCTTCTTACATCAGGTTTTTTTCACACTTTATATTGTACACCAAATATTCACATCAAGGGCCTCTCTAAGTTAAAATGGACTGGTATCCATCCCTGTATCATCTTTTCTCTTTCCTACAGTTCCCTGTTGCATGGCTCAGCCTCTTTGATGTGGTTGTCGTCATCCTCCTCTTGCCCGTCCTTGACCGATGCATCTACCCCTGTCTGGTCCGGAGGGGGTACAACATCTCCCTCTTCTATCGTATCTTTGTTGGTATGATCTTCAGTATGCTCTCTGTCTTAGCTGCAGGAGGCTTGGAACTGGTCCGCAAGCACTGCGTCACGAGGGTGTCAGACTGTACCCTGAACCAGACGATACAGAATAATCACTCCACGTATGAGGCAGCGGATATATGGATCTTCTACCAGATACCTCAGTATGTACTGATTGGGATCAGTGAGGTGCTAGCCAGTGTTGCGGGTAAGTCTTTTGGCTAGGTGGTGGTTTACCCCTTGGATAGAGCAATGGCAGTGCAAAAGTCGCCCGGGAATGTTATTTGTCTTTACTAAGAATGACTACATTTTTCTTTTTATATCTTCCATGGAAGAGATTATGAAATTTATTCCCACAGAAGATATTTCATGCCTTATTTAAAGAGAAGGTTGAGTTCTGGGAAAGGTGAAAAATCATTTGTGAGCTTTCTCAATCCTTTTATTTCAGTTTGGAAGAACATCATAGTAGTGTGTGCAGCCCCATATACTCATTTCTGTGTGCAGTGTATATGCTTTTCAATGAGATTGGGTCACTTTCCTATCATTTTGATTCCAAAACCTGACAGTTCTTATGTAGACATGATTAACCTTTCCCAATTCCTTTGAGACAGTTTCTTTCGCAATGTAATTGCATGAACAAAACTCAATTTTATCTTTAAAGATCACATTACAAGAAGTAAATATTGGCTTAATACTTTTTATTAGCTCACTCGAGCCTAAGGCTCGAGTGAGCTATTGCGATGGAAATTTGTCCGTCGTGCGTCGTGCGGCGTGCGGCGTGCGTCGTGCGTCGTCCGTTAACTTTTTACATTTTCATCTTCTTCTCCAAAACCCATGATCGGAATTCAACCAAACTTGGTAGGAATCATCCTTAGGGGTAGGGGACCCAAAGTTGCTAAAATGGTACATGTGGCCCCCAGGGGGGCCCAGGGGGAGGGCCCCCAATTGTAAAAGCTATGTAAATTTCAAACATCTTCTTCTCCAGAACCAGGCATAGCTCAGACTTGATATTGTGTATGGAGATACCTCTATAGATGAAGAATGAATGTTGTTCATGAAATTTATCTGAGTGGCCCTATAGGGGCCCTGTGGGGGTAACATACTGGAGGGGGGGGGGGGCGCTGCCAGGCAAAATGTACATTCTGATCTTCTTCTCCAAAACACATTATCGGAATTCAACCAAACTTGGTAGGAATCATCCTTAGGGGTAGGGGACCCAAAGTTGCTAAAATGGGACATGTGGCCCCCAGGGGGGCCCAGGGGGAAGGCCCCCAATTGTAAAAGCTCTGTAAATTTCAAACATCTTCTTCTCCTGAACCAGGCAAAGATCAGACTTGGTATTGTGTATGGAGATACCTTTATAGATGAAGAATGAATGTTGTTCATGAAATTTCTCTGAGTGGCCCTATAGGGGCCCTGTGGGGGTAACATACTGGAGGGGGGGCGCTGCCAGGCAAAATGTAGATTCTGATCTTCTTCTCCAAAACACATGATCGGAATTCAACCAAACTTGGTAGGAATCATCCTTAGTGGTTGGGGACCCAAAGTTGCTAAAATGGTACATGTGGCCCCCAGGGGGGCCCAGGGGGGCCCAGGGGGAAGGCCCCCTATTGTAAAAGCTATGTAAATTTCAAACATCTTCTTCTCCAGAACCAGGCAAAGCTCAGACTTGGTATTGTGTATGGAGATACCTCTATAGATGAAGAATGAATGTTGTTCATGAAATTTCTCTGAGTGGCCCTATAGGGGCCCTGTGGGGGTAACATACTGGAGGGGGGGGGGGGGGCGGTGCCATGCAAAATGTACATTCTGATCTTCTTCTCCAAAACACATCATCGGAATTCAACCAAACTTGGTAGGAATCATCCTTAGGGGTAGGGGACCCAAAGTTGCTAAAATGGTACATGTGGCCCCCAGGGGGACCCAGGGGGAGGGCCCCCAATTGTAAAAGCTATGTAAATTTCAAACATCTTCTTCTCCAGAACCAGGCATAGCTCAGACTTGGTATTGTGTATGGAGATACCTCTATAGATGAAGAATGAATGTTGTTCATGAAATTTATCTGAGTGGCCCTATAGGGGCCCTGTGGGGGTAACATACTGGAGGGGGGGGGGGGGGGCGCTGCCAGGCAAAATGTAGATTCTGATCTTCTTCTCCAAAACACATTATCGGAATTCAACCAAACTTGGTAGGAATCATCCTTAGGGGTAGGGGACCCAAAGTTGCTAAAATGGTACATGTGGCCCCCAGGGGGGGCCCAGGGGGAGGGCCCCCAATTGTAAAAGCTATGTAAATTTCAAACATCTTCTTCTCCAGAACCAGGCATAGCTCAGACTTGATATTGTGTATGGAGATACCTCTATAGATGAAGAATGAATGTTGTTCATGAAATTTATCTGAGTGGCCCTATAGGGGCCCTGTGGGGGTAACATACTGGAGGGGGGGGGGGCGCTGCCAGGCAAAATGTAGATTCTGATCTTCTTCTCCAAAACACATTATCGGAATTCAACCAAACTTGGTAGGAATCATCCTTAGGGGTAGGGGACCCAAAGTTGCTAAAATGGGACATGTGGCCCCCAGGGGGGCCCAGGGGGAAGGCCCCCAATTGTAAAAGCTATGTAAATTTCAAACATCTTCTTCTCCAGAACCAGGCAAAGCTCAGACTTGGTATTGTGTATGGAGATACCTTTATAGATGAAGAATGAATGTTGTTCATGAAATTTCTCTGAGTGGCCCTATAGGGGCCCTGTGGGGGTAACATACTGGAGGGGGGGGGGGGGGCGCTGCCAGGCAAAATGTACATTCTGATCTTCTTCTCCAAAACACATGATCGGAATTCAACCAAACTTGGTAGGAATCATCCTTAGGGGTAGGGGACCGAAAGTTGCTAAAATGGTACATGTGGCCCCCAGGGGGACCCAGGGGGAGGGCCCCCAATTGTAAAAGCTATGTAAATTTCAAACATCTTCTTCTCCAGAACCAGGCATAGCTCAGACTTGGTATTGTGTATGGAGATACCTCTATAGATGAAGAATGAATGTTGTTCATGAAATTTATCTGAGTGGCCCTATAGGGGCCCTGTGGGGGTAACATACTGGAGGGGGGGGCGCTGCCAGGCAAAATGTAGATTCTGATCTTCTTCTCCAAAACACATTATCGGAATTCAACCAAACTTGGTAGGAATCATCCTTAGGGGTAGGGGACCCAAAGTTGCTAAAATGGGACATGTGGCCCCCAGGGGGCCCAGGGGGAAGGCCCCCAATTGTAAAAGCTATGTAAATTTCAAACATCTTCTTCTCCAGAACCAGGCAAAGCTCAGACTTGGTATTGTGTATGGAGATACCTTTATAGATGAAGAATGAATGTTGTTCATGAAATTTCTCTGAGTGGCCCTATAGGGGCCCTGTGGGGGTAACATACTGGAAGGGGGGGGGGGGCGCTGCCAGGCGAAATGTACATTCTGATCTTCTCCAAAACACATGATCGGAATTCAACCAAACTTGTTAGGAATCATGCTTAGGGGTAGGGGATCCAAAGTAGACCGTGGGGGGGGGGGGGGGAATTATGTTAATTTCTAACATCATCTCATGTACATTCTCCTAGTTGTTTCAATTTCTAACATATCTCCTGGTGGTGCTAGAGAGAACATGCACCAGATATGAATTGATCCACATCAGGTGAGCGTCGTGCCCCTTGTTGCATATATGGCATAAATTAAACAAGGTTATCCACATTCAACGCTTGGAAACATTTGAAGTAATGATTATTATCAATTATAAAACGGTAAAATACAGCCCCCGATATAGCAGCTGAAGAGCTCCTCGAACGCTGCTGAGATGTGTGACGACACACCAGGGGCCAGTCCTGTCTAAGCAGACGATGTCCCATAACATCTTACACATTTTTCAGTGCCTGTTTTGTCATCTCCTCTTCACTTATTTCTCTTACTTGACTAGCGTCAGTCTTAATGTTAGTCTGTTGCCTCACTCTTAACTTGTGTATGGTATTATTTTGATGAAAAATGCAGCGTTAAAAAAATAAAGGAATCAGTCACTTGTAAACAAAATAAGACGCCATTGTATTTTCAGCTGCTTGCACCAGGGCATGTTCGGCGTTTCAAGAGGGAACGAATACCATCCATGCTATTATTCGGAGGGCTTTTCAATTTGAAAATGGGGTTTATTTCATTGATCATTGACCCTTCTGTGTATTTACAATCAAACGGTTTTAGTTAGCAGAATCAGTTTCACTTTCCCTTTTAGAATGGTGTGAAATAAGGTCATGTTAAATATACCAAACTCTTTATAATTTGATAAATAATTGCATTGTAATTACGTTCATTCATTATAGGACGTCGTCTGCTTAAGCAGGATCGATCCCTAGTGTGACGACATCAAAACATCGCTATATTTCTGGCGAATCCTCGGATATTCCAGATGCTTAGAAGAGCTTTTATTTATGTTGTTTTTATAATCATCAGATACGCAGTTGACATAAAACTTATACGATTGCCATCTGTAAGCTTCCCAGTTTCTAGTGATACATTAATTGCAATATTTGTGATTTTCTTGTAATGTGATCTTTAAAGGAAAAGTCCACCCTGGTAATTAGTTGACTTGAATGAAGCAGAAAAATGATAGAAATAGATTAATAAAAGTTTGAGCAAAATCTTATAAGAAATAAGGAAGATATGAATCTTTGAAGTTTGCAATCAATCAAATTCAAATTGGCAACTCCGTGATGTATCTTGCAAGCTCCTCTCCCATTTGCTCAGTGCAGAAGGTTTGTGAAAAAACATATGAGCAATGATTATATCTAAGGTGCATGTAATGTATGTTTGAATATATTTTCTTAAAGAAAATGGATATTAAAGGACAAGTAACCCCACGTGATATTCTAGATGCACCTATTGTCTGCTACGTCTTTCCATGGAGGCTGCCATTTTGTGCATGACACGGATCATTAGGTACCATATGCATTGATAATAGCCTACCTTTACAACAGATACGTCGCTTTGTTCTGATTGTATTACGATTGTTATTGGCCATGGGCCTAGATAATTGACGACCCATGAGTTCTAATAGCCATCCTGTAAAGCAGATTCCTCGCTTTGTTTTGGTATTGTTACGATTGTCTCCGTCCTTGACGTCAATTCTCCGTCCTTGACGTATATTTTTTATGAAGTATATTTTTTATGAACAAATTAAGACCTTTTAAAAAATATATAAAACTAAACTTACATTTCAGAATATGTGACTTTATCTAATATATATTTGTCCTCTAAAAATCAATTACAAGTTAACGATGAAGGAAATTTTACTTGGGATGAAAAATATGTTCGTGTACACATAAAGTAATGGCAGCCCCCTTATTATTGCTAGCAGACGATAACTTGGCTGGAAAATAGTGATTTATATCTATATCCTGTGTTTTTACATGAAATTGCATGTATCAAATAAGAGGCATATACTACACCATTCAAAATAAGCTAATTCATACGCTGAGGTTAATTTCCCTTTAAGGATATTTACTGCAATAAATCAATGTACCTACCTATTTTGCTAGTCTTCCGACTACGCAAGCCAGTCAAGTAATTTAAATCACGACAGTGCATATACCCACCCCCCCCCCCCCCCCCGGACCCCACCTTCCTCTGTGCACGTACGCATGACGCACGCTTACAATCAGCCCCCTCGTTCCTTCTCGCAGCCTCAAGAGTTGCAGCTAAGTCACAATCTTGCACAAAATATCAGAGATTTTACTCTTATAGCCCATTTTCTGGTGAATTTTGCCAGTATTTCTGTCCTAAACTTCTTTTAATGCTGTTTAGTGTCGGTTTATGTCTGTCACATACTCATTTTGGTGATATTTGAGCTTATTGTTTCCCCGAACTACAGTAGTGTTCAGGGATACTATGGATTTGGCATCGTCGCGCCGCGTCCGCCGCAGAGATTATCTTGTGAGCACTCTACTGCCTGCAGTTTTTGTTGGGTCACGTTCAAATTTCACATGGAGGTGCATTATGGTAAGATGAAGTTTTTGGTGTGGGCGGAGTCATGGTTGCCATGGTAACCATATTTTTAAAGAAATAGTAAAGATTTTATTGTGAGCGTTCTACCGGCTGCAGTTTTTGTCGGATCACCTTCAAATTTCACATGGAGGTGCATTATGGTATTAGGATGAAGATGCCTATAGTTTATGGTGTGGGCGGAGTCGACATTGTTGCCATGGTAACCATATTTTTTAAAGAAATGGTAAAGATTTTCTTGTGAGCGCTCTACCGGCTGCAGTTCTTGTCGGATCACCTTCAAATTTCGCATGAAGGTGCATTATGGTAAGATGAAGACACCAATTTTTGTTATGTGGGCGGAGTTGACATTGTTGCCATGGTAACCATATTTATATATATATATATATATATATATATATATGTATAGGAATCAGTCGATGTTTGGGTGGTCGGGCGGGCGGCAGTCGGTCGGTCTGTTGCAAATCTTGCGGATCGAACTACTTCCTCAGTTTTTTACCGAAAGTCATGAAATTTGGTACACACATTGGTCTTGATGGGAAGATGTGCAAGACATATTTTTCAGATGAGTTCAGAATCTACGTTGCCATGGTAATGGCATATTTATGGCAGAAAATCAAGGAAACATATTGCAGATCGAACTACTTCCTCAGTTTTTGACCGAAAGTCATGAAATTTGGTACACACATTGGTCTTGATGGGAAGATGTGCAAGACATATTTTTTTTCGGATGAGTTGGAATATGCGTTGCCATGGTAACGGCATATTTATGGCATAAAATCAAGGAAACACATTGCGGATCAAACTACTTCCTCAGTTTTTGATCGAAAGTCATGAAATTTGGTACACACATTGGTCTTGGTGGGAAGATGTGTACAACATATTTTTTTGATGTGTCGGAAGCTGCGTTGCCATGGAAATGGCATATCTATGGCAGTAAATCGGAAAAATCTTGCGGATCGAACTAATCAAACTACTTCCTCAGTTTTCAACCAAAAGTCAAGAAAGGCTGTTGTCACGGGGCGGGGGGTATTAATCATCATCTTCAGTGATATTTCTAGTTTTTAAAGAAATAGTGAAGATTTTCTTGTGAGCGCTCTACCGGCTGCAGTTCTTGTCGGATCATCTTCATATTTCGCATGGAGGTGCATTATGGTAAGATGAAGACGCCTATTGTTTTTGGTGTGGGTGGAGTCATCGTTGCCATGGTAACCATATTTTTTCAAGAAATAGTAAAGACTTTCTTATGAGCACTTTACCAGCTGCAGTTTTTGTCGGATCACCTTCAATTTCAAAAGAACTAAAAAATGACAAAAGTACAAAAAGGTCATTTTTGTCAGCAGTGATACCCGAGGTCCCAAATTGCCACTTTATCCATTTCAGTCACAACATTGATTCAAATGGGGGATGGGTGACGGGTTTGGGGGATACATGTACTCGGACTGGTCCCCCTCCGAGTGCTCTAGTTTTCATACCTCACTATTCACCTCTTTCGTAGCCTTGGGCATTCGCTGTGGCGTATTGCCCGGGCATTTAGCCCTGTTCGTTTCGTTCCGCTATTGTGTTGTTGTGTGGCTGTTTGTGTGCATATACCTTTATGAGAGTGTTGTATTGTTTTCCATACACTACGTTGGAAATTTCCATTCCCTTTTCACTCTCGCTTTCTTACGCCCTTTTCTTTACACTTATTATTGTTTTTCTGTCTCGGGGCAGATGCCTCCCGTCAGAGTTGACTCTTCATCTGGAGGTGTTTGCTCTTCTCCAAGAGGTGTGGGGTCCTCTGGAGATCGATCTGTTCGCCTCCACCCTCAATCACGACTCCTGAGGTATTGCTCGCATGTTCGGGATCAGGAGGCGTGGGCACTGGATGCCTTCTCCCTCCATTGGGGAGCTCTCCGGGGGTACGCTTTTCCCCCATTCCTCTGATCCTCAGGTCAAGGAGGACGGCGCTTGGCTCTTGTTGATAGCCCCACATTGACCAGCGAGACCTTGGTTTCCAGACCTGCTGAGTCTCCTGGCCGGCCAGCTGTTTCCCTTTCCTCTCAGAGAGGATTTAATAATTCAACCCCTCTCGGGGATTGTTCATCAACGCCCAGCGGTCCTCAACTTGACTGCCTGTCCGTTGTTGGGGAAGACGCCAGAAACTCGAGACTCTCCGAGAGAGCATCCTAGTTTGTGATGAAAAGCTGTAGAGACTCCACGAGAGATCTCTACAACTCTCGTCCAGGGGCCTTCTTTTCTTGGTGCTAGAACCAGGGTGTTTCGCCACATGAAGCCCCCATCAGTGTTATTGCCGATTTTCTGATCTCCCTTTTCGATAATGGTAGATCGATTTCAACCATCCGTGGCTATCGTTTGGCTATTGCCGCCATCCACGTTGGTTTTGCTGATGTTTCAGGAGTCTCCAACTCCCCTCTCTTGACTAGGTGCATTCGCTCCTACTTTTTGCAGCGTCCATCAACCCGTAGTCTGACTCCGGCTTTGAGTCTACCCAGGGTCCTTGATGCACTTGCTAAGCCACATTTTGAACCATTGGGTAATGTGTCCCTTCATCATTTGACGGTCAAGACGCTGTTTTTATTCGCTATTGCTTCCGGGCAGAGGACGAGTACTCTCCATGCTCTTTGTATCACCTGGGTCACATTCGTTGGGAGAACCGTGGTGTGAGACTTATTGCCAAAAATCAGACTGCTTCCTCTGGACCAGATGAGATTTGTCTTAAACCACTTTTGGACCATTCCTCAGTACAGGAGGACAAGGTCTGGTGTGCTGTGAGGGCCTTGAAATGGTATTTAGATAGAACTAAGACTCGCCGTAAGAGTGATCAGCTCTTTGTCATAAATCGAGAGCCCTTTTCCCCTGCTTCCAGAGAATCCATCTCTAGATGGATAGTCGAAGCGATCCAGACAGCTTGGCCGGAGGCCCTAGTGACTGATGGAAACCCCCTGGTATCTTGAGCCAGTGCCTCATGGGCTCTTTTCCAGGGGGTGCCCCTAGTGGATATTATGAGACGGCTTACTGGCGCTCGTCCACTTCTTTCACATCCTTTTATTTAAAGGACATTCTGACAGGTGAGAGCCTTTTTTCTATCAAAGATGTTGCAAGCTGCAACGTCCTCCTTGGGTCCCTGTTAACCTTCCTCTTGGGACATATGCCCCCCAGTTGATTGTACATTGATTTATTGTAGTAAATCAGTAAAATCAGAACTGATTTTATTATTTGCTAGATGAATCTATGTACCTAACTATGCCCCAGCCTCCTACCCCGCTCCTTGCCCAGCAACGTGTCAAAGCTTGTCTGAGGCTTGCTCGTAAAGAGGATGATTGTGTGGGCACATCATGTGTATGTGCACAGAGGAAGGTGGGGTCCTTGGGGAGGGTATATGCACTGTCGTGACTTAAATTACTTGAATGGCTTGCGTAGTCGGAAGACTAGCAAAATAGGTAGGTATATAGATTTATCTAGCAAATAATAAAATCAGTTTTGATTTTATTGTTTGGGTGTACAGGGCACATGGGAGAGGAGCTTGCAAGATACGTCACGGAGTTGCCAATTTGTGTTTGATTGATTAAACTTTAAAAACTTTCTTATTTCTTATTGGATTTTGCCCAAACTTTCACCATAAATCTGCTTTTATTATTACCCAGTAAACACCAACTTGTAATCAGGGTGGAATTTCCCTATAAAATAAAGGAAAGAAATATAAGCAAACAAAAAGTCTTTACACTTTATTTATGACAGTTGTTCAAAATCTTGGGGTAATCATGTGCTAAGGTCTTCAAGCTCATGACCTCTTTTTCCTCCTTATTTCTATACTTTTATAGTGGTCGTGCCCAAAGGCCTTGTCACATTATACACATATGTTCAAGTAATCAAGTTAAAGTTCAGTTTATCCTGCTCCAATAAAATGTGAATATTATTTATCTGTTTAGCTTGTTAAACCACAAGGTAGTATTGTTTGGTATTATTTTTAACCAATTCAATGCGAAAGACAATATCCCGCCGTTTTGTTCTTTATTAACTTTCACATATCCAAACATTTTTATGCCTCCGCCCACCGTAGGTGGTGCCGGAGGCATTATGTTTTCGGGTCGTCCGTACATCCGTCCGTCCGTCCGTCCCCTTTTCGTGCTCGCGATGACTTCAAAACCGTTTTTTTTTTTATCAGTTTGTAACTTGGCTCATGTATGCATATGGGAGGGACGATGAACTGATTAGATTTTGGGGTCTCAAGGTCAAAGGTCAAAGGTCATAGAGGTCATTATATACATAAAAATGGTTCGTTCTTGTGATAACTTAGGAACCGTTTGACAGATCAACCTCTAACTTGGCCCATGTATGCATATGTGAGGGACGATGAACTGATTAGATTTTAGGGTCTCAAGGTCAAAGTTCAAAGGTCATAGAGGTCATTATATACATAAAAATGGTTCTTGATGTATGGAGTCTAGGCCTACCTATGCTTTTTTATAAGTGAAAAGATTTGTAATTTTGTTGGACCAATCCTTTTTAGAATGTACATGTATGCCATACATTTCCAATCTGGTGATGGCAGAGGCATAAATTCCGACCGTGCACGGTCGAAGATTCATCTAGTTTTTAATGTATGATTCCTTCCTTTTTTGTGTAGGTTTGGAGTTTGCATATTCCCATGCACCTAAATCCATGCAGGGTCTTATCATGGGTCTATTCTGCCTCTCCAATGGTATTGGTTCTCTTTGTGGGAGCGCTCTCGTGGCTTTATTTTCCATCAATAATGTAATGTTTAACCCCAAGGACCATGGAAATATCAACAACAGCAACCTTGCGTACTATTTCTTCATGCTTGCCGGAATTCAGCTCATAGCGACGGTGATCTTCTTTGTCTACAACCATCGAACAGCGATGAACAATTATCCTAGGGTGCAGTCAGGACAAGTCAGCAGCAGGCCCTCCTCGTCAAGAACTATTCACGTGCAGCGGAAGAACTCCACGTCTGGTTCAAGCGAATGACCCAAGCTAAAAAGAGGAATGGGTCAAGACACAATGGCATAACGACAATAATTTGTTCTTGTTGTAGTCCATATTACATTTGATGACCGCCCTCTGCACTTCAATAGAGCTTCAAAAGAGCTTCCAAAGTGAGATTATTACGAAGGCTGTAGCTTCAGCAATCATCAGTTCACAGTGCATCACAAGGAATAAGTCCTACCAGGTACTCACTTACTACACCTGGGTTGGGAGTGGGAAATGTATGTTAACGCCTTAAACCCAGTCTTCCAGAGAGCTTCCAAAGAGAAATTATTGCACATGCATTAGCTGTTCAGAGAAGGCTATGTCTTGCTGAGAATACTACAGGTGAGAAATGCAGTGAAAACCGTGCATATAACAAGACAGCATGGGCTTGATGGAATTCTGTCACATTCATGGCTTTAAAGACACGCAGTCGTAGGTTCTTATGGCGAATTTGAAACCATTCAGCTGTTTACCTGATAACGGGGGTTATCAATCACCAATAGTTGGCTTCATTTTTAGGACCGACAGGTCTTACATAATGCTTGAGACCTCTTCCAACATCTTAAGTTTCACCCTGTAAGGAAAAGTAATCGTCACGAATAGAGCATCCGAAAGAAGACTGCCATTTTTTTGCGATCTCCCGAAGGAAACTCCTGTTGTACCATCATACCATGCTGGTGTGTGAGAAATTAAGGCGTACACACATTAATGCAATTCCAACAAGTCGGGAGTATACGACCTACATGTATGATGCAGTGCTTATGGAAACTGGTGACTGTATGGCCCCAAGAGATTTATTTTAAACTAGGATCTAACCATGGTTTAAACCTCCACTGTGGACTAAATTAAGCATAAATAAGCGGATATAAGTGCATTACTGTCCACCCATTGGACAAGAGGACATGCACGTACTACGCTTATAGAGGTTTAAACCATGGTTTTTTAAAAAAACCTCTTTTCGTGAATTTGTACCAATGTCTTTGAGCTTCTCACAAGGAGTTTTGATCATGTGGCTGCTAATTGGAGTAACAAACATTGGAGCATCAGACATTGGGGACATTCTAGAAACATTCTGCAGGATTTATTCACAACTAGTATAGTGATTGCAGTACCATTTTCTTTTCTTTGTATATGTTTTACTTCTTTGAAACAATCTGTGGTATTGAAAAGACCAAAAATGCATTTTTTTTTTTAAATTATTTATATTTTTATCTTCTGTAAAACAATCTGCAGTGTTGAAAATATAAATCTATTTTTATTTTGTTGTTGTTGTTTATAAGTTGTTTGGAAAAAGAAAGTCTGAAATGTAGAGGTGTCATGGTCTAGTGGATATGTCACTGGACTGTGGATCACATGGTTCGCGGTTCAAGTCCCGCCGCGGCACTAATGTCCTTTGGCAAGACATTAATCTACATTTGCCACTCTCCACCCAGGTGTTAAATGGGTACCCGGTAGGATGCGAATGTCACTGTGACTGGAATAGTATATGTGCGCCTGTACAATGGCAGCCAGACTGGAATGCTCCCTTGTGGAGTGGAGAATGTGCACTATAAGTGCAGAATCGTAATAGGATCCAATAACCGGGGTAATAATACACTGTAAAGCGCAGTAGCAGTTACTAAGTGGAAAGGCGCCATATAAATGCAGATTATTATTATTATTATGAAATAGAATGATGAGAGTTAGAAGTCAGAAGTAAAGTGAAATTGACAACAGTGATAATAATTCAATTCTATTCAAGTACAGTATAATAACGGAATATACATGTATATGAATTAATTTTTGACTACCGATATTTGTTTTATTAATGGTGTACATTTGGTATACATAATACTCAGAGCAAGAACCAATTCATTTTCTTATTATTATAGTCTATATCTACAGATATTATTATTATAGTCTATATATACAGTGAAACCTGTCTATAATTGTCTATTTATGAGCAGGTGGTCTTTATGTACAGGTTCCTGTAATACATGTTTCAATGAGAAACACTTTTCAAGGGAAACAAAAATTATGGTCTTTATAGACAGGTGGTCTTTCTATACAGGTGGTCGCTAGAGCAGGTTTGACTGTATATATATATATTGGTGCTTTATACAGATATTCAGCAATGGGAAGAAAGTTATTGAGACTAATTTTTCTATGCATTTACCTTTTGTTATTGCTGAAACATGATTTCAGACATTTTAAGCATTCACAGTTAAACAATATAATTATATTTGATGCGTTACGATTGTAACAGAAAAACTTAACTTTCTGATCTAGATATAGGTCTGATCATACATGTATGATATTGTTTCTTAATTTTTTCAAAATAACAGTTTTGTCAGTTCAGATTTTTATTTGAAGATATCAGTTTTCTATCCTCTATAATCATGAACTAAAATCCAACTACAGTTTATATCTAATTACTAACTTCTATATAATATACAGTGCCTTTTGTGGCCAAATATTTGATGATTATTGTCACTGGATACATGTAGGTTGAAAGCGTCTTCCAGATGTCATGGAAATTTCTCCAAAACATTGTTCTATATATATATTATGTGCAAGTATGTGTTGTAGTGAAAGTTACCTGTCGAATGTGCAACCTCTGCACTTTTTAAAGAGAAGGTTGAGTTCTGGGAAAGGTGAAAAATAATTTGTGAGCTTTCTCATTCCTTTTATGTTAGTTTGGTAGAACTTTGTAGTAGAAAAATCCCCTGTAAATGATCGCTTTTCAAATGCCCTCATATTCGAAGGACATGTGTTACGAGAATGATCCTGACTTGCTAATGCTTCATGTGGCTCAGATTGTAGGTTGTGCTCATTCATCATTATACCGTTAACTTTTCTTATATCATACACAGTAGATGAATATAATATTCACTCGCCTTTCAAAAGAGACTGATAAGGTTCTGTTTTTGGCACAAACTTGTGTAGCATCGACAGCTTGATGTACTGTCATTATCAGTGCTTTTTGATGAACTGTAATATTCCATTTCCCCATTCTGTTGATGGTAGAGTCATGTATACTTAATTTTTGTCCGTATCAGACCTCTGAGCTGTGCTTATACAAAATTATATTCACCATTCTCTAGTACCAGCTGGGCTTAGAGGAGAAGATTTCTTATATTCCCCTCTATCACAAAAGCCTGTGGACTTTCTGTGTTATAAAACGGCAATAAGGAGTTTTCGGACGTGTCAACTAGAACACGTCCTAGATCCTCCCAGCGACAATGGACTGCTTTGTGTTGACTGCATACAGAGTAGGTGAAGCATGAAGCTAACAATGGGTGAAGCGAGGTTCACGTTTTAGAGAAGACGGCAAAACCATTTTTGACGCGTTCTCCATCTGACTAGTGGACGAGGGAGAAGCCAGTGGACGGGTGAGCCGTTCTTGCACAAAGCGCGGTATGCAGCTAACACAAAGCAATCCATTGTAGCTGGGAAGATCTAGGACGGCGTTCAAGTCCACACATTCGAAAGCCTCACTAATATAGGCTTGTATTCCCCTGGTGGTGCAGTGCGCAGTTCCTTACATCACACAGTTACTGGCTCATTGCAGTAGGTAAATTGGATTTGCGAATTCTGACAAAAAGAGATTAGATGATGACTTTAGAATCCATTTAATATAATTTTACGGCCTGTTTGCTCTAGATGTGTGATGTGAATAATAACAATCTGCTTTCGGGAGATACAACATATTTTGACCTTGCTAGATTCATATTGCCCGATTCTTCAGCTCAGGCAATATGAATCTAGTTCACTGAATATAGGCTTAGTCATAGGCACTCAGTACTTTCTTCTTTTGTGTAGTACATTTGTAGTAGTGAGAGAGTACACTATGTTGGTTAATTCAAAACACATTTTGAATAGGACAGTTAATCATGAAGAGTACTAACTAGATTATAACATTACATTCAGTATCTTGTATTATATTTTACTCTCACTTAACAATTCTCAAAATTAAGTTCTTTCTGAACCTTCTTTGCTGCCCCGTAAGCAGTGCTTCAATTTGATGAATATACAATGTTATGTTATGCAATTGAAACAAGATACCAAAATGTTACTGCTTGATGTACTTAACTATGAAATACTCATATTGTTGTTTTTAATAATATGAAGTGATACATCTGTCATTTTAATTTTTTATATTGATATTATTTCCAACATCATTTTTGTTCTTTTGTTATATTGTTATTATTTCAAGTGCTATTATAACAAGTTTTTTTTTATACAAGATTATGTTATATGACATTTTTTTCACATACATGCAAGTGATAATATCATGTTAATATAATTATGTTGATTTCTTTACTTATTCGAGATGCAAATATCGCTACTGCTGTGTTTCTATTCTTCCATTATTTCATAACGAAAAAAAACATTCTGGTCTTGGAAAGAGTATATTGAATTAAGATAAAGGGAATTCTATTTTCAATGCAAGAAACATTTATATATAATTTTGGATAAAGTATTTTATTCCTCATACTTGTATATTTATCTTACCGTTTTGTGTCATTCTTCTGTACTTGCTGAGCTGAGTGGCACAGAAAGAGCTGAATGTTTTGGAAGAGATGCTGAGAGAAAGCTAGAAACTATGAGATGGCTGTGAAAGAGGGGGAGTGGCTTGATCACTTGACTGGAGATACGAAGGTTGAGGGTTCGATCCCCGGCACGACACTTATGTCTAGACATTTTATCTACATTGCTTCTCTCCATCCAGGTGTTAAATGGATACCTGGTAGGATGTGAAAGTCATTGTGGTTCGATCAGCATTGTGAGCATCTGTAAAAGGCGCCTGGCTGGAATGCTCCCCAGGGAGTGGAGAAGGTGCACACATTGTGTACGGGCAAGCTGTGAATCTGATGACCGAGGTAATACTATGTCTGTAAAATGGTTAATAGAGACACATTGTAGACATATTTGGTGCTATATAAATCCAGAATGTTATTATTATAATTATAAATATCGATAGGGGGCAAAAGCAAGTGATTATTGTGAGAGAGATAAAATGAGAGGGCAGATGAGAGAGAGATAAGACGCCCATACGTGCAGGACATCGAATTAGGGGCGGCCGAGCATCTTTCAAAGTGGGGGCCACCAGCAAAAAAGGGCGGAATGAGAAATCCTTCGGGGGGGGGGGGGGGGGCAATGTGCCCCTCTTGCCCCCAGCTCCCCTGCCTTACGTTGTAGTTGAGTAAGATGGGTACCTGTTACTACATAAAGCCGCACCGATTCTTTGAAGCTAGATATGGTTCTTTTAAACGATGGGAAATATAGGTAAATGGGGGCACTTAGAAGAAAAAAAAAGGCGCTTATCAGAGGTGGAAAGGAGCACTTATGAGAAGAGGAAAAGGGCACATATTAGAAGGGAAAAGGTTCACCTATCAGAAGTAAAAATGCACTTTCAAAGAGAAAAGGGCACATAGAGAGAAAAAGGGGGCAATTATTAGATTCGAAAAGGGGCTCATATCCTACGTAAATTCCACTCGGTATCAAAAGGAGAAAATGACACTTATTAGCATGATAAGAGAGATGAGGAGGCAATTATCAGATCTGAAAAGGGGCACTCTTTAGAAGGAGAAAAGGGGCACTTATCAGAAATATACAAATGAAATAGACAAGTGGGCATTAAAATAATTCACAATCTCAACGTGTTTCTAAGAATGGAGCTCTCGGCTAGATTACATAACAGATTGAAACAACAGTAAGGGAAAATTGCAAAAATAGACACGAGCTAATTAAAGGAGTACTCCGGCCTGAAAATAAGATTAATCGAATGAATAGAGTAAAATTAAACAAGCAAAACACTGAAAATTTCATCGAAATCCGATAAAAAATAACGAAGTTATTGAATTTTTAAGTTTTGCATTATTTTGGGAAACAGTTCTATGCATGTCATCATGAATATGTAATGAGTGAGCTGATGATGTCATGTCCCCACTTTCCTTTTTTAACTATATTATATGAAATCTTCATTATTTCATTTTTTCATACATGTCTATAAAAAATATCTCCCTTGTTACAAAATAAGTTACAGCAATGATGAACTTACACATTAAATAAGGATTCAGTCCTTTTAGTTATAGGCTTGGAGCAGAAAATTTGAATAATTGCAATTTCATATAATAAAATACAAAAGAAAAAGTGGGGATATGACATCATCAGCTCACTCTCTGCATATTCATGATGATGTGCACATAACTGTTTTACCAAAATAATGCAAAACTTAAAATTCCATAACTTCATTATTTTTCATCCGATTTCGATGAAATTTTCAGTGATTTGTTTGTTTAATTTTACTCTATTTATTCAATTCATACTAATTTCAGGCCGGAGTACCCCTTTAAGTGGAATACAATACGCTCCTTTATAGGACACATTGACTTACGGAAGTGTACAGGTTTTCACAAACAAAGCATTTTAGTACTATTTGTCATCATATTTTACCCTTTCACCGCCATTCATCGCTCAGGTTTGGTATTTTTGACATGATAAATTAATCCCGTGATAATCATTGCTTTTGTGGTATTAGACTTGCAGTATAGGATTTAGCATCAGAGAATGACCCCCTCTCGCGTCTGTGCCATCCAGTCAAAAGAGTCTTTGAATATCACAAACTAGAGCGCTCACCCACAACGCAATCACTTCACTGCATTCGATTCGCAAATAATCTCGCCCTATTTGTATCTGGTTTCTAAGAATGATATTTTCTCAATCCGAGCCATTTTCTGTATCGACTATTTTACGAACAACAAGATAGAGGCTTCCTACAAATAAGTCTCAACTGAATTGTCAAAAATATTA